>WOVY01001142.1:0-30874 GCA_013436015.1 Rhipicephalus annulatus | reverse complement strand
CACACATACACGCTAACATACACTTACACATACACACGCATACACACATTCATACATACATACACACGCATACACACATTCATACATACAACAGACGTACATACATACATACAGACATAACACATACATACACAGACAGACAATATACATTCATACATACAGACATTCACACATACACAAATCAAATTCAAATCAAAACAAAACATAATACAGAATAACATACCTACAGAATAACGCACATACATATATTTATACATACGCACATACACACACATACGTACACAACACATACAAACATACATACATACCTTTATACATACATACATACATGCATACATGCATGCATGCGTATATACATACATACATACATACATACATGCATACATGTATACATACATACACACATACACACATATATACTTACATACATACATACATACATAAATATACCACACACTACACACATATATACATACACACACATACATACACGCATACATACATACACACAAATACATACGGCACACGCGCACACATACAGTACAAATTACATACATACATAATTACATACATACATACATACATACACAACAACACACACATACACATACACATACATACATACGCCTCAGACACATATGCACAACATACACACACTCATACACAAACACATACACACATGCATACACACATACCACATACATGCATACACATAAACACACATACATACACACACACATATATACACTTACACATAAACACAGATACATACACACACATACACACACACGTACATACATACAGACATACACACATACATAAATACACACTTACATACATACAGACATACATACACACTTACACATACATAGATACATACACACATATACATATACATACATACACATATACATTCATACAGACATACATACAACATACATACACACATACATACATACATACGCACACGCACACACACATACATACATGCATACACACAGACGCACACACATACATACATAAACTCTCAAACCACACATGCACACATACATACAGACAGACACACAAGCACCATACATATAGACATACATACAAGCACACATACATACAGACACACACACGCACACATACAGACACACACATGCACCCACATACTTACAGGCACAACACACATACATGCATGCCCACGCACCACACGCACGCGCACAAACGCACACGACCACATGCACACGCACACGCACGCATGCACACACACACATCCGCACAAGAAACACACGCGTTCACACACATGCACATGCAGGCACACACACCACACACATGCACACGCACGCACGCACACACACGCAAACACGCACACGCATGCACACGTGCACACACACGCGCACGAGCACAACATACACACACACACATGCACACGCGTACACACACACACAGCACCCACAAGCACGGCACTCACACACACGCCACGCACACACACACATGCATACATACATACAGACAGACATACAAGCACATACATACATACGCACACGCACACACATATACATAATACATAACACATACATACACACATACACACACATACAAAACACTTACACACCATTAGACACACACGCACACACACGCGCGCACGCACACACACATACACACACACGCACACACGCGCAGCACGCGCGAACACACACACGCAAACCACACACACCTACTTACATACGTACACACATACTCGCACATACATACATGCGCACATGCACACACATACCTACATACACACGAACATACACACACAAATGCATTAGCACACATACACACACATACGTACATACATACATACATACTCATACAGACATACACACATACATGAATACACACGTACATACACACACACATACTCACATACATACAGACATCCACACTTACATTCACTCATACACACATACATGCACACATACATACACACACATACACACACATACATACACATACATACATATATTCACACACACATATACACACACATACATGCATGCACACATACATACATACCCACATACATACATACATACCCACATACACACATACACACATACGAATACACAAACACATACATACACACATACACAACACATACATACGCACATACACCAACACGCAATACACACATACATACATGCACATATATATACACACCACACGCACTCATACACACATACATACACACATACACACACATACAAATACATACACACATGCGTACGCACACATTACACACACATACACATTCACACATGCACACATACATACATAGCACACATACATACACACATACATACACACACGATGCGCACACATACAGAAACACATACCAACACACATACACACATACATACACACGAACACAGACATACATACACACACACATAAACACATACATGCACACACATACACGCTAACATACACTTACACATACACACGCATACACACATTCATACATACATACAGACGTACATACATACATACAGACATACACACTACATACACAGACAGACATATACATTCATACATACAGACATTCACACATACAAATCAAATCAAATCAAATCAAAACATACATACAGAATAACATACCTACAGAATAACGCACATACATATATATAGACATACGCACATACACACACATACGTACACAAACACATACATACATACATACATACATTTATACATACATACATACATGCATACATGCATGCATGCGTATATACATACATACATACATACATGCATACATGTATACATACATACACACATACACACATATATACTTACATACATACATACATACATAAATATACACACACATACACACATATATACATACACACACATACATACACGCATACATACATACACACAAATACATACGCACACGCGCACACATACAGCGAAATGTACATACATACATACATACTACATACATACATACATACATACATACATACACACAGACACACACATACACATACACATACATACATACGCCTCAGACACATATGCACATACATACACACACTCATACACAAACACATACACACATGCATACACACATACACACATACATGCACACACATAACACACATACATACACACACACACATATATACACTACACATAAACACAGATACATACACACACATACACACACACGTACATACATACAGACATACACACATACATAAATACACACTTACATACATACATACATACATACACACTTACACATACATAGATACATACACACATATACATATACATACATACACATATACATTCATATAGACATACATACACACATACATACACACACATACATACATACATACGCACACGCACACACACATACATACATGCATACACACAGACGCACACACATACATACATAAACTCTCAAACACACACATGCACACATACATACAGACAGACACACAAGCACACATACATATAGACATACATACATGCACACATACATACAGGACACACACACGCACACATACTTACAGACACACACATGCACCCACATACTTACAGGCACAACACACATACATGCATGCCCACGCACACACGCACGCGCACAAACGCACACGACCACATGCACCACACACACATACGCACAAGAACACACGCGTTCACACACATGCACATGCAGGCACACACACCACACACATGCACACGCACGCACGCACACACACGCAAACACGCACACGCATGCACACGTGCACACACACGCACCCACAAGCAGGCACTCACACACACGCACGCACACACACACGTACACCCACGCAAGGACACACACACACATGCATACAATACATACACACATTACGCACACATGCATACATACACACATACACACAGATTTACATACATACATACATACATACACATACATGCATAAATACACAAACACACACACACATACAGAAATACATACTTGTACACATACATACAGACTTACATACATACACACATATATACAGACGCACCCACATAAACACACAAACACACACACATACACACACACGCACACACACACATGCACACGCATACACACATACGCACAAACGCACAAACGCACACACACCAACGCAGACGTGCTCATGCGCACACGAACACACACACACGCACACACACGCACATATATACATACATACATACACCCACGTACGCTTACACATACATACATACACACACATACATATACACATACACACATACATTCATTCACACACACCTACATACAGACCTACACACATGCATACCAACACACTTATATACACACGTGTATACAGACATACACATATACTGACAAGCACACATACAGACAAACACACATACACACTTACATACAGACATACACACGCGTACCATATGTACACACATGCATACACACGTACTTACATGCAGACATTCATACATACACATACATACATACACATACATACATACGCACGTACATATACACAGACACACACATACACATACATCCATACGCACACAGATACATACACACATACATACACACACATAAACACACTCATACACAAACACATACACACATACATACACACACATACACACACATACACACATACATACTCACACATACATACACACACACATACACACATACACACCACACACGACGACGACGAAGAAGAGAAGAGGCTTGACGCACACAGGCTCCACTGTTTTGCTGAAAAAGGTCAGTTATTCTGTCTTCCGGCTCTCTGAATTTATTCAGGGGTTGCTTTCGAACACCTTGGGATTCCGTTCGACACGGACTCGAGGGTCTCTCAGTGGCCATTCGGCCGCAATTAGGCAGTCGTACTATACGCCGCCGGCTGCCGGTTCCAACATGGCTGGCTCATACCCGCTCGGTTATGTTTGAGCCACAGGCCGTTTCTGTACAGCCTCCAATGGCAGGCAGTCACCCTGGTCCGGGGGATTCGCCTCGATCGAATGGTTCGACATTTTCGCCGGACGGGGACAGGGCGCTGCTCGATGTAGATTTGCAGAATGCGCCAGTTACTTTCGTTCCCGCAATCCCTGAGGTTCCCGACATCCAGTTGCCTGATGCAGCGGGTTTGGCGCAAAACGCAAGGCTGCCTGCCGAAAGTGGTCAAATTACACAAGCTTCTTTTCACCGCGTGATCGCACATCAGAAACAGATCCACGATATTTTTATTCGATGCCTCATGTAAGGTACCTAATACCCATAGGTCCCAGATCATTGGTTTGCTCCGACAAATTGTACAGGAGTGTGCTGATATCCGAGCAATTGCAGAAAACCAGGGTGGGCGAATGGATGAACTTCGTCACTAGTTGGCCCTGTCGAGACATTAGGCTTCTCTCGGTGCGGCACTCTCCGGCTCCTCGGCCTGTCCAAACGGCCGGGACTTATGCGGCGGCAGCCGCGCGGAGCCCGGCGCATCCTACCGCGGTCCCGGCCGTTTGGCCTGAGACTTGTTCTCACCCCGTACTTCCATCGCACTGGTCTGAAATCGCTGACCAACACACAACGCACACCACCAGGTGAGAGCATGAACATATTATGTTTCTAACCCCACTCATTCCGTCTACCAATCCTGCCAATGAGGTCACGAAAATTATTAAGTCAAACATTGACCCCATTAGGGAAAACATTGGCGAACTGACTATCAGAAAGACACGTCATGAATTAACAATATTAACAAACGACCATAACGCTATTACGAGGTTAAAGAATGCACTTGAAAAGAACGCAATCACAAGCATGTCATTGTCAGTCCGATTGCCCCAAAAGCGGAAACTTCGCATCAAACTCACTGGTTGTAGACTCCGATATTCCAGCCGCCAACATCATCTCACAGCTAAACATACGCAATCCGAACCTACATTTAGACCCGACCACATGCCGAGTGGCGGTATCGTACAAGGAGCGATCGGGCAACTTCACACATGTGCTCGAAGTGGATCCTTCCACCTGTCGCTCACTGCTTGCTCAGGAACGAGTTCTTCTCGGTTGGACAGCATGTAGCGTGAGTGAGGACTTTCATGTGCCATTGTGCACATATTGTGCAACGTACGGCCATACAAGAAAGTCCTGTCCTGTCACCAACGAACCTGACAAAGTGGTGTGTACCAAGTGCACGGGTGCACATCTTGGCGAAGCATGCACTCTTAGGATGAACAATTTAGGAATTGGTTGCAACGAATGCCAAAAGGTCGCAAGACCTAGTTCTCATCCAACTGGACACGAAATGTGTCCTATATTACGAGAACGTGTCGCCCGCATGAGGGCCAGAACAGACTATGGATAATCTAGGAGGCGTGTACATCAAAGAAGGACGCAGCGGCCTCTATAACGTGCACTATTATTTACGGTTTCCTGCATTAGTGCCCGCATCCTTTTCGACTCATTTTTATGGACCACATGGAGGCCGCTGCTTTTCCCGCTATTCTTCTAATTATGGCATATCATACACAAAATTGCACCATATGGCACACACTTACAAGTAACTACACATCCCGCAAAACTACGCGATATTTCGTTCCTCGAGATATTTGCTGGTTGCGCGGGTCACACTGCAATACATGAAAGAAGGCTCCTTACAGCTTTTCGCAATTTTGTTTTAGGAAAGGCGTTGCGCTTGTTAATTAAAATTGATCAGAACTATCGGACTCACAGCAGTAACTTAAAATTTTTACAGGCTAATCTAGACCATACACGTGATGCCACAAAATTATTGATAGAAGACATGACGCAACAACACTACCCTATCGGACCTACCCTTCCTACCCTCTCGGACCTAATTCCTACCCTCTCGGACCACAACTACATTGAATTCTCGTTCTCGCAAGCACATACCAGCAGTGCTAAACGATTAACTAATTTAGGAAGAGCGAAAATTCTTAACAAAAAAAGGACGACACTTGGTTCACAAAGATACTCGGCTGCAACATTGGGTCACCTGAAGCCCTAAACATGGTTATAGACAAGTTTTATGCCATATACTTCGCTTTAAGCCAACGTTACTCACGACGCATAACATCGCGTAGTAAATTAGGTAATGGTTGTTGGACACCAGAATGTACTATTGAACGTAAGCGCGTTCGGGCTATGCGACGAGGATACCAGCGAACAGCTGACCCCGTCCTTCGAGACATGTATCGCAAATTGTACGTTGATGCATTCTCAATCTACAAGGACAAAATCAGGCAAGCAAAATCATCGTTTGGTAAAGAAATTTGTGACTTTCTCACTAAGAAATGTTTGTATGGTGATGTTTTCAAAACCGCATTTCAAAAACACCACGAAGTAACTTTTCTTCCTCCTCTAGATATACCTAACGGCACTCGCACAGCTTCTGTAATTGAGTCCGCCCCGCTACTACTAGATACATTAGTAGTAGTGAACAGCTGTTCTGAAGACAACATGCACCACACTATCATGCGTAACATTGCGGCTAGTCCTTACCCGTGGCATACTTCTGACCCTCCTTTTACAATATCTGAGATAGAGTGCGCGATGAAACAGGGTAATTCACACTCTGCTCCTGGACACGACGGATTAACCTACTCGTTCATCAAAGGATTATTTGAATACCATCCTCAATTTTTCTATTTTATCTTCAATACCACCTTAAGAATCGGACACTTCCCACAGGCTTGGAAAAGAGGGAAAGTAATATTCATACCAAAGCCAGGACGTCCGCTCAATTCGCCTAATGCATATAGACCAATTGTTATGAACTCTGTCTTCAGTAAAGTATTAGAAAGACTCTTAAATGCTCGTCTGTATTATTTCCTGCACAACAATAATCTTCTTCACTATAATCAATATGGTTTTACGCACAATAAAAGTGCTACTGTAGCACTATACACACTGCGAAGCAAATTGGCTGCATACAAGGCAGCCAAACTTCCTACCATACTCATATCTTTTGATTTCGTAGGAGCATTCGATAGTGTTTGGCATCCTGCAGTCTTGAACTTTTTAAGCAAGCACAGGTGTCCACAAAACTTGTACTTTCTACTCAAATCCTTTTTATCGAACCGCACTGTAACTTTTGCAACCAACGTCGCTCAAGAGACAGTTCGTACAACAATTGGCAGCCCGCAAAGATCCCCTATCAGTCCGCTACTGTGGAACATAGTGATATACAGCTTACTCAATCTTCCCGTGCCACCGGACGTACACATACAGGCGTACGCGGACGATACCATCATTGTTATCACAGATAAGTCAAGACTCCGAATACAAGCAAAGGCTGAATATGTCCTGGCTTTGGTATCTGGTTGGGCACGAGAACAAAAAGTTACCGTAAGCGCCGAGAAGTCGTTCTTCGTGTTCTTTGATAACGGACACATGGGTACATCAAAACGCTGCCCATCTATCCGCATGGATGGCATTTTTTTCAAACACAAGAAAGAAATTAGGATTCTAGGCGTATTATTTGACCCCTCTTTAAATTTTCATGCCCACATTGACTACATTAAAGGAAAGGCAGAAGTGGCCACGTCCCGGCTCCTCGTATTCGTTAAATCGCACCGTTCATTAAAAAGTACACTCATTAGACGACTCTACCGTCAAGTGATATTGCCCTCTCTCACGTATGCATCTCCGGTATGGTGGCCTATGTTCCCATCAAAAATCATTAGTGCGCGAGTTTTATCAGTTCAGCGAACCGTCTTAATTTCCTTAACAGGTGCATTTTACACCACACGTAGGTCATCCCTACAGATTCTCGCTAACGCGCCTCCGTTACCACTAGAGTTGGACAGACAATCTGCGGAATTTTCCTTATTCATACTCCGGAACGTAACTTATTATGGTGTGTAAAAACATTCAAACCGGCTGACATACTATATCCATGCAGTCCTTGGGCTCATCACCCCAGTAAAAAATATAAATTTACTTTCACTAAACTATCACCATCACAAGTAGCGATTATTTTCAAAACAAAAGCCATTCACGTATACACTGACGGCTCATACACATCCTATGCGGCGGGTACGGCATATATTGCTTTGACAAAGGAGGGAAAAATCATAACTGTTAGAAAATTTCAGATCCGCAACGCTTCAAGCGCATACGACACGGAATTAATAGCATTCCAAGAAGCCCTTCATTTTGTTTTTACAAACAACTTTACCACGCCAGCCCCCATTTACACAGACTGTCTATCGCTTCTAATGAAACTTTCAAGTCTCACTGATAACGATGAAAGAATTCGGAACATTAAGCTGCTTCTTAACCATATAATCTCGTCAGGGAAAATTATAAACTGTATCATGTACCTGGCACTATCGGAATTTTGGGAAATGAGCTAGCTGACGCTGCAGCTGCCTTAGGAGGGAAATCAGGCTTCGTGAGTTACGCCAAAATATCAATATGGTCAGTACGAACTCAGTTTCATAAAATCTTGAATTCATATTCGCACACCCATTGGCAGACTGAGGGACCTGAGACAACGCTATGTCATTGGATCACAAGTCCGTACAAAATTCCTCAATGGTTCCCCCCTCCTAAAAAACTAACACACTTATTATCTGGTCACGGACATTTTCAGTATTATCTTCATCGGTTCAATATAACTGCATCGAACAGGTGTATGTGTATTGCACCTTGCTTGAGCGAACAACACTACTTTAATGAATGCCCAAACACGCAACACATTGTGACCCATTTACGCGTGCCCAAAAGTGATACAACACTACCTGCGCATTATTATGGGCTATTCTAGTGATATTTATTCTAGTGATATTGCAGCACTAACTTTATTCTAGTGATATTGCAGCACACGGGATCTAATACAACACTTCAATACAACTAACAAAATACATCAACCCTTGATACAATTAAAAAATACATAGAAAAACAATAAATAAGCTTACGCGAGAGAACTATTACAAACTGCACAAACTAACAATAATAGACTACGGAGGAGAAAGTTCGAAGATATAAACAGGTGAAGGCATACGTGTGATGACCGGCAGCGTTGTGTCCCCGATGATCAGATGCGAGAAGTCGAAGAGAGTTCTGGCACGACTGCAATGTCGGCGGTGTTGCGACGCTGGTGGCTCCGCGAGGCTAGTGCTTCCAGGTGACTTCGAGCAGGTTGAGCTAACTCGATGCGAAGTCCCGATGTCTACGTTGCAGACGTTAATATCGCGTCACAAGTAGACGAACAGCTAAGTTTAGGTGGCCAGCCGATACAGAGCCACACTAAAAACTTCTAGAAGAGATGCTTGTTGATCTGTTTCTACACCATGATTGTCAGCGACTAGTCTGCCTAGCAGGGCAAAATCCTGCGCTTAAATCCCCCTCGTGTCTCCTCGCTCTCTTCCTTGGGGACAAGAGACCTCTACCTGGGTCCAATCATGCACGTTTAATTGATGGGAACTCCGCCCCAAAAATATTTTGACCCCACCCCTTTTTAACTGGGAGAGGGACCTCAACTAGCGAGAGTGACAACCTGTCGGGTTGTTGTCATACGGCTTGGCCACCAGAGCGTTTCCCACGCTTTTCCCCGGGGAAACGGTCAACCACTTAGCTCTCAGCCGGGGCGTCTTGTAGTCTAATCCTTGTTCGGGGTATACCGCGGCCTTCTTCGACCTTGCAGACGCCAATTTTGTTACAAAAGGATTAACCGTCGGCGGCGACGTTCTAAGAAGAGCACCCCATTCGGCCCTTCTCGGCTCCCTTTCATGCGCCGCCGTTTCTCACGATCAGTCGGGGAGTACGGCGCCCGTTAATTGCCGTGACGCGGTGTCGCCAAAAATGGCCGTCCGTGACACACGCATTAGCTACCAACACTTTATCAGGACGTCGCTTCATACTCTGAATCGTCTCTCTATCACAACTTTTGCGTGAATGCTCTCGATTACAGTCGCAGTTATGCCAACAAAGCTGGGGGAAAACCTCGGCGACTGATAACGATAGCATCACTGCTCCTTTTTCCCTAAGTACTCGAACCATAGCATTCGCAACGCTTGCGCAAGTACCCAATCCTGCGCCCCCCCCCCCCTTTTTTAAAGCTTGTTACTATTGCGAATGGCGCCTTGTCTAAGTTCGCAGCGACAAACAGGCGGCCCAAGGTTCCCTGGTGCATCGCTGGTTGGAACGACAGCCCGACGTGCCTGGCTACATGACTCCTGGTGAAGAAATGGGCTTCGACATCACAGAGGCCACTGCTACCATTCTCGTCAACGTTTACCCATCCTCAAGTCCACTGGCTCGCATCCCACTTCGTTGTTTGTTTTTGGACTTTCTGCATTCAACGACAATGCATTTAAAATAAATACACACACACACACGCACACGCACACACACACACACACGAACTCAAAAAACTCAAGTGGGCGAAATACACTGCTGCTGCATGTCGACCTGCTCATCCCTGAGAAGCTAACTAGTTTATTACAGTTTCATGCCGCACTCACTAGGTTTTACCCATGTTATTTTTTAACTAATTGGCTTTTTCAAAAAAAAATTTGGGAAGTTTCCCCTCTTCATTTATGTTAGATTGGCTTGAGCCCGTTATACCTCCTGGTGGTACGGGCTACCCATTTTTTTTCCTTTTAGTTATTTTCACATATAGGGGGCGGAAAAGCACACACACACCATGACAACACGCACACACACACACATGAACAAACATACATAAACACACACACAAACACACCTACACACACATACACACAAACGTACATACATACAGGCATTACACACATACATGTGGACATACACACATACATACATACAGACACACATACAGACATACAAACACACATACATACATTGATACATACACACGCACATACACGCACAAATACATACATACATACATACATACATACATACATACATACATACATACATACATACATACATACATACATACATACATACATACATACATACATACATACATACATACATACATACATACATACATACATACATACATACATACATACATACATACATACATACATACATACATACATACATACATACTGTCATGACCAATAAAGACGCTGGCGCTTCGACGCGCGGGTAGCTAAAGCAAAGAAGAGAACGAAGTCAGATTAAGAACAGTTGGCCCACGAACGGGTGTTGTGTCTGTCTCTCTTCGTTACAAAGGCGCAGTCGACGAAAAAGTCTTTCGTCCCGGCTTCGTCATCCAGGACAGCCGCGATAAGCGCCGCTTGAGGACGGTGTCAAAGTCTCCTCAGCGGCTGTTCACCTACCGCGACTGCCGCCACCGTTCGGGGACGGCGTCAAGGCCTCTTCGGCGGCTGCAGTACACGTTACCGGTACCATTTCACAAGGGCGTCCTTGGCTATGAATTCTGCCGTCAGCGCAAGCCGACAAGTGAACCCTCTGCGGGAAGTCACCGGTACGTGTTTTCGTGGTTCGTCGGCAGTGCGGGCTTCTCCATCCAGGAACGCCGTTCACGCTTCTTTTGCGATGGAGTTAACAACCCGGCCGCCGCTTCAGCTGCCCATCGGACCATCAGTGGATGGTTACATGCCTCCTCTGTGGTACCAGGGCATCACCCAATGGGCACTATGCTACCACGTCGCGGCCGTAATACGCATGGGCTCCTGTCCTTTGGGAATGCTGTTCAAGCTTCCCACGGCCTGCATTCCCTGTCCGGTACTGTTCCAACACATGAGCCGCCAATAAACGCTGTTCATGCTTCCTCGGACGTGCGAGTCACCACCGTGAGTACTACCAGAACCACGTACTTCACGGACGTGAACCAAAGCGGTTCAGAAGCCTCGTTCGACAGTGCCGTGGAGCTGCGGCGTACCATCGCACTGCTCCGCTCCGAGACTAACAAACTGACAGCGTTGATTGCCGAGCGAGCTCCTACAGTGTTGCCAGCATTGTGTGACATTAACGCAGTGTTGGATGTAGCTGCCTCATACGACCTTGAGGCAAGCACACCGGGGCAACGCAGGGAGCTTCGGTCTTCTCTGATCGAGCTCTCACACCAGCTCGACTGCTTTGCGTCGGTGATCTCTGCGTTGCCACCTGCCACCTCACAATCACCAGCCTTCTGCGAACTACCGGAATTCCACGGGTTCCGGAACGACGCCGACAGCTGGTCGGCAACCGCCAACGCGATAGCAATGCACGAGGCCTGGACGGAATCTCAGCAATGGACCGTGGCCATAGACCGTCTTCGGGAAGGTGCAGCGGCATGGCACCGGTATGAAGGGTGGAAGCAGTCATGGGCGGAGTGGAGCTGCAAGCTCATAGCTGCTTTTGGTCGTAGTCCTTGCCAGCTCTCCACCACCACCCCATCCAACCTGGCCGGTATCGCGGAGCAAGCTCCAGAGGCTTTCCACCTCAAGGTGGCAGCTGTGCGCTGCAGCTTACCACACGAGAAGTTAGACACTTTGTCGATACCCGAAGTAAGTTCACTGCGGCCAGAGGCCGCTACAGAAGTCAGACCTCTTGAAGGGCGTTGCTCCAACAGAACAGCTACAAAGAATCATCTGGACTGTGCTGCATTGCCCTTCACCGACGCACCCCCATTCGCACACCAAGATAAAGTGGAGCAACACCTCCAAGGTTCCTTGGAGGCCTCCATCCGCGTGGCAGAAGGCTTCTCTACCTGTCCTACGATTGACGTCAGACACAGGTGCGACACGCCACTGCTGCTCTCAGTACCGGCATTGGTACGCGACGCCATCATGTCAGTGGAAGAAGCTGATACCAGTCCTCAAACAGCTCAGTTAGAGAAGCCATCCCCAATATCACCTTTACTCAGGCAAGTGGAGACACGAGCATCACCTATGCTTGAACAACCTATGGTCATGGCGCAGGTAGACCCCAAGGTAACCACTGCTGGTCTCACTGACCAAGATCATGAGGAGAAAGTTGGCGCTCGGCCGTAAGTCGTGTTCTCTGCCACTCATTTCATAAGTTGCTTAGCCATTCTCGACACAAGCCAAGGTACCCAGCGCGTCTTTTCGGATACTCTTTCGGCTACCCTCGTGCGGAGTTAAACGTCTGCCGCTGTCCGAAGCGCGCTGTCAGGTGCATGTTTAGCTGTTTCCCACAGAGAGTCTCTGCATGGCCGAGACCGACCACAACGATGCAGCCAGTCTCGACCTCCCGATTGACCTGTGGAAGACTCTGGCACCTAGTTTCAGTGTGCCCAAGGCCGACCTTCGAGATGCAGCCAGTATATCGACCGCCAGATCTACCTTTGGCAGATACCGGGACCTAATCGTGGCCGAGAGCGTCGGCCGTAATGGGGCAGCCAGTGCCAGCCGCCTGAGTCCACAGCACCTTTCAAGAGACATCGTGGCGTGCAAAAGAGCGACCAGCTCGAGGCAGCCAGTACCATCCACCAGAAACGCTTCACCCAGACCGTCGCTCCATGCTGCATTGTTGTCCGGGCTGACCACCACGATGCAGCCAAGCCCGCCCATCAGAAACTTTGCTGCCAGCTCCGCGCGCGCGCAGTCATGGCCGAGTGTCATGACCAATAAAGACGCTGGCGCTTCAGCGCGTGTAGCTGGAGCAAAGAAAATAAGAGCGAAGTCAGAATAAGAACAGCTGGCTCAGGATCGGGTGTTGTCTCTTGTTCTCTGTCTCGCTCATCACAATACATACATACATACATACATACATACATACATACATACACACGTACATACATACATACATACATACATACATACATACATACATACATACATACATACATACATACATACATACACACACGCATGCACACACACATACATACACACACGTATAGACATAAATACATGCACACATACATACAGACATACATATATATATGCACCAACTCATACAGACATACATACATGCACACATGCATACAGACACACACACACGCACAGATACATGTAGACCCACATACACACGCACACATTCACGCAGGCGCACACGCACACATGCACAAACATATACGCACACACGCACCCACACACACCCACACTTGCGCACACATGCAAACACACACGCATCCACACACGCACACACATACATACACACATAGATACACACATACATACACACATACATAGACATACACATACAAATACACACACACACGTACGCACACATACATACATACACACTCTTACATACACACACATACACAAATACACACATACACACACACATACAAACATAGACACACACATATACGCACTCATGCATACACACACACATACATATATACATGATGAGACCATGTTGGGCCCTTGGCCAGACACCAACAGTGCAACAGCGGTCACAAGAGCAGTTATTACCTTTTTAAAAACAACTGGACTATGTGCGCGGCTCTAAAATGTGTCTCCGCTAGAAAGAACACTACATACTCACCTCTCTATCTCACCATCGTCATCCATTAATCTTTCTTTTCCCCTTTCCCTTCCCCCAGTGTAGAGTAGCAGGCTAGAGCAAACTATCGCTCAGGCCGACTTCTCTGCCTTTCTGTAAATAAACATACTTCCTTCCTTCCTCCTTCCACATACATACACACATACATACATACATACATACATACATACATACATACATACATACATACATACATACATACATACATACATACATACATACATGTACAGACATAAATACATGCACACATGCATACAGACATACATACATATATGCTTCAAATCATACAGACATACGTACATGTACACATGCATACAGACACACGCACATGCACAGATACATACAGACGCACACACGCACACATTCACGCAGGCGCCCACGCACACGCACACACCGACAAACATACTCACACATGCGCACGCACGCACACACAATTACGCGCACGCGCACGCACATACACACATAGATGCACACATACATACACACATACCTACACATACGCATACACATAAAAACACATACACACATGTACAGACACATACAAACATACATACACACACGTACACACATACTTGCACACACACACATGCACACACACATATACGCACTCATGCATACATACACACACTCATACATACATACATACATACATACATACATACATACCTGCAAACACATACACACATACATACATACATGCACACATACATATGGCACACACACGCATGCATACATACAGACACACACACATACATACAGACACACACACGCACACACACATACAGACACACGCACAGATGCATTCGGACACACATGCACACGCACACACGCACACGCACGCACACGCACGTGCACGCACACTAGCACACGCAAGCACACGCACGCGAACGCACACACTCACGCACACATTGGCCTGCGCATGCAAACACTCACACACACGCAAACGCCCACACACGCACACGCGCACACACGCACACGCACGCACCTACACGCACACACACACGCACACACGCCCACATGCACACACGTGCACACACACGTGCACGCACGCACTCGCGCACACTCGCACACACACGCACACACACGCACGCATACACACGCTCGCGCGCACGTGCACACACACGTGCGCACACACTCACGCACGCACACACGCGCACACATACGCACACACGCACGTGCACACACGCGCGCACACACACACGCACACACATGCACGCGCACACACACATACACGCACACACGCAGGCACGCGCACGCACGCGCGCACACACACGCACGCGCAGACACACGCGCACAAACACGCACGCATGCACACATACCTACATACACACAAACATACACACATACACACACGTACACGCACAAATACACACATTCACACACATACATGCACACACACACATATGCACACACATACATACACACATACATACACAAATACACACATACACACACATACACAAATACATACACACATAAACAAATACATACATACATACACACATACAAACATAGAAACACATACATATATACGCACACAAATATACGCACACATACATACATATACACATACATACATACATACATACATACACACGCACAGATACACACACACACACGCATGCACGCACACACACGCACGCGTACGCACGCACGCACACTCACGCCCACACATGCATACGCACGCAAACACTCACACACACGCACACATGCACACACACACGCACACACACACGCACGCGCACACACGCACACGCGCACACACACGCACGCGCACACGCACACATGCACACGCACACACGCACGCGCACACGCACACATACGCACACACGCACGTGCGAACATACGCACGTGCATACACAGGCATACACACACACGCACACACACACGCACACACACACGCGCGCACGCACGAACGCACACACACACACACGCACACGCACGAACGCGCACATGCGCACACGCACACATATATACATACACACATACATACTGCCACGACAGGTTGGCCACGTTCAAGTTGCCCGCCTCAATCATCGTGGCAAGAGCACAAGCAAGACCCGGCTGGCATGCGCCACGCGTTCCGTGCGCTCCGGCAACGAGGAACAGGAAGTGTGATCTTTGCCACTCGGCTACTCGGACTTGACGACCATAGTCTTTAGAATCGAGGGCACAAGTTCTCCGTAATAAATACGCTTGTTTTTTAACCTGTCTGCCTTAGCATCGCTACATTTCTGGTGGAGTTGCTGGGTCATGAATCGAAGCCCCGTGAGCTCAAGACAGCGTAGCCCCGACGACCAGCGTATCAACCCCGTGGAAGTGGCTCCTGTACACCAGACGGCAAGTCGCCGTCTTCGAGGTGACTCATCTTAGTTCGGTCCTCTTCACTTCACACCAAGGGGAATTCAAACGATGGATGCCACCACTATGACTACCCAGGTAACACCGGCACAAGTGTTCATTAGCCAACCGCACCAGCCGCCAGGATTCCACCGCGACTCGTACGAGGATGTTGAAGACTGGTTGGACCTATTCGAGAGAGTGGCGAGCTTGAATGGATGGGACGAAATAGAGAAGCTCCGTCGCGTATACTTCGCCCTAGAAGACTTCGCAAAGACATGGTTTGAGAACCATGAAAGCTCGTTGTCTACCTGGGAGGTATTTCGTCGACAAGCGGTGGCTACGTTCGCGAACATAGACCGGAAAGAAAAGGCGGAGGCTTCTCTTCAATCGAGGAACCAGCTCACGAACGAGAGTGCGGCTATGTACATTGAGGGCATGGTCCGTCTGTTCAAGCGTGCGGATTTACAGCATGGCTGAGAATAAGAAGGTGCGCCATCTAATGCGCGGAGTGAAGCAAGAGCTGTTCGCCGTTCTCGTCCGCAACCCTCCAAGCACAGTTGCTGAGTTTTACTCGGAAGCGACAGCCATCGAAAAAACACTGGAACAGCGGGCTCGGCAGTACAACCGGAATCTCAACTGCGCATCTGCACAGGTATTCTCCGAAGGTGTGCGAAACGACGTTGAAGCACTGCGAGAACTCATTAGATCAGTTGTTAGAGAAGAACTGAGCAGACTGCAGATGCCCCAGACTCCAACTGCACTATCCGTTACGGACGTTGTTCGTGACGAACTGAGGCAGGTGATAGGAGAGCCAGAGCGTGAGCTGCAGCCGGTTCGACCTATCCGAACATACTCTGCGGTTGTCAGACAACGCACCGTACACAGCAATGTAGTAGTTGCTATGGCGACGACTCCTCTCCCACCTGCGGCACGCAGCGCACCTCGTCCACGGGAACCAACTGCTACCTATCTGCCCTCAGGAGCACGTAGCACACATCACTATGTGGAGCGCAGGCCCAGGAAAAGTGACGTCTGGCGTGATCACGAGCGCAGGCCTCTGTGTTTTCATTGTGGGGAAGCAGGTCATCTGTACAGATTCTGTCCTTACCGACAGACTGGATTAAGAGGCTTCCCGTAGTATGCACCGAGCCCCCGAAACGGCGAACGACCAGCAGAGATGGAGGAGTACTTGTCCACGCGCCAGAACTCGCCAACTCTACGCCAATACCGGCCACGGTCACCATCGCCTATGCGCTACCGGTCCTCCAGCCCACGTAGACCTTCAAGGCAGCCTGGTCATCGCTCTCCAAGTCTACTCCCGGAAAACTGAAGCAAGCGACCTGTGGAGGTGAGGCCGCTGATAACGTCAGTTACGAAGATCCTCCATTATGGTTTGAGGGTGATGACGGTGTATTTCCGGTAGATGGGTGCAGCAACGAAAACGTTACTTCAGGTTTGCGGTTGAGAATGGAAGGATGGGAGTTGAATGCCTTAGTCGACACTGGTGCTGATTATTCAGTGATAAGTCACAAGATGGTGAAAAAGCTAAACAAAGTTGTGACACAATGTAGTGGATCGCAGATACGCACGGCAGGCGGTCACATTATTACGCCCCTTGGCAGATGCACTGCAAGACTGAAAATACGGGGCTTTATTTACGTGGCCGATTTCATTGTGCTGCCAGAATGTTCAAGGGAACTTATTATAGGAATGGATTTTTTGCGAGCTAATGGCGCGGTAATTAACCTGCGTAGATCCAGCGTGTCATTTTCGACTGAACGAGCTATACCTGTGGAGGAATCTGAGGAACTACGCCTAACTGCTCTACGCGTTGTTCATGAGGACGGAACTGTGCCGCCACGCTGCAGTATAATGGTGCTCGTAGAAAATGACGCATTGTACAACCACGAAGGCATAGCGGATACAAATGTAGGGCTGTTTTTTAACAAAGGTGTCTGCGTATCTAGGGGTCTTGTTCACTTGACGAAAAGCCGTGCAGATGTCCTACTCACAAATTTCTCTAATAAACTTCAACACATCGCTCAAAGCACGGCTATTGCCTATTTACACGACTTCTGTATGGCGACTGAACTATGCAGCTTAACATCAACCACTTGACCAGTGGCCTGCAACATCGACACATCCGTGACCGTCAATCAGAGCCTTCCGTACAGTCAAAAGAAACAGATTTACGCCTTGGTAAAAGAATTCTCTGATTGCTTTTCAAGTGCCTCGAAGGTCCAGCGCACGTCAATCACAAAACACAGAAATATAACGCAAGATGACATGAGGCCTATATGCAAGCATCCATATCGGGTGTCAAAGAAAAAACGAGAAATTATCAAGAAGCAAGTGGAGGAGATGCTTTCGGATGATGTTATCCAGCGTTCGAATAGTCCATAGGCGTCCCCCGTAGTGCTCGTTAAAAAGAAAGACAACACACTTAGATTCTGTGTCGACTACAGAAAACTGAACAGTGTAACTAAACGAGATGTGAACCCCTTGCCACGTATCGACGATACACTAGATCGGTTGCGATACGCAAAGTTTTTCTCCTCCTTAGATCTGAAAAGCGGATATTGGCAAATAGAGGTCGAGGAGAGGGACCGTGAAAAAACGGCATTAGTAACACCAGATGGCCTCTACGAATTTAAAGCGCTTCCATTTGGCCTCTGTTCCACACCAGCAACGTTCCAGCTAATGATGGACACTGTCCTTGCCGGATTGAAATGGCAGTCATGCCTAGTGTATTTGGATGACGTGGTGGTATTCTCTGCAACGTTTGACAAACATCTAGAGCGACTACGCACAGTATTGGAAGCCATCCGGTCAGCAAAATTGACAATCAAACCCGAAAAATGCCACTTAGGCTTCGAAGAGCTGCGATTCCTTGGACATGTCATTAGTTCCGATTGTGTTCGTCCTGATCCCAAAAAGACAGCCGCTGTTCAGAGGTTCCCTACACCCAGAGACAAAAAGTCAGTGCGTGGAATTTCGGGTTTATGTGCCTACTATAGGCGGTTTGTTGAAAATTTCTCAAGATTGCGGATCCTCTTTCAAAACTGACGAAAGACGACGTGCCCTTCACATGGGAAAGCGAACAACAGAAAGCTTTTGACGAATTAAGAAAACGACTACAGTGTTCACCAATACTTGCCCATTTTGATGAGACAGCCGACACTGAAGTCCATATCAATGCCAGTGTAGCGGCGTGAGAAGAGAGACGTGAGACGGCGTCGAAGGCGGCCGATGGGGTCGTGCCGATCTCGCCACATTATTCCAGGCCTGAAGCGGAGCCACGTCGGCTACCAGCGTCCGCCACGCCAGGCGTGTCAGCTCGTTCTCTCGCCACTTTATTCCACGCCTGAAGCGGAGCCGCGGTGGCTGTCCACGTCCAAACCGCCGAGGCCGACACCAGCAATGTCGGCTTCGGCGCCATCCTTGTCCAGTGGGAAAATGGTCAAGAGAAAGTGTTAGCCTATGCCAGCCGCAAACTATCAAAAGCTGAGGCTAACTACTCTGCAACTCAAAAAGAGTGCCTCGCAGTCATCTCGGCAATAAACAAGTTTCGACCCTACCTTTAAGGTAGACCGTTCAGAGCTGTCAGTGACCACCATGCTCTATGCTGGCTGACAAATCTCAAGGACCCGTCAGGTCGAGTAGCAAGATGGAGCCGCAGGCTGCAGGAATATGACATTACGGTCGTGTACAAATCTGGAAGGAAACACAGTGATGCAGACTGCCTGTCACGCTCTCCTGTAGATCCAAGTGTACCTGAAGAGGAAGACCTCCCGTTTCTAGGCGTTGTCGGCGCATCCAAAATAGCTCAACTACAACAAGATGACCCGGATTTGCTGGCGCTTATACAACACCTGCTGGGTTCAAGTTCCTCGCATATTCTCCAGAGGGCTCTCCGCGTTCTGCCTTCGAGGAAGTGTCTTTTACACGAGCAACTTCGAACCTAATGATGAAATGTTTTTGCTAGTCGTGCCCACAGCCATGCGAGAGGAAATTCTGCACGCATGCCACGACAAGCCAACATCTGGACAAATGGGTGTGAACCGAACATTCGCCAGGATTCGCCTGAAATATTATTGGCCTAAGTTGCTCGCATCAGTGCAGCGCTACGTGAAAACTTGTCGTCGATGTCAACGGCGCAAAACTCCACCCGTAAAACCAGCCGGCCTTCTCCAGCCAATAGACCCTCCAGATGCCCCATTCCAACAAGTCGGCATGGACTTCCTAGGACCTTTCCCGGCATCGTGTGCAGGCAAGAAATGGAGAGTCGTAGCCACAGACTATCTGACCCGTTATGTTGAGACTGACTCTTTGTACAGTGTGACAGCTGCCGAAGTCGCCAAGTTCTTTGTGAACAACATAGTGCTCAGACATGGTGCGCCCATCGTCTTTATTACGAATGGGGCACCGCATTTACTGCAGACCTAATGCAATGTCTGATGCGCATGACAAATACCGATCACAGAAGAACAACGGCGTATCACCCTCAGTCAAATGGCTTACCCGAACGCCACAACCAATCTCTGACCGACAAACTATCAATGTATGTCGATGTTGAACATAAACAGTTGGATGAAATATTACCCTACGTAACATTCGCATATAATACAGCCGTTCAAGAAACAACCCACGTTGATCCATTCGAACTAGTATTCGGCCGAAGAGTGACCACCCCGCTGGATGCCAAGTTACGACTACAGGACGAAAGCAGCTATCCATTTGAGTTAGATGACTTCTTGCAAAGAGCCAAAGAAGCACGGCAAATGGCAAGATACCGAATACACCACCAACAGCACGTCGATTCTAGTCGGTACAACAAGTGACGCAGGGACACACTTTATCATCCCGGTGACAAAGTGTGGATATGGATACCAGTGCGCCGCCGCGGACTCTCTGAAAAGCTTCTTTGCCGATACTTCGGCCCTTATGAAGTACTCAACCGTATCAGCAACGTCACTTATGAAGTCGGAACCGCTGGACACATGAGTTCAGGACGCCGCAATCTCACGGAAGTGGTACACGTAGTCCGCATGAAACCCTACCATGACAGGTCGTCGAAAAACGAGTGAGAGCGCGCATGCATCTTTTCACTGTCTTAAGCATCGGTACGATGCGTCTGAGGAGGGGGATATTGCCGCGACAGCTTGGCCACGTTCAAGTAGCCCGCCGCAATCATCGTGGCAAGAGCACAAGCAAGACCCGGCTGGCATGCGCCACGCGTTCATGCGCTCCGGCAACGAGGAAGAGGAAGTTAGTTGGATCTGTGCCACTAGGCTACTAGGACTTGACGACCACAGTCTTTAGAATCGTGAGCACAAGTTCACCCTAATAAATACGCTTGTTTTTTAACCTGTCTGCCTCAGCATCGCTACAATACAAACACACATACACACACATACACGCACACATACATACACACATACATGCATACATACATACATACATACATACATACATACATACATACATACATACATAAATACATGAATACATACATACATACATACATGCATACAAACATACACACAAACACACATACACACACATTAATAAGTACTTACACATATAAAAAATTACATACATACATACATACATACATACATACATACATACATACATACATACATACATTTATATATACGTTTACACACACATACATACATACATACATACACACACATATACATACACACATAAACACACACATATATACACACACACAACCATACATACATACACACACGCACAAACATAAATACGTGCACACATACATAGAGACATACATACATATATGCACACATTCATACATACATGCACACATACATACACACACACGCACACATACATACAGACCCACATACACATGCACACATACACGCATGCGCACACGCACGCGCACAAACCCACATGCACACGCACGCACACACACATACACACACGCACGCAAACTTGCACACGCACGCACACACGCACACATACATACACACACACACATACACACACATCCATACACACTCATACATACACACACAAACACACATACGCACACATACACACATACGCATACATACATACATGCATGCATGCATACATACATACATACATACATACATACATACATACATACACACATACATACATACATACATACATACATACATACATATGTGGTAAAAACGCTGCCCTGGAGAGTGTGCGTCATGCTTTCACGTAGAAAAATCGGTGTGCGGGGCCGATTTAGTATTTCAAGGTGCGCGGGAATCATCATGATGGTGATAGCGGTAAAACTATGAGCGCGCCTATGCGCGTGCTCGTGCGCCTACCACGTGAAAAGCTCCCGAGCCACGGGGACAGCTCGGCTAACCCCAGAGAGCAGAGAGCAAGGACAAGTTCGGGCCACGCCCCGGCTGCTCGTTCTGACCCTCCGTGTCCGGGCCTCGTCCCGGCGTTGAAGTCCTCAGGTGCGTTCTGGACTGGGCATCGCCCCACCTCGCTCCCACGTTGGTCTGAAGCGGCGTTCGTCACGGCCAGCTGCTGTTCTGGTCTCGGAGCGAGACGCTGTCCCAGGTCTGTTCGCGGCAGTCGGCGACACGCTGTTCTCGGTGGTGTACAGGCAAGCCCAGGCGTTGACCACCGTACTGGGATGCCCCTGGCGGTTATCTTCTAGACCGGGCCCCGCCTCGGTACGAACTCCGCAAGCACAAGGCACACCGCCTCCTGACTACCAGAGAGCTCAAGGTCAAGCGCAACGTTCAAGCCCCAAGAATAGCATGTGAGTGGACGAACAAGAACATTAACTCCCTTTCGCGTAGGACCGTGAACTCGTGTATATATATGTGAGTTTATGTTGTGTGTATCCCCTTGTCCGTCTTCGTGTATATAAAAGTCTCTCGTTGTCATCGAACGTTCTCTGTCCTCATCTGGCTAACCTGCGCCCACAGTTGCCCACACATACATACATACATACATACATACATACATACATACATACATACATACATACATACATACATACATACATACATACATACATACATACATACATACATACATACATACATACATATGTAGCGACGAGAGAAGACAGATGTGAGACGACGTCGAAGGCGGCCGATGGGGCCGTGCCGATCTCGCCACTTTATTCCTGGCCTGAAGCGGAGCCACGTCGGTTACCAGCGTCCGCCACGCCAGGCGTGTCAGCTCGTTCTCCACCTCGTGCAGCTCGAGCTAGCATCAACTGCGCGAGAGGCGCGGCGCAGTGATCAAGAAATGATGATGGTGATCATGCACTACAGGGCTCCCCCCCTAGCGCTTTGCGCGATTTGAAGTGTATATAACAAAGAAAGAGAAAGAGACTATATACATGAACGACAATCCGCAAGGTGTCCGTTTGGGAAGTCTAGTTTGTCAACGTGTAGTGACCATCCGGAACCAGTGGGTCTCTGGTGGGCGACACTGGGAGAAGCGCAAGGGACGAAGGAGGAAGTGCCGGGTCGCTGTGGTAGCCGACAAGCGGGTCTCACGGTGACCCGGCCGGACAGGCCGAGAGTGGACCGTGTGTCGCGAGGTCATGCTGCCAACGTCGGCAGGGGGCCGGCAGTGTGGGCCCTGACGTTGGGGTCGACGCAACTCAGACCTCAAAGTCGAGCGGCGTCTGACGTGCCGGCATAGACAGACGTGCCGACGCCCGCAGGAACGTGTCCCAACAATACCACCAAGTGCGCGGTGGGCAGTCGGGCACACGACCAGTGGTGGGACACCGCGTCGGACAGGCCGAGTGGCGCCTGCGCCGTCTTCAGGGCCGTGACCGCAACCCGTGGCCGCGCAGCAGGGCGGCCCAAAAGTTGCCGCAATGTGTGATGCCAAGCACGCCGTCGTCGCCGACGTAGGGCAACGGGTGGCAGACACGCATGAGGCATGAGCGCCGTCGCGGTTGTGACACACGAGCTGGCATTGTCGACACACGTCTGGCCGATGCCGTCCGGAGGCAAAGGCTCCGGGAAATGGCGGTGGTGGAACCCAGCCAGCGTGGGCTCGCCCGGAGCACTGGACGGGACACCTGTGCTCGTGCAATGACCTCCGGCAGTCCGCGTGCAGTCCGGAGGGACGGCGTGCAGGTCTGCACAATTGATGGCCGCCTCCAGCCAACACCCCCCAGACTGCCCCACCGCAGGCGCTGCATGCCTGGTGAGCCCCGTCCGAAACGGACCGGGCATGTCGTCTTCAAGCGCGTCAGTCACAGTCGCAGCGTCTTGGAAGCCTGGCCGTGGTTGATGGCTGGCGGCCTCAACCTCAGCTGCGGGAAACTGCGAGGACGATGCTGGTCGCTGCTGGCAGAACGCGCAGAGCGTTGTGGCTGGTAGAGAGTTTCTTTCGTACGTTGGGGATGGTGAAGGTTCCGCGACCGGGAGGTGAATAGCAGGCGGATGGACGTCAGCGCCAGACTCCGAGGCGTGCGGCCAGGTAGCCGTCGTGGAGTCGGGTAGGGCCATGGTGTGACGTGCCGTAGATTTCACGGAAGACGTGCACGTGGCAGGCACGTGTGATGAAGCTCCGCACGGGGGCTCTGAGGGAATGTACCTCTCGGAGGGAAGGTCAGTCGCAGTGGGGGAGTCTTCTACCTCGCGGTCGTGATCAGGTGCAGGAGTGGATGTTTCTGCGACCGGATCAGGTGTAGAAGTAGTCGAAGCCGGGGTACCGAGGTAGCGGTCAATGGAGGGCTGCGGACCGGTTCGTACCTTGCTCAGCGACGCCTGGGAAACCTGCCTGGTGCGGGTACACGGAAGCGGACGGTATGTGAGGCCATGTCTGGCAAGCACCGCCGAGCAGAGGTCATCGTAAGGCTGCTGGCTGGAGGTTGAAGTGCCAGAGAGATGAGGCAACTCTACCGGAAGGGCGTCTTGAAGAATGGCGTGCATCAGCGGCTGGTCCGTGACGCCATTCAACGCCAGAACGGCATCGAGCTGCATGAACCATACCTTGGGGTAGGTCGATTGGAACGGCGGCACTGGCGGGCAGAGTTGCGGGAATATGGCCGCGGGCCGCTCGGCGAAGGGCGTGTTCTCCGGGTCACCAATGTAGCGACGAGAGAAGACAGATGTGAGACGACGTCGAAGGCGGCCGATGGGGCCGTGCCGATCTCGCCACTTTATTCCCGGCCTGAAGCGGAGCCACGTCGGTTACCAGCGTCCACCACGCCAGGCGTGTCAGCTCGTTCTCCACCTCGCGCAGCTCGAGCTAGCATCAACTGCGCGAGAGGCGCGGCGCGGTGATCAAGAAATGATGATGGTGATCATGCACTAAACATACATACATACGCACACTCACAGATACATACAAACACACGCACACGCACACACGCACACGCACGCACACGCACACACGCATACGCATGCGCGCGCATACACGCACACACACGCAAGCACACGCACGCGCAAGCCCACACTCACATACACACTGGTATGCGCACGCAAACACTCACACACACGCACACGCGCACACACACTCACTCACATCCACACACATGCACACGAACGCACACACACGCACACATTCGCATGCGCGCACGCACGCACGCACACGAGCACACATGCACACACACACGCGCATGCACGCACACACGCACGTGCGCGCGCGCATGCGCGCACGTACGCGCAACCACGCGCGCGCACACACTCGCACACTTACACGCACACGCGTGCGCACACGTGCACACACACGCGCACGCACACACACGCACGCACACACACGCACGCACCCTCACGCGTGAACACATACGCACACACGCACGCGCACACACACACAGGCACACACACGCGTGCTCACACACACGCACACGCACACACACACATACGCACACACGCACGCGCACACACACGCGCACACGCACACACGCGCACAGACATGCATGTACGCGCACACACACGCGCGCTCGCACACACACGCACGCACACGCGCACGCGCGAGCACACACACACACATGCATAAACACATACATACACACATACATAAACACATACATACACAGACACATACATACATACATACATACATACATACATACATACATACATACATACATACATACATACATACATACATACATACATACATTACAAAATTATGGTGTGTGTTGGACAGCGCATGCTCTTTTAAAATCCTACCTTTCAGACAGGACACAATTCGTAGATGCCAACAATGAAATATCTGCAAGGAAGCCGGTCGTAGCAGGTGTGCCACAAGGAAGTATTTTAGGGCCACTTTTATTTTTGATTTATAATAATGGCATTGTACACTGCACAAACAACGCAATATTTGTCTCTTACGCCGATGACACAACAGTTTTTATTGCAGGGAGCATGGAAACAGAGATAGAAGAAATGGCTAATTAAACACTGGCTGTTATAGATACATGGGCTTCAGTGAATTTACTAAAACTAAACCCTTCAAAAACACGTCATTTTACATACGCCTAAAGGAAAAACCTTGATAAAGAATATGAGCTTATTTCTGGGCTCTCAGCAGTTAGATATGGTTGATTCTGTTAGTATTCTTGGTGTATATTCTTCAAGACACCTTACGTTGAATGTACATGTTGATATTCTATACTCTAAGATGTCATCGGCCATTGGTTTCCTTGCACGTATGCGATCTCTTCTTCCCACTAAGGTCAAAATTATGATATACAGTGCACTGGTATCATCTTTGTTATTGTACTTTAGCTTAGTGCGGTGCACAACCGGTGTGACGAATTTGCGCAAGTTGCACTTACTACAGAAAAGGGCCGTACGACATATTGCGGCTGAACACTGTCCTCTACAAAACTTCTTTTTCTAAAATATGATATTCTTCTAGTTTTCTTTTTGTACAACTACAGACTGATGTTATGCTATAATGAGTTTGTAAAACATTGTACCAATACCACAATACATCTTGCTAAACTTAGCGTAAACACAAGTGTTCGACTCACCAGGCACAAAGAAGTTTGGACTGTACCCACCCCAAGAACCTTTTATGACAAACAATCGTTGTCCTACAGACTACCTTCTTTGATACATTTTTTATACCGCGGTGATTTCGATCCTTCCTCTAAAGAAAACTGTCAGATTAAACACTTTGCCCAACTGATACATTATTCTCAATGATACATCTCTCAGAATTTTCTCATTCTTTCCTTTTCATTATTGCTTTTCATGTTCATGCCACTTCATCACCATACATTTGAACTACTCTCTTTTTATCTTAGCACTGTTTTTATAAATTTTTTGTATTTCGTTTTGCGATGTTATACCTGTATGTTTATTTCATATTTGTTGCACATGATTGACTGCCATTCCTGCTGCTTTGTCAACTTGTGAACGGGGACAGGACCTCATCAAGCTCTTGAGCTTTTAGTCCTGTACTCCCCCTTATCTAAAGGAAATAAAATAATTGATTGATTGATTGATAAACACACACATACATACATGCATACATACATACATACATACATACATACATACATACATACATACATACATACATACATACATACATACATACATACATACATACATACATACATACATACATACATACATACATACATACATACATACATACATACATACATACATACATACATACATACATACATACATACATACATACATACATACATATTGCCGTGAACGTAATAACAGACAGCGACGAAACGACGTCTTGCTTGTCCTCAGACAAGGACGCAAAAGCCCTCTTCTTTCTTCACTTCCAAGGGATTCCACCTACAGTCGATGGCTCATACCCATTACCTATGGCATTACTTCCTCTCTTCGAAAAGCACCGGCTCGATGCTGTTGATGAGCGTTGAGAAAAAAATGCGAAAGAAAAGATGCTACCATGGAACCCAACAACTCCGTCGTAAGGGGAAAAAATGGGCTGGCGTCGTAGAAGTACTAAAGAAAGGAGTAAGTATACAAGACAATAAAAAACCAAAGTGAAAAAAAATAGTCATTGCATGGTAAGTTTGTCCACGTTCGATGGATGACGTGAGAAGTATGGCTTGAGTCTTGACACGTGCACCACATCACTTTGTGGAAACCGACGAGAACGTCTTGAAATGCCCTCAGGGGGAACTTCATACGTAACGTCACTGAGTCGGCGCAGAACTTTGTAAGGGCCGAAGTAGCGCCCAAGCAACTTCTCAGAGTGACCACGCTGTCGGATGGGGGTCCACACCCAAACTTAATCGCCTGGTTGGAAGGTGACCTCTTGGTGTGTAAGGTTGTAGCGGTGTGCGTCGGCAGTTTGGCAAGCCTGAATACGGCATCGGGCGAGTTGACAGGCCTTCTCGGCGCGTTGAGCGTCCGTGTTGAACATGCTCAAGTTGTTGGGAAGGAGCATTGCGTCGAGCATTGTAGTGACCTCTCGACCATAAACTAAGCGAAATGGGGTGAAAACTGTACTCCCTTGGACTGCCGTATTGTAAGCAAAAGTTACGTAAGGGAGTATATTATCCCAGTTCTTATGATCAACGGCCACATACATAGACAGCATATCTGCAATTGTCTTGTTCAACCGTTCAGTGAGTCCATTTGTTTGGGGGTGATAACCCGTGGTTTTCCGATGTTCTGTACCACTTAGTTTCAGCACTTCATGAACCACCTCTGCGGTGAAAGCTGTACCACGATCAGTAATTATCACAGCTGGCGCTCCGTGAAAAGTACGTTGCTGGTGACAAAAAACTGTGCGATTTCGGCTGTGGTAGCTTTGGACAGGGCCTTTGTTTCGCTGTAACGCGTTAAATAATCGGTGGCTACCACAGTCCACCGGTTTCCAGACGAAGAGGTGGAAAATGAACCGAGCAAGTCAATGCCAATTTGATGAAATGGTGTCTTCGGCGTGGCAATGGGCTGTAGTAGTCCTGCTGGTCGGACAGGTGGAGTCTTACGGCGTTGGCAGTCGCGGCATGTGCGGACGTACTGCTTGACTGTCTTCGCGAGGCGGGGCCAGTAGTATGAGTGGCGAATTTTTTCCAATGTGCGCGTGTAGCCAAGGTGTCCGGATGATGGTTCATCGTGACAAGCATGTAAAATATCGTCC
>WOVY01001141.1:600000-881019 GCA_013436015.1 Rhipicephalus annulatus | reverse complement strand
TTGGTTGCGTGAAGGCACAAGGGAAACTAGGCGTTTTAAAATATATTTACACAGCGCCAACGCGCAAGCCAAGATGGCGAACAAGAGAGCGCGCGCACCCAAATCACCTCGTCTTCCTCGGCGCCTATCTCACTGTTTAAGTGGGGCATTGTCTCGTAACATAACCCCCGGGTGCTGAAGCACCGTCTCGGTGCTTTCTATTGTGTTGCCGAGTGGTAAAGCTTAAGGCGGGATACGTGGACAATGTCTGTAGACAGCGAAGCGGAGGCGGAGGAAGACTCGAGCGGGGCTATCTCGTAGGTCACATCTGTCACCTGGCGCAATACGCGGTAGGGTCCCGAGTACCGGGAAAGCAGTTTTTCAGAAAGTCCGACGCGTCTAGTCGGAGTCCACAATAGCACAAGAGAACCTGGTGTAAAGGAAATTTGGCGGTGATGTGAGTCGTAACGATGCCGCTGGTGATCTTGCGATGCTAAAAGGCGCTGACGAGCAACTTCTCGTGCTTTGCGAGCCCTGGTGATAGCATCACGGGTGTATTCAGTCGTAAAGTCGACAGCTGTCGGAAAGATGGTGTCGAAAGGTAAAGTTGGATGACGGCCAAACACCAGATAGAAAGGTGAAAAACCAGCTGCATCATGGCGTGAAGAATTATAGGCAAACGTAACGAAGGGCAATGCAACGTCCCAGTCCTGGTGGTCGGACGATACGTACATAGCGAGCATATCAGTTAAAGTCCGGTTGAACCGTTCAGTGAGTCCGTTAGTTTGCGGGTGGTAAGCTGTCGTAAATTTATGTTTCGTCTCGCAGGAGCGAAGCAGGTCGTCGATAACTCGGGAAAGGAAATAGCGCCCACGATCTGTTAGGAGTTGGCGTGGGGCGCCATGGTGAAGTATGACGTCGTGCAGGAGAAAATCGGCAACGTCTGTGGCGCAGCTGGTCGGCAAAGCCCGCGTGATAGCGTACCGGGTTGTATGATCCGTCGCGACAGCTATCCACTTATTCCCCAAAGTGGATGCAGGAAAAGGGCCTAGGAGGTCAAGACCAAGTCGGAAGAAGGGATCAAAGGGAACGTCAAGTGGTTGGAGGAACCCGGCAGGACTCATGGAAGGTTTTTTTCGGCGTTGACACTGATCGCATGAGGCGACGTAGCTGCGGACCGAGCGATAAAGACTGGGCCAGTAAAATCGACGCTGTACGCGGTCATACGTCCGAGACAGTCCGAGGTGACCGGCAGTGGGAGCGTCATGAAGCTGGCCGATCACGCTCGCACGTAAGTGGGAAGGTACTACAAGGAGCAGTTCGTGTCCATCAGGGCGGACGTTGCAACGGTACAATGTGTCATCCTTAAGCACGAACAATCGAGTAGAGGGGTCGGGTGCCGCAGAATGAAGCTTCTCGATGATGTTACGTAAGGCAGGATCTCGGCGCTGTTCCTCACGGATGTTGCTTAAAGCGGAGAGAGACAGCACACATGGCGATTCATCGAACGCTTCAGGTGGGTCCACTGGATTCCGAGATAAGCAGTCAGCGTCATGGTGTAAACGGCCAGATTTGTAGGACACCGAGTAGGTATACTCTTGAAGCCGTAGTGCCCATCGACCAAGGCGCCCAGTGGGGTCCTTCAAGGACGAGAGCCAGCAAAGTGCGTGGTGATCGGTTATGACAGTGAAATGTCGACCATGTAAATAAGGCCGAAATTTTGCTACTGCCCAAACGAGAGCAAGGCATTCCCTTTCGGTGATGGAGTAGTTCCTTTCCGCCTGCGAGAGGAGACGGCTGGCATAGGCGATAACGCGGGCGCAGCCGCTTTGATGCTGAACCAAAACAGCACCGATTCCGTAACCGCTGGCATCTGTGTGTACTTCTGTAGGGGCAGAAACGTCGAAATGTCTCGTAACAATATTATAGCTTAATTTAGAAAGATAAAGTGGACATAGGCCGGGCATGTAGCACGTAAACTGGATAACCGCTGGTCATCAAGGGTATTACATATTCTGTGAAGGACAAAGAGCGCCACTATCATCATCAGAAGCAGTGCAGAACATTCTGAATAAAGAAGAGGTAGATGGGTGGGCTTCGCCATGGGCACGGTGGCTAGTTCCTTTTCTCTACAATTTGGTGCCGTGAAAACCGGGAGGCAGGACTATCAGAGATGAGATGGAGTGAACTTCACGAATTTTGACCGCCGTCGTAGCCTCGAGGACATTGGTGAAGCCGCCGCGGGTAAAGCTGTTATGCGAGGCCTAACCGCCGCTGAGACATCCGAGCACGACTCCGGTTGCAACTAAGACTACTAGTAGCACCCATGAACTGACATGAGTACAGGCATCGCCTGGAAGCTCGCGAGACGGTAGCCCTCACGTCTTCCCAGGCTTGTTACTGACTTGCCCTACAAGACGACGGCCCGATATGCACAAGATCATGAAGAACGACAGCCCGTCCAGTGACGGATATTCGTTGTGTGAACCTTCTGCGATAGATGCCGTGTTGACCCCGACTTCGCCTCGTCACACGTTCGGCCAGTGACTTAATTCTCATGTTTCAGACACTGGACCAGATCCTGGAGGCCCTCTACGAAAGGCGGAGTTGAACACGCAAGGCCGTAACGAAGTTCATCGCAGATGTCGAACATCTTCGGCAATCGGATTGCCCACCAATCTGTCAGCTACGACGTATCCACCGAGCTTTCATTGAGCAGTATAAGGAACTCAAAGAATCGACAAGAAAGTGGAAGATGCAGTTGGCATCGATCACTTGGAAGCAGAGATGGAGGAAGCTGACGTTTACGAGCACAAGATTATTCTAGCAAGGTTCAGAGCAGAACATAAGATCGCCGATACATTAGCGGCTCGGCAGATGCACCTAGACTTAGTACAACAACGTATGAGAACAGAAGCCCAGAAGAAAGTAATCTCTCCGACAATGCCCCGCAATCTAACAACTACGTCTTCAACGGCTATCTTGTCCCACAGAACTTGAATGAGTGTACTTTAGGACAAATAGAGGGAGAAAGTGGTAGCACACAAGCTAGAACTTCAACTACAGAGAAGGCCTGTTCCACGCCGTTAGAGATCTTATCACCTTCCAGTATTCATAAAGTTGTTGACAAGAAGTCAACAACAGCCACAGTGTTTGAGATGGTAAGCATTCTGATGATTGAGAACGAAGAAGACTTCGTAGATCTAAAAGCTGAATCACGAGATAATAATAATGCGCCAAGCGAAGACTGGCAGACTCAGACGTCACAAAACCCTCACCGCCGTGCGTGCAAGCGCACGACCGAGGAAAATCAAGGCCACTTTATACAGTGAAAAGAAATGAAAAAGAAAAGTAAAGTCCGTGGCGACAAAGAAGCAAGCCCCTTGTACTGCGCCAAGCTTCTGCATAATGAGAAAGGTGCATAAATCAAAATTGAAAGGAATATGCACGGCACTGCCGATTACCGCGAAGCCGCGAAATGCCGAGACATGGTCACAGCGTCGAAAAGGAAGGATGAGACGAGAACGGAGGTGGCGCAAATGCAAAGTAAATGAAGCCAGAAAAAGAAAGTGAAGCAAAAGTTGCCTCAGAAAGAGCTGCACAATATTTTTTTGGAAGCACCTTTAATGGGAATTTAGATAACAAGGAAACCGGCTCAGTGACAACAGAAGGGAATCGATGTCTACGTACTTAATAGCACGATTGTAGCACAAGCGCTGTAAACACCGCAGGAAAATGAAGCGCAGGAGAAGGCTCGAATGACACTTTACTATAGGACTTACGTGGAACACTTACAGATACTAACGAAAGTTTTGTTGTCAGAACTCATGTGAGCGCGGAGTTTTCTTTGTCATCAGGTGTCATTGTGGGGTGTGGAGGATGTTAAATATTGTGTGAGCGACAAAGAGCGCCACTAACATCATTAGGAGGAGTTTAGAGTATTAGAGGAGTGCAGAGTACCTAAAGCATTAAATCCTACAAGTTACAGGGCCAACAGCTATTTATTAGAAAAGTTTAACCGGTATGACAGTGACACGCTTTCTAGAAGAGATAGCTATTGCAAAGATAGTTCTTAAATTTTATATGGTGGGATATGCATCAGTATTCTTGTAATCCTTAGTGTTAGTTGTGGAGAACTCAACATTATATTGCACTGGTATGTTACCCTTAGTAAAAATGATAAGTCATGAACACATATTTGGGTTGCACGAAATTAGTACAGACGAAGGAGAGAGAACAGTACTGGTACTGTTCAGTAGTACGTTATTCTTTTACACGTCAGAGAGATGATAATGAATGTGACTTGGTATTTTGCGTTCCAGGTGCCAGGGATAAAATTTTCTGTCATCTACTGTACTTTTACTTAAAAAAAGGTTTTATGAGATGGCAATGAAGTACATATTGAAAGTCTTTAAGCAACTTAAGTTACTGCAATATGTGCCTATTTCTATTTTTATGCTGTCTCCGCGAAGCAATTTACCTACTGCACTGTGGGAAACGCGCCTCAATTACTGAGAACTATACTGATATTCTGAAAACCTTCCGATGAGATTGCGTGCTAAACGTGAACACTTCCTTCTGGGACATACGTGCGAGCTAGCGGTAATGATGGTATTTTAATTGATATATGTACAGTAGAAAAGCCAGCACGCTTGATCACTTATCAAGTGATCAACGTTGAGGCTCCATTTCCCGATATTAGAATACAGATCACATCTCTTGCTGTAGCCTGAGATACCACTTAACGTCCAAAAGTGCAGCCACATAGAGTTTCCCCATGAATAGGCCCACAGCTACCTCCATTCATGAAACCAACATATTGTAGACTATAATAATCTAATTAAGAACATGCAATTAACATAATTTAGCCTTTAGTGCATCACAGGAGACAGCTTTACATAATAGGTTCCATGGCATCCAGCCAGCGAGAAGCAGAACGAACATTCGAGGCTCCGCGCGCCACGAGCCACCGGCGCCCGTCATCTTTTTCCCTAGCCGGCTTGAACGTCTGAACGTCTACGGGATACATCAAGGATTATGTTAGTAGGTGCAGGCAGTTCACAAGGATTTGAGCAGCATGCACCGGTGTGCTGGGGAATCAAATGGCGGGAAGCGTCCCAGCAGGCTCTGGGTCCATAGTGTTGTTACACGACATCGGCAACGAAAGAGCATCATAGACGACGAAGACAATGAAAGTGACCGTGCTCGTGCTGTTGTTGCTGCTGTTCTTCCACTGACTCTCCTCTGACTCTCCCTGTATATTTTTCAAATATATTTATTGCAGTCATTCTCTCAACCCCGTGACATTGAGTGGTGGTACGGGGTACAACACAATATAACAGAGCTCCGCAGTGGCCGACGCTTGGATTTTTCCACCATGGCAAACCAGAGACCGGCTCCCGCAGAGGCGACTACAGCAACAACTGTTGTACTTCCGCAGCTAATAGATCCTGGCACGTTCTATTGCACGGATGATGTCGACATCGAAGAATGGCTGGCGTGGTGCGAACGTACAAGTAAGAATTACCACTGGGATGAAACTTTTATGTTAGCCAATATCCTGTTCTACTTGAAAGGAACAGCAAAATTGTGGTTCGAGAACCACGAAGATGAAATTGGAAGCTGGGATGCGTGCAAAGAAAAGATGCGCGCCCTTTTTGGCAAGTCTGTGGGCAGAAAGGCAGCGGCCAAGAAGGAGTTGGCATCTCGTGCGCAAACGTCATCAGAGTCCTACGTGACTTACATACAGGATGTGCTTGCCCTTTGCCAAAAAGCAGTCAACGGTATGGAAGAAACTGAAAAAGTAGCACACATAATGAAAGGCGTTGCAGATGATGCATTCAACCTTCTCATATGCAAGGACTGCAACACGGTCGATGCCATCATCAAGGAGTGCCAGCGTTTTGAGGCCGCAAAAAGTCGACGTATCACCCATAATTACACTCGACTACCAAACACAGTAGCAACCTGGTCGTGCGAAGACAGCCCTGCACTACAGACGCCGTCAACTGCAGAGCACGTGACCAAGATCATCAGACGTGAACTCGAAGCTCTGTCTCCTGCGTCCACGTGCTCCCATGCCTGTGACTCTAGCCCTCAGATAGTGCCACTGGTACATGCCATTGTGCGACAAGAGCTTTCTAATGCTGGATTGGCCTCCGAGTGCACTACAGCTCCCTCTTATCCGATCAACCGTCGTCGACCCCCTGTTTTGTATGCCCAAAGCCAAACCCTTCCAGCGCACCCTCGCAATCCAGCCGAGCGGAGGACTGCTGAAGGTCGCCCGATTTGCTTCAACTGCCACCGTATCGGACACGTGGCCCGCCATTGTATCACTCGGTGGTATTGGCATCAGGCATCCTATGGATACACCCATCGGCCAGAGAGGGATCATGTACGCCTTCAAACTTACCGAGAGTCACCTCAGGCCACCAGTGAAGACTTCCCTTCTAAGCCGCCATATCGTCGTCGCTCTCCATCACCGCATGCTCACCAGTCCTGTTTACCGCTCTCCCGTCGCCCGTCGTCTCGCTCGCCCCAATTTCGCCGACCAACGTCGCCGCCTGACCACCTGCCGCGGGAAAACAAGATGATGCAGCTCCCGGAAGTAATGCTGCATCGACCACTCGCCCGCCAAATCCTCTGACCATGCTGCCGACTCGATGCAACCTTATTGACGTTGAAGTAGATGACACACCCGTTGTTGCACTTGTGGACACAGGGGCTCATACATCAGTGATGAATTCAGAACTTCGTTTTCGCCTTAGGAAAGTTTTAACGCCACTCACAGTGCCACTCATCCAGGTCGCCGACGGCGGCACGTTTCCCGTGCTTGGAATGCGCTCCGCGTGTATAAGTGTGGCTGATCGCTCTACGACAGTGCTATTTGCTGTGCTCGAGAAATGTTCCCAAGAACTTATCCTCGGCATGGACTTTTTATCCGCCCACTCTGCCCTTATTGATTGTGGAACCAGCATGCTTCAACTTGATTTATCGTGTTGCCATGACAACCCAACACCAGCTCAACCCCATCTGTGTTCTGCAGATCACGTTCGCCTAGCACCTCAAGCCGTTACTTGCGAGAACCTCAGATCTGTCCCTCCTGTTGCCGATGGTGACTACATGTTGACACCTAATGCTGACGTTCTGCTGGCCAAAAATGTTGCCGTGCCTCACACATTTTTGACAGTCCAGGGAAATACAGCATCTCTTCCGATCCTAAACTTCAGCTGGTGCGCTCAAGTTATTCCAGATGGTATGACTTTGGCAAAAGTTTCTTCTATAGATGCTGCAATTTTGGCGTTTGTTGCCGATTTTTCTTCGTCCTCTGTTCCATTCTCATCCTCGAAGAGCGCAGCGGATGCCACCATCAACAACATGATCGCTCCAGACCTTCTTCCAGCACAGACAGCTGACATCCGGCACCTGCTGAAATTCTACCACGACATCTTTGATTTTGATGACCGCCCTTTGGGTCAGACATCCTTTGTAACTCATAGGATTAACACTGGAGACGCCAGCCCCATCCGAAGACGTCCTTATCGCCTGTCTGATGCTGAGCGACAAGTCATCCAGCACGAAGTTGAAGAAACGCTTACAAAGGACGTCATCGAACCTTCCTGCAGCTCTTGGGCATCGCCGGTCGTGCTAGTCAAGAAGAAGGATGGCAGCTGGCGCTTTTGCGTAGACTGCCATCACTTAAACAAAGTAACACGTAAGGACGTGTATCCACTGCCGCGGATTGATGATGCCCTCGACTGCTTACACGGGTCTGCCTACTTTTCATCTATCGACTTGCGATCAGGATACTGGCAGATTTCTGTCGATAATCGAGACCGTGAAAAAACCGCATTCATCACACCGGATGGACTTTTCCAGTTCAAGGTTATGCCATTCTTATTGTGTAATGTGCCAGCTACATTTTAAAGGATGATGGACTCTCTCCTGCATGGATACCAATAGACCACGTGCCTGTGCTATCTCGATGACGTATCTTATTTTCACCTACATTCGAAAGCCACCTTAGCCGCCTAACGGCTGTTCTTGAGGTTTTCCGAAAAGCAGGACTTCAGCTCAACTCGTCCAAATGTCGTTTTGGCCGTCGGGAAATCACTGTGCTGGGCCACCTTGTCACTGCTCGAGGCGTGCAACCTGGTCCTGGGAAAATTCGAGTTGTCAAAGATTTTCCATTACCGCGTTCCGCAAAAGATGTACGGAGTTTTATCGGCCTTTGTTCTTACTTTCGACGTTTCGTGAAGAATTTTGCTGACATTGCTCGACCACTTTCGGAGCTACTGAAGAAGGACATGCCTTTTTATTGGGGCACTGACCAAGCAACTGCCTTCAGCACCCTTACAACATTACTTACTTCCCCACCTATCTTGGCCCATTTCGACCCGTCAGCCTATACTGAAGTTGTACCAATGCCAGCGGACATGGAATTGGTGCTGTTCTTGCCCAGCGGCAACGAGGACAGGATACTGGCCTTGTACTGGCTCTCGTCCCTTAAAGATCCAACTGGACGACTTGGCCGTTGGGCCTTGAAACTACAAGAATAGAGCTTCGACGTGGCATACAAATATGTCCTAATGCATCAGGATGCCGACTGGTGCATTAGAACATCACCCCGTGGACCCGCCTGACTTTTCAGCACATGATTCTGACCCTTGTGTCTTCGCCATGTCGGCTTTCACCGACATACGCAAGGAACAGCTCAGCAATGTCCACTTGCGGTCTATCATGCAGAGTCTACGCTTGCCCAACGAAGACCCGTCGCTACACTTGTTCATTCTACGCGATGGCATTCTTTACCGACGCAACACCAGCGCCGAAGGACCAGAGCTACTACTCGTAGTTCCTGCGACACTCCGTTCCGCTGTACTTGAACAGCTTCACGACGCCCCAACCACGGGACATCTAGGGGTCACGCGCACGTACGATCACGCGTGCGGCGTAGATTCTTCTGTCCAGGTCTTTACCGTTCTGTGCGCCGATAGGTTGCTGCATGTGAGTCCTGCCAGCGCTCCAAACATTCCACCTTGCCACCAGCTGGTCCGCTCCAACCAACAGACATAACCACCGTTCCCTTCTTCCGCGTCAGTCTTGATCTCGTAGGACCATTTCCTACTTCTCTCACTGAAAACAAGTGGACAGTCGTGGCCACTGATTATGCTACAAGATACGCTATCACATGAACGCTACCGACAAGCTGTGCCACTGACGTCGTGGACTTCTTGCTTCATGACGTAATTCTTCACCATGACGCTCCTCGACAGCTGCTGACTGATCGTGGTGGCTCATTTCTTTCAAAAGTAGTAAGTGACATTCTTCGCTCGTGTTCGACGCGTCACAAGCTCACTACGGCCTATCACCCACAAACAAATGGTCTTACCGAGCGCCTAAATCGAACATTGACAATAATGCTCTCCATGTACGTTTCCAAAGATCACCTTGATTGAGATAGTACTTTGCCCTATGTGATATTCGCGTACAATTCGTCACGCCAAGACACCGCCGGCTTCTCTCCCTTCTATCGATTGTTCGGCCGTGATCCAGCGTTACCCTTCGATACTCTCCTCCCATTAACTACGCAAACGGTTAACGAGTACGCCCGGGATGCCTCTGCTAGGGCTCAAGCGGTCCACCAAAACCCACGGGAACGTCTTTTTGGTTCGCAGCTCTCTCAGAAGGCCCGCTACGATAGCCATCATAGAGTAGTTTCCTACTGTTCGAATTCATTGGTCCTCCTCTGGACGCTATGCCGCCACGTTGGCCTCTCTTTGAAGGTCCTGTCTCGCTATTTGGGGCCTACAAGGTTTAAGCTGGCTTACCGATGTCACATACGAGATTCCTCCGTTGGACAGTCAGTCATCGTCGTCCGCATTCGCTACTGACGTCGTCCACGTGACCCGCCTCAAACCGTACATATCCGCATATGATCCTACTCTCCTTTAGGCGCCGAGACGGCGCTGCCAGCGGCGGGGGGTTATATGTGTAGCGAGAGAGGAAGACGGGACGGCGGCCAACGTGGTCGTGTCGTTCTCTCGCCACTTTATTCTACGCCTGAAGCGGAGCCGCGTGGTTTTCTACGTCAGACACACCAAGTGCGCTAGCTTGTTCTAATCCTCGCGCAGCTCGAGCGAGCATCCGCTGCACGAGAGGCGCGGCGCGGTCATTAGGAAATGATGATAATCATGCACTACATATGTTACACGACATCGGCAACGAAAGAGCATCATAGACGACGAAGACGATGAAAGCGACCGTGCTCGTGTTGTTGTTGCTGCTGTTCTTCAACTGACTCTCCTCTGACTCTCCCTGTATATTTTGTAAATATATGCATTGTATTCATTCTCTCACCCTCGTGACAGTGTGATATGTGTCGTGGGCCTCGACAGGTGTCAGGCCCGGCTGAGGTTGTCGAATCGGCAGGGGCAGACAGTTCAGTGGATCAGGTCTCTGCAGCAAATACTACGGCGGACGGGGCATCGGCCGGTGTCGAATATGCGACGGAGAGAAGTGGCAACGCCTTTGTTGGAAAAACCGGCACATCACAAGCAGGATCCATGAGCTCCAGGGTCGTGGGTCTTTCGAATGAGGGGTCGATTGACGCGGAAGGTTGGTCTCCGTTACCTATGCGACAGTTTTTGTTGGCAGAGGAATGATCTGAACTGGCTGTGGTGCGGGAAACGGCCTAGAAGGTAATGAGCAAGATGCCGTTGTGTCTTTTGTGGGAGAAGGAGCACGCTTGAGGTCGTAAATTTTGAGCATGGCATCTCGCAAGTCATTGCAGGGGCGAGGGCTCCAGGAGAAGTATGTAAAGGGGCGTTGGAGGGCATCTTGAGGGTGGTATTCCAATACCTCGTACATAAACTCTTGAATCCAGATGCCGTTGTGATCGAAAGCCGCTGCAAACTGCTCGAACCAAGACTCTAGGCGAGAGGTCTGACATGGTGGCAGTGGCAGGTCGAATTCCGGCTGCCAAGCTTGCGCAGGCTGGAACATGGCAGCGGAGCACGCGAGCAGTTGTGCAGCGCCGGTAGCTTGTCCGTGTGTTCATGATAACCAATTGTAGGCGACGGGATGGCGTCCGACGTAGGCGTGCTTACGACGCAGCTTAAATGAGCAGACGAGCGGTACAGGAGGATGCGAGCTGCAGAAGTAGAGCAGCGGCCATGGCGTTCATCAAACAAGAAGTAAAACGAACATTCGAAGCTTCGCGCGCTACGAGCCACCGTCGCCCATCATCTTTTTCCATAGCCGGCAGGCCGTCACTAGCGCTACGCTACAGTACAATTTTGAAGCACTTGACTAGAAATGGCGGGGTTAATCTTCTAAGTATTAGGTAATAAGAAACGTTTCTACTGAATATTCACGGTGGGTCCTTCAACGAAGATTGCGGGACAGCAAGAACAAAGCGAGCGCTATTTCAATTGGAGTCTCCGCCATCTTAGTGAAGCACTCTTTAATCATGATGAGACAAGCGCAAAAAATACACACACTCAGATAGGACACAGACAAGCGCTTACTAGCAACTGAAATTTATTTTGAAACGTACACTAATAAATACCACACACGCATGAACGTCACTTCCCTACTTCCCCTGTCATCATGAAAAACGTGATAATACAAAATATGCACGCGCCGACAACCGGAAACACGTACCAAGAACTAAGAAAAGAAAACGTAAAAAACAAAAAAACATAAATATAAAACGTAACACAGAGAAAAACACTGGGTTACGTGACGTCCAAAAAAGCAAATTCCGCATCTGTTAGTAGAACTGACGTTTGGCTGACGCAACTGTCCCCTGCTTTCCATATTCTATATGCTTCCATTATTTCTCTCGTCGTCCGCTTGTTGTGCCTGTCAATTATTCGTGTTTCGTAAAATTTCGGTTGGCATGTGCATTCCTTGCAGTGCATTGCTAGGTGTGAGTACGGGGCCCCCTTTAGTGAACTCTCATGTTCCCGAAGGCGCACATTTACGCACCGACCCGTCTGACCAACGTATTCCTTTCCACATGTGAAAGGAGTTCCGTATACAACATCTTTCTCGCACTCAACGTACCTTCTGCCATGCTTTATGCTGCATTTTTTCGATTCCCTAGTTCCTTTCTTGATATCTAGCCTTTCCACTGCTGGACAAATTTTGATAACTTGTTTTCGGCTGAAAAAACAACCCGCACGCCATACCTTAATGCAACTTTTTTCAATCTATGTGAAATATTGTGCAGATACGGGATCACCACTGTCCGCTCTCTTTCACCCTCAACTTGTCTCCTCTCTTGGCTTGTGCCAATGATTGCATTTTTTACTTCCCGACGATTCTTCTCACAGGCCAAAAGGATGCATTCATCATGGTAAGCGGCTCCCCTCAAGCGCTTGATCTGCGCGGAAACACTTTCATTCAATAAGTGTACGCACGATTTAATGAGGGCAGCTTTGATGCAAGAAGTTGCAATCCCATTCTTTATTATCTTCGAATGTGCCGAATGATAGCTCAGCAATGGTTTTTCCGATCTAGGGTGATACATCCAACATGTGTGCAAAGGAGACAAATTAATTTATATTTCTAGGTCTAGAAACTGAATGCGTCGTTCCTTTGGCACTTCAAAGGTGAACTGTAAGCCACACCCGTTTTTCCTAAAAGCTTTTAGAGCATTCACTAACGTGCTCATACCCGGATCGTTTTTTACCAAAACAACCCTATCGGAAAAATTGCCATGGTGGATACTGGAAAACATGGTGGGCGTTGTGGAAATAATAGTGGGCATGTTGGAAATAATAGTGGGCATGGTGGAAATTATGATGGCTATGGTGGGACGTAGTGGAAAATATGGTGGTTATGTCGGGACATACTGGGTGGTATGGTGTACAGATGATGGGTAAAGTGGAAATGATGGTGAAAAGCAGAGGCTAGATAGTGGGCAATAATAGGACACTCTGCCCACCATTGCGATAATGCTGGGTAGCCCTAAGCATATGGTGGGTGGTGCTTATTATGGTGGGCTACATGGTGTACCAAGTTGAGAAACTCTTCCCACCATTGCGATAGTGCTGGGAAGCACTAAGCAGATGATGGGTGCTGCTTGTTATGGTGGGCCACATGGTGTACCAAGCTAAGAAGCTCTGCCCACCATAATGCTGGGAAGCAGTAAGCAGATGATAGATGGGCTTATAATGGCGGGCAAGTTATATAGTGTACCAATCTGGGATCAGTACACTACATGTTCTACCACCATGATTTCCATCAAAGTTAGGCCTACCGACCGAGCCCGTACAATTGTGTTATCCGTGCTTCCGGGTTTCAGAATACACGATTTCGACGATTAAGTATAACAATACAGCGCAGCCATGGCATCAATTAACCTAAATGAAGCATTTTTCATTGTGTATGGTGTCCGCTCAAGAAGCAACAAACATCGATGCGACGCGATTAAAGCACTCCCAGAGAACGTAATTAAGTGTCTTCTCACCGACAACCGCCGGTCGCACTCGCCGGCACTTCTCTAGCTTTTGTACGAGAACTCAGGCGTGGCAATTCGTATGCTTGGTGAACCAACATGAAGCGTAATGTTTCCGGCACACTGCATTCGTTTTGGCCAAGCCGTTATGAAGTTGCTTTAGCGAAAAAGCTACAGCATTGCGCTAGTGCGACCCGCCCTCTACATTGCGCGAAAAGCATCCCAATACTCAATTAAATAAATTAGGCGGGTGTATCTATGGAATGAGCCTAGAGGCGTCATAAAGCGTGAGCAGATGTCACCCTTTAGAACGAGCGCGAAACGGATATTAAACTTGGCAGACCCCGCCGGTAAATTGTTGCTGCTCCCCAGTCCACTTGGTTTTTTCCTTGAAGTTGTTAATTGTAGAAAAAAATAGCACTAGTGCCGTTAACATAGTGGCAATCGTTACAGGCCGCAGTTGCTTGTGTTTAATAAATGTGCAATTTTTAGTAGCAGGTGTAGATCTTGTCTATGTTGTGTACACGACAAACATAACTTAAGTTGAACTGTAAGTTTGTATGCTAACCAAGTATTTAACACCCATACAACGTCATGTTGGTGTGGCGATGCTCTCTGCTGGTAACAGCGTATCGGCCAACGGCCGAGGATCATCGACTCCGTTTCATGATGAAGACTCAAGCTATAAAGTCGTCCTGCCACGTCTTCCAACCGGTAACGATGTTTTGAATTCCGTTTTCCTTCATGCCGACTTGAGTGGTAGGCCGTACCGTGCCCCTGACTTCCGTGACGCGCTGCTTAAAGTGGTGAGCACAGCGGACATTATTGGAGTTGGCCAGTATCAGATGAGCCATGTATGGATGGTTACGTGTGCAAACAGCATGGCGAAACAGAAACTCGTTACTTGTGGTGAGCTCCGTGTAAAAGGGCTGAAGTGCATGGTGCTAGATCCGGAGACCAAGAATATTAGGCTGAAACTACTTTGGCTTCCGCCTCATCTTGAATCGCGACGAGTTGAAGAGGCGTTCCAAGCTTACGGCGTTGTGAAGTCCGTTGAAAGAGAGGCATGGAGATGTGCAGGAATGGAACAATGGATGACAACAAATAGAGACGTTGCCTTGGAGCTCAAGGACACCATCACTGTGAGCTCAATACCACACCTTATGTCAATTTATGGCCACCAATGCCTCGTACTTATTCCCGGTAGGCCTCCACTGCGTCTTCGGTGCAAGCGAGTGGGGCATGTGCGACGACAGTGCAAAACACCGAGGTGCTTGCAATGCCAGCGTTTTGGTCACTCGTCGGATGCCTGCGTGTCGACTTATGCCAACAAACTCCGTTCTGGCCAAGGGACAGAAGACCAACGTCTCGATCATCTTATGGATGTCACTGAGGTAGTTGATGCGACAGGAGAAGCAGCGGGAGGAGCAGAAGGTGCCTTAAAGGAAGCGGAACACTTGTCCATGGATACCCCTGGAACGCAAAATAACACCGCTAACGACGCCGGTGAATGCATAAATGAATGCAATGCTGCTGACGAACACCACTTGGAAGGCCTTAAGGACAAGCCTCCTGACAATGAGGAACAAGAAGGAATGGATTGCAGTCAGATAAGGAAGCGTCAGGCATCGGTCACCGATGAAGCAACAACGAGTGCGCCAGACACGACAGAGCAAGTGTCTTCGTGTGGTCCACGTGTCACCTTCTTTGGAGACCGAGAGACGCGCCGCCTATGCCAGAGTCCTGAGGAAAGTGCTCCTAAATAGTGCAAAGAAGCTAAAGCCACAGGTTGGCCTGTGGCTAAAGGTGACCTACAAAAGTAGTAAGATATCAAAATGGCTACCGCGCTAACGTTTCGCATGTGTGTAGCGACACTCAACGTACGTGGCTTGAGGAATGTAAGGCGTCAGTGGCAGTTGCACCACGTGCTTGAGCAGTACAACATTTATGTACTTGCAGTGCAAGAGACTAAGATTTTTGCTGCTCGTGACGCCGATCTTGCACTGGAAGTTTTCCGTGATTACAATTTATACATCAGCCCAGCACGTGGTGCATCCGCTGGATGCTTTTATTAATTAGAAAGCACTTAAATCATATTTTGACGTCACTACATGTTGATGGGGAAGGACGCCTCATTTGTTGCGACTTATCTTTTCATTCCCATAATTGGAGGTTTATCTGTGTCTATGCTCCCTCCAAAGTGAATGAAAGGAATTCTTTTTTCCTTTCTTTAACTTCGCTACTAAACACTGACAGAACTTTGGTAGTTTTTGGAGACTTTAATTGTGTTTGTGACGCTAGAGATCATTCATACATAACAAATCGTTATGATGCAAGTGCAGCCTTATTGCAGAAACTATTGAATGACCACAATTTAATAGATGTGGGAGCGCATGCACCTTCTTCGGTGAGGTTCACGCACTTTCAAGGCATCTCTCATGCTCGGCTTGACCGTGTATATGTATCTCTAAGCTTATGGTCTACACATTCATAATTATGCTGTAAAGCCCACTATTTTTTACAGACCATTGCTTGGTCACTGTTTCTTGGGGTCCTAAAATTTTCGTAAAACCCCTCTAAACTGGGACCTATGGAAGCTTAACGTACAGTTGTTGCGCGAAGATTGTTTTGTTAAAATAGTAAAAGAATCGGTACAAGAGGGAAAACGGTGTCGACAGTTACCAATTTTCGCTCAATGGGAAAGGTTCAAAGAAAGAGTCAAGTATCAGGCAATTAGTATTTCATGCGAAATAGCGCAAAGAAAAAAAGCTGAAAAGCGCTATCTTTATGATTTACTTCATAAGCTCCATACTTTTGAAAGTGAACAGCCGGGATTGTACAGGGGACGAGATAAATGTGATTCGAGCACAGATACAAAAACATGATACAGATTTATACAGAGGAGCTAAGATTCGTTCCCGTGTTACCCATTTCACTGAAGAGGAACCCACTAAAAAATCCCTTGGAGATGAAAAGAGATATGCACTTTCTAAACAGGATACTGCAAATTGAGTCGCGGGGTTCCCTTTGCACAGAGACATGTGAAATAAGAGCTGCATTTGAAGATTATTACAAATGTTTGTTCACCGCGGCTGAGCCTCAGGAGAATTTTGAGGAAGAAGCTAACCACTTCATTGCCCTTGTGCCTCAGTTACAAGATGATGATAGACTCCCTGTAGAGGGGCCAATAACCAGAGAGGAAATTAGATTTGCAATAACAACGTTGCAGAAAAACAAAACTCCTGGCCCAGATGGCCTTAGTGGTGAATTTTACATAGCTTTTCAGGAACTTCTGATACCTTTCCTTGAGCAACTTTTTAAAGAGGCTTATGACCGTGGTGAACTTCCTCCTTCTTTCTATCAGAGCCATACAACATTAATCCCAAAAGTGCTGATCCTAACGCATTAAAGAGAGTTAACGAATACAGGCCTATATCGTTATGTAACGTTGACTACAAAATATTTGCTAAATTGTTGACAAATCGGCTACAGACAGCTGATTACTAAATGTGTAGGTGACCACCAAACATGTGGAATTCGTGGTCGCTCTATACAGACAAACATACATATTACACGTTCAGTTCTTGAGTGTATAGATGGTAGCATGGACCAAGTAGCCCTCCTTCAAATAGACCTTGCAAAAGCATTTGATAAGGTACAGCATGTTTTTTTGTTCCGGCTCCTAAGACACCTGCAGTTGGGTGATGTACTTTACAATGGTATCTCACTCTGTTATAAGAAGTGCACAACTAGGCTAATTGTAAATCGCACACTTTCCAATATAATAGAGTTAAATTCATCTGTACGTCAGGGATGTCCGTTGTCACCTTTGCTTTTTGCAATTTATTTGGAACCATTATGTTTAAGTGTGCTTCTAAAGTCCAGCATAAGAGGCTACCGATATGATGCTGAGGAAGTTAAAGTTCTAGCTTATGCAGATGACATTGCCTTCTTTTGCGCTGATAAACCCAGCGTTCAAGAAGCAGTCAACACTACTTTACGTTTCTGTGAAGTCGCTGGCGCCAGCATAAATTTTGATAAAAGTAGTGGATTCTGGCTAGGCATGTGGGCTACAACTCCTTCGGTCTTCGCAAATATTCATTGGAATGCGACTCCTATGAAATACCTCGGTGTGCCTCTCGATAACTATCGTAACAGCGGCCCACACTGGACCGCTGCGATAACTACGATCCGCCGAACGGTGGCAACATGGCACGGACTGGGAGCTTTCCATTTTTGCCAGAGCGAAAGCGTGCATATATTATTTATTATTTATTTAGGAGAATACTGCCAGTCTGAATGCCAGACTTTGGGCAGGGGGTGGGGCGGTACAATGAACACAAATGCAGGAAGTACAAAAAATATGAACAGATTATACAGTGGTACAAATAGTTTAGGAAAAAAAAAAAAAAAAAAAACACGCGTTGATTCACATAGAAAGGAAACTGGAAATGCAGTCCACAATGGCCGTGCCATACAAGGCTATACTGAAACCTGCACGAAAGTAGTGCTCAGCAGGTTTTGCTGTGTGCTAAAAAAAAAAAAAGTTCAGTACAAGAATAGTCAGCAACAATTCAAAAAGTACATCCGGGCATGTTAGTTACAAGCGTGGCAAATTGTAAGGCAAATATTTTGTCTAAAATGGGCACAAGAACAAAGGCACTGTAAAGGAAATGGGAGTGTAGCTATCAGAAAGATGGAGCAGGTAACGCACGGAGAAATGATTTCAGATCGACACTTTCCAGAGCCTCTGGTGGCAATTTGTTCCACTCGTTGATTGCGCGGGGAAAAAAGGAGTACCTATATATGTTAGTATGACAGAGAAGCTCATCAATTCTTTTAGGGTGGGAGGAGCGCGTTTTCGCGGCGCAAAATTGGTTTAATGTAATTGGTTTTCCGAATTGCTAGCTTGTCATTATATATGAGGTAGAACAACTTCATTCTTTCATGGTAACGTCTCCATTGCAAAGTTTTCAGCTTAGCGCTTTCCAAAAGAGCTGATGGAGATGTGTCGTGTCGGTAGGCATTAAACACGAACCGTACAGATTTTCGCTGTATTGATTCAGTTTATCAATGTTAGCTTGTGTGTGGGGGTCCCATACAGGCGACGCGTATTCAAGTAATGGTATTACGTACGTTTTATATGCGAGTAGCTTAGTCTCGCGGGTTGCTTTAGCTAGCGTCCTTCGTAAATAACCTAGTTTTCTCAAAGCCTTTTTTTCAATGTAAGCTATGTGATCGTTCCACCTTAAATCAGATGTGATTACAAGGCCAAGGTACGTATATTGCGAAACGAATGATAAGGAGTGATTGCCTAGGTTGTATCGGAATTTTAAAGGATCTTTTTTGAGGGTTATGGTCATCGCAACAGTTTTTTTGGGGGTTTACGTTCATTTGCCATTTCGTACACCAGTCTTGAATTTTAGATAAAGAATCGTTTAAAAGAAGCTGGTCGCTAGGATCATTCACTTCTTGATAAAGCACGCAGTCATCTGCGAAAAGCCTATCTTAACTGGTATATCGCGGACAATGTCATTTATAAAAACCAAAAAGAAAAGAGGCCCCAGGACGGATCCCTGAGGTATGCCGGATTGAACTGGCGCGGATGGCGAGTTGGTTCCACCAACTGTGACGCACTGGTACCTGCAGCTCAAGTATGCTTCGATCCAGGCTAATAAAGAGTCATTTTTCAGAATTGCCTTGAATTTGATTAGTAGCTTACGGTGTGACACGCGGTCAAACGCTTTCTCAAAGTCTAGAAATAATATATCAATTTGGCTTTGTTTGTCCAGACCAGAGGCAAGGTCATGTACCATTTCGAGTAGTTGCGTAACCGTCGATAAGCCGCGTCGGAAGCCATGCTGGCGACTGTCTATTATGTTGTTGCTTTCGATAAACGCGGAAAGGTGCTTGAATATTATGTGTTCCAGAACTTTAACACATGCGCATAACAACGATATTGGTCTGTACGCGGAAGGTATGTACTGGTTTGCCTTTTTTGGTATGGGAGTTATTTTGGCGTAACGCCAGTCATGAGGAAGTTCTGCTCGAGAAAGAGATTTCCGAAAGATTAGGTTTAGGTACTTAGAACACCATTCTGCGTAGCGCACCAGAAAAGCATTAGGTATGTTGTCGATCCCACTAGATTTCTTATCATCTAACTTGAGCAGAAGGGAAAATACGCCCTCTTCATCTATTTCTATATTGTCAATCGGTGGCAAATCACCAAACAAAGAAATTCAGGTTCCGTGCCATTATCATCAGTGAAAACTGAACAGAAGTATTCATTGAGTATGCGCGCTGTTTCTGAGCTGTTAGTCACCGCATTGCCGTCTAAGACAAGAGTAGGTGCCGATTTTTTATTTGGTGACAGATACCTCCAAAATTTCGCCGGGGACGAAGAAATAAACTTTTTTAGTTGCACGTTTTGATAATGAGCTTTAGCGTCAGCAATACAGTTTTTAAGCTGCAATCTCAGTGCGCAAACCAAGTTGCTTGTGGACGCTTCGTTGCGCCGTTTCAGTTTTTGTTTTACTTTTTTAAGTCTTCGTCCCAAGCGTACTATCTCTTTGGTTATCCAGGGGTTAGTGTTCCGTATTATTTTACGCTTACGTGGTACAAATTCATCAATGCACTTTGTCACAAGGTTTTTGAAAAAGTTCCACAGGTGATTAACCGAGTGCTTATCCGACTCGTAGAGGGATACAAAGTGTGCGAAAGAGCTGTCTAGTACGTCAAGTACGTCAACATCACTTGCACGTGCAAACACAGGAACAAAAGTTTCTCGCTTTGTCACCTTGTGGATACAGCTTAGTTGCATATCCAGGCATACAATTTTGTGGTCCGATATACCCTCTAAGATTCGGATAGTTGGATTTCGCTGTAATACCCTGTGGTTGACCAAGAATAGATCCAAAACTGATTGTTTGGTACCTTGGACTCGAGTAGGTGCATGAACAAGTTGTGTTAAATCATGAAACAACACAAGATCAAGAATATGTTCAGCCTCATTTGAAAGCGCATAGGGAAAGTTCATTGTCCCAGGCAACGTGGGGAACGTTAAAGTCTCCAACAAGCATTAGATTACTGGAGTGATTTCTATAAGGCAATAAAAAGTTATTAAGCCTTTCGTAGAAAGATATGTCTGAACTAGGGGGCCTATAGAAACCGCCAATTATCAATGCACATTCTTTCAAGATAACCTTCACGACAACACATTCGATTCCTATGATGTCGGGCAGTCTCAACAACTCCAGCGAGTCCTTGAATATAATCGCAACTCCGCCACCGCGCGTATCTCTATCGTTTCGAAGGATGCAGTAACCCGAGGGTGTAATTTCGTAATCACTAATGTCGCTGTTAAGCCATGTTTCTGTGATTACTATAATTTCTGGATTGTGCGCGATGACTATGCTTTCCAAATCGGTTGTTTTATTTACAATGCTGCGAGCATTAATGTTTAGGCAAGTAAAACTTTCTGTGTGACTGTGTGGTCACGCATCTTTTGCCTTGCCCTAGATCGGCGTTTTGAAACTGATACTCTAGTCATTTGTTCGTCGTCCCATTCAAATAGCTCATCATCAATTCTAATTTTATCGTGCACGAGTCTGACTTTCTTTCCCGATTTGCGTAGGTCAGCCGTGCTATCCCAGAGCTGTTTTCTTATTTGCCTAGTGGCAGCGGAGAAGTCTTCAGACACTGACATGCGCTTCCTTTTAGCTTAAAACAGTTTTGTAGAACGGTTATTTTTTCACGATGGTCGAACAATTTCAGTATCACAGGGCGAGGTTTATTTGGTTGGCGACGCCCCATTCTGTGTAATCTTTCTACTGAGTGTACTTCTACTCCCAAAGTATCTTTAAAAAGCTCAGTAACGACCTTCTCGCTTAGGACAACGGTTGATTCATTCTCGCTTTCCGGAATACCAAATACCACAAGGTTGTTGCGTCTGCTTCGGTCTTCTAAATCCACAAGCCTTTTTTCAAGGCACTGCACAGTTTTTTCGATTTTGTCAACTTTTTGCAGCTTGGATTCAATGGCGTTTAGCCTTTCTTGTATAAGTTTCTGACCATCAAGTAATTGTTTGAGAAGTTCCGCGGTACTAGGTCCGGGATTGAGCTCTACGTCTCCGCACAACATTAGCAAAGACCGTACAAGATCCCATGTATTCACAAAAAAAAGCATGTAGACAGCTTGGGCACGTCAGCTGTATAAAACAACGATTGCTTGTTTTAACTGAGGAGTAATCGACACCAACCTGTACAAAGAACAGGAATGGGTTTGACATGACGCCGTTCCGATGCCAGCCGAGCCGACGTGCCCACTGCGCGGGTGTTGCTGCAGCCGTCCTTTTATAGCCATAGTCGATGCAGTCGAGGCGCCATCATGCGGTGTAGAAAGATTCAGCACGTGCGGTTCTTGGTCATGGGTAAGCTGCTGATACGGGAGCGTGATGGCATTTATCTTCGTCTGCGTAGTCGATGCGCTGGCCGCCGTAGACACCACAGGCAGGAATACCTGTACAAAGAACAGGAATGGGTTTGACATGACGCCGTTCCGATGCCAGCCGACGTGCCCACTGCGCGGGTGTTGCTGCAGCCGTCCTTTTATAGCCATAGTCGATGCAGTCGAGGCGCCATCATGCGGTGTAGAAAGATTCAGCACGTGCGGTTCTTGGTCATGGGTAAGCTGCTGATACGGGAGCGTGATGGCATTTATCTTCGTCTGCGTAGTCGATGCGCTGGCCGCCGTAGACACCACAGGCAGGAATACCTGTACAAAGAACAGGAATGGGTTTGACATGACGCCGTTCCGATGCCAGCCGACGTGCCCATTCCTTGTATCGAAGCTTATTTATATTCTGCAGGTGTTGCATTGCTCTCGGGTACACATTCAAGCCTTTCATAGAATATTTGCCTGCTTTATTTGGAGCTCTTCCTGGGAACCCATGAGAAGAGCCAATCTTTTTCTTCCACTCGAAAAGGGTGGCCTCGGCCTTGTGCATTTGTTCGTGCGACAGTTGGTGTTGCGATTTTTCTACCTCAAGAATGTGTGCCACCCATTTCAATTAGCGGTTCTTCGTAACCGTCTATGTTACCACCTTCCTTTTATTCATGTCACAACAAGCGTTGCTAAGGAATTGCCGTTGCGGGGATTCCTAAAGGAAATTGTTGATACTGTCAGTTTTTTGAAAGCCAGGTTTACCTTAGAGTATTTGTATACTATTGACAGAACAAATTTAACCGCTGCACTTGTGAATAACCTTTTCCCCGAACCTGTTTATCGAAAGCCATATTCGCTTCTGTCTGGTCACGATGTATTATTTCGTGTACGTAGAATGTGTATATCTCCTGCAGCGAAAACATTTTTCTTTAAACTGCACACTTCCACGCTGCCAGTGAAAACGTGGCTGAATGAAAAATCAATATACGTACCCTGGACAGTGAATTGTAGACTCTGCAACCAACCTGAGACTATAGAGCATTGTTTTATTCATTGTCGTGATGCTTTTTATTTTTGGGACATTCTAAAAAGAACGTTAAGAAAAGAACTTCCAATCACAGCCCATGGTATTAGGTTCCTTCCGTTCAAAGAGAGTGTGACTGATAGTACTTCTTACGATTTGTTTATGTTGTTGGGACTTTATTCATTATGAAAAAGTCGCATGATCGATAGACACGCCGAGCCACCACGGTCGACGAGATCTGTCTTCCGAGAAGCAGCTGCTCAAGTGCGCAGTGTTGTCGAGACTTTTGACCCCGTTCCGGAGTGGCTTCCCGTTCTTGACGCTTGTGTGTGTTTGTCTGAATTCTGATGAAGTATGTTCTGTGTACTTTACTGGTGATAATGTCATTCATTAAAGAAAAAAAAGCACTGGTGTGACTCATCGGTGGAATGCTGGGCTGCCACCCAGTGGACCTGGGTTCAAGCCCTACTGTGTCATTGGTACTAGCTTTTTTTTTATTTCGTGCGATGTGGTTGCGGACACCGGCGGCAGCGGCGGCGGACAACTATGGCGCCGTGCGTAATCCTAGTTCTGATCTCATAACAGATTTCGCTGTTAAAAAAAGTCCCATCCCAAGATAAGCATATACGCGCAAGAAGTCAGCATGGCGAACTGAATATGGTGCCGGATTCTATCAATGGTATATCTAACGGTGCAAATTGCTGATGGCTGGATCGTTAAGTCATTTTCACTACGTAAGCCAGGGTCATTACAAGGTGTAGTAAAGTGTGACGTTAGGCGAGTTGGCGCATAGCTTAATAAAGTATTTCTGGCGCAACTGATACCAACCAGGAAATAAAGGAGACAGGATAGGGTGCCATATCAAGACTCCTTTTTTTCCTTGCTGGTATCAGTTGCGCCACAAATATTTTATTAAGTTGAGTAACATTACGCAGACGACAACACAGATTCGCATGAATAGCAGAAATATTAGTTGATATGTTGGTTTTAACGTTCACAAATCACCATATGATTATTAGAGACGCCATTGTGGTGGATGAATAGCAGAAAAAGTCACAGCTTTGCCGCAAAGGCGATGCAATGGACGCGATAGCAACAATTTGAAATGACGAGTGCAGAATGGAAAGCAGATCGAAACGTGCCCCGCGTTTCCCGCGCACCAATTACGCACGAAACGTACTCATAGGTTGGAATACACATGAATAAGTGTCTCATTTGTTACTTCGCTGAGTCTGAAAACCGCGCGCTTTTCGCGAACGGAGACTAAAATGATCGCAGTGACCTTTGTGCACCCGGTAACTACAGCAGAATCGTTCCACGTAAAGCCCGAGGCCAGCCAACGCATATGATCCTTCTTTCCTCGCGACCGTGAGATCGCGACGTGCGAGGGAGCGTCGCTCCCCTTCTATAAGCCGGGCGAAGTACGCGTAGGAGATTAGAGCGGGCATCGCTGCGCGATGGGGCGACGTGCGCTCATTGCACCACCTCTCTGGTAATGCGGAAAACACAGCAGCGGTGAGTGGTAGATATAAATAGCTTGCCGTTTGAACGGCTAACAACGTTCTCCGGGTGGCTGAGCGGTTAACGCCTCGCTTTTGCGACGCAGAGGCCCCGCGTTCGATTCCGCGCGCCGGAGCGCTTTTTTCTGCATTTTTTCTTGCGTTTTCATATATATAGATACGTATACACATACAGTGCATGACGTCGATGCCAGCGGCAAAATCCAGCCGAGAGTGTCCATATATATGCTATCGCAATAACGGCAGCCACGGTGTCCACCAATGCTTGAATATATATACTAACAGCAAATGGGCCGGGCTCTCTGGAAGCAATGCTGTCTGCCCGCGTATTGCAGTTTTCTCTCCAAAAACTGCACAGCTGGTTTTACGAGTGGTAATCAGGGCTAGATGTACTGTGTGTGCTACCTTTAGGTAGCAGAGTTGCGCATACTTTTTCTTTCCACCACTCGCGCCGCTATTCGTCCAGTGCTGTCACGTGGCGCAAAGTGGCGTTAAACGTTCAAATTTACGCAGCGAAGCCAACTCTACGTGCACGACGGCACGGAGCCCGCGCGTGTTCTGCCCGCACCGACTTTAGTCTTATCTTCACCGCCATCAGAGGTTTTTAGCTTGTAAGTTAACAACTTGGACTTTAAACCCCAACAATTGTTTTTAAAGACTCGTTCTTTTCAGGGACCAGAGCTGGTTATTTTAACGTTGCGCTGGTTGTCTTTACGGCTAGCAGTTTGACAGTCTAATTCATCACAGAAACACTTACCCGGGCTCTGTGACGGAAAGTTGACGAACCACGTGCCAGATTCGGACAGTATTCCCGGCACCAATATGATGGGACTATGTTTGGGAGTCAACAGCGATCTTCCCAATAATCCCTTCTTTTTACCGACCCTGTCCGCTTCCAGGACGTATCCGTCCTCCGTGGTGGTCTTGAATGTCTCGCAGGTGTAGCCGAAGTCCATAATGAGGTCACACTGCAAGTGTCCCACAGTACGGTACCGTATACAAGGAAGCAAGGTTTTTAGAATGTCTGACTTCTATATGAGGCTTGGGGAGACGCTATTGGCGAAGGTAGCATTAAAACCACGGATAAAAAAATGTAGGAGATGGCATGATGACAATCTTGAAGCCCAGAAAAAAGTGGACTAGTAGAAGCTAGAATGCAGTGCAGGGAAGATGAGCTATGTGGCAAATATTATTTTATTTAGCGCACAAAAACGCTACATAGTAGATGTGTCAATATCGAGACGAAAGAAGTGTCGCTAAGAAAAATGAAAAGAGTTTGGCTACATATTGCACTGACAAATTGATACTCAAAAAACACTCAGGAATTGTAAATTTCAGAATAAAAAGCACAAAACCAACATCAGTTAAAGCATAGTTGGCATGAACATGTCTAGCAGTAAAGTTAAAAATGCACTGAAGTCTTCACTGTTAGATGTAAAGACCGGTAATCTATTCAGTTATCTAATTGACTGTGGGAAAAAGAGTTTACTTGAAGCAGTTGGTGTTGAAATGGTATTCCTGTATTAGTATTGTATGTTTTTGGCGTGACCATCTGGTTTCTTGGATAGATATACGATGTTGTTATGCGTGTAAATCAATTAGACGACCATGTTTAGGCGTGCAAGTTTAGCGCAATTTCTTAATGATAGTGGCCCAGCTCGTGCAATTGGTTCAGAGGATGAATGAAGGAAACTTTTTGTTGTAGGTTGTTAGGAATTTTGCTCTGTCGCGATGGTAGCGGTGGCGAAGAGCGGCTAGCCGTCGAGCGGACTTCGATGAAGCCTTAGCCCGAAGGTGAAACAGGGAGGCAATCCGTTTGGAAAACAGCAACAAAAGTAGCGTTTACTGTAGCAGGTTTACAGAGCCGGCCAGCACGACAACGTCGGCTGGGGCAAAATCCTCTAACATGGGGCCGGCTCGGCCTTAAATAGCGTCTTTGGTCCATTCTCTTAGACCAGTTCTCGGGCTCGGAGGGGGGAGACGTAGCCATACCCGGAACTGCAAAGTGGTCCGGCGGAGGAAACGACGTTATCCCCGGACTGCACGGTTCTTCTGCACGGAAGGCGGCACTGGGAGGGGGGGGGGAGACAGTTCGTCGAAAGAGGGCTCGATCCTGCGAGACGCGCTCCCGAACGAGGAACATGTCTGTGGCACAACAGCACCCCCGCCGCCAGACAATGCATCCGGAGTTTTGAGCCGTCAGCGCGGCTCGGAAGGAGGGATGCTGGTTGACCATCGGTAGCCGTTCCGCTCTCTCCGCCCGTTGAGACTTCCAAAGGCCTGCAGATGTTCACTGGAACGACGGAGTCGAACACAAAGGCGAACCACTCCGGCCAAAGCAAGCACCCTCCAAATGCTGATCAAGTCGCCAGACCAGCAGACACCAAATGTTTCCTCGAGATTACGCTGGGCTAACAACTAGCATCACGAGCAACCAATCTCGGGAGGAATACACAATGCGGACACTCCTTTACAGTGCATGACACTGCTAAACCAATCAGAATTTTTGTTTTCGTGAGCGATTCTCGGTTGTGACCCGGGCAGATTAGGGACGATCGAAGCTGCCGAGGTTAACTCAATTTGGCCCCGAATCTACAATTTAGAACACCAAGAGTTTTCGAATCACGCACATTTGCGTCGCCTGCAAGCATAAGACTGTTAAACATAACAAACTTCGTCATCCTACAAGCAATCATTCAATTCGCGCCGCCAACGATCATCACGACAAGAGTAAGCACGCTTGAAAAACTAAGAAAATAAGACTGAAAAGCAAACTTGCGTGGGTTATACAAAACAAAGTGAAAAGTTGACCTACATTTACGTGCATACTTAAACGTAATGCAAAACCCAGAAGGTACTTTAAACAAGAGTTTTTACACAGCCTTCTCTGTTAAAATAAAACACATTAACTGTTACCTTTGAAATATTATGCAAACAAAATAATCAAACAAACCTATCAATGCCTGCTTCTCCAGTTGAAAGGAAAGGAAAACTTACAAAAATTTAGATGCACTCATAGCTCATAGGAGGGCGACCAAATTAGATAAGTTTATTCTCAAAATTTAAATACAAAAAATACACTCTTCGTTTTAGCAAGGTGGCACTCTCTCAGGCGAACTCTGGGGAGTCGCGCACTCCACAGCTTTCGAGGATTGCGGTCTGTACAAAAGGACGACGAACCAACTTGTTCGCCGAACTTAGTAGCATCGACTTTTGTACAGCCACTCAACTCGAAGAAAAGGGCATCTGCAGTGCGTCGTTTACCCCTCCGGTTTGACCAGTGACCCTTTCGCCACGGTGGGGAATAACAGCCTTTGTTACCACTCAGGCGTACGCGATGCTTCTCCACGTGATTGCCTCTACGCGGCAGCGAAAAAGATGAGACCAGGCGATGATCTTGGCGTCCGAATTTCACTGCAACTCGGTTTTTCTTGACGGACTTCCCGCCTGATCTCAATCTCAGTGATGGTCTGAGATTCAAACATTTCCCACAGAGCGTTTTCGAGATCCTACGCCTACTACTAAACCCGGCGCCTCGAATGAAGAAGTCACAGCATTTAACGGCGGCTTTAGCGTGCTTGGCGTCAGTCGTCTTTACCGCGCTATGCTTATGCCGGCGCCTCTTTCTGTCGGAACTTCTCCCAATGCTAGCAGTCTCGGCACACTTACTCACAAGTGTGCTGCCTTCTTTGTGTGGAGTTGAAGCTCCCGATTTGTTAGCTAGCGTTCCCTCGGGCCCGTTGCTAGCTGTCTCTGCCTGTGACAGAACGGGAGTCCCGATGGCTTTGAAGCTAACCAACACGCTTACAGAGCTATCTATCGGTGGGGGTCTATCGCTGTCGGGGATAGCCCTTTTTCTCTGGCCTTCGAAGTCGGCCTTTTCCGCTCTTTCACGAGCTTTGTTCTGTAGCGCTTTATGTCGCGCATCCTGAGGTTTCCGATGGTCCTCAGTGGCCGGCTCTCTCTGACGCCCTTCAGCGGCTTGCACTTCGCGACGGGCCTCAGTTTCTATAGCTTTTCGGCATGCCTTTTCTTTACGCGCTTTTTGACGCGCTTCTACTTCTAGCGCTCTTCGGCGAGCCTCATTTTCACGCGCTTCCACCTCGATCACCTTACGCCAAGCCTCATCTCGCTCCCTCTGACGCACATCGGCATCCTGCGCTTTGCGATGGGCCTCAATTTCTAGCGCTTTGCTGCGCGCTTCAGTGCTGTACTTGTATGCTCGACTTTCGCAGTCGGCAGCACTCAGAGCAGCAAAGTGGCGAAACAAAGCGTATTTAACTCTATCAAAGTCAGGCACTTCCTCGGCGGATAAGCGCTCCAAAACGCTTGCGACTTTGCTCGGAAGCAACGTGGCAAGCTTCTCCGACCATAAGTCTCGGCCAACACCAACATCGTCACAGACCTCTTCAGAACTAAGGAGAAAAGACACGATGTTCTCGTCCATTCTGAAGGGTCTGAGTCGGTATTGTGCTCGCTGCCACTTAATCGCTTCAATTTGACGATCAAGCTCCTTCATTCTGAGAGCATGCTATCTCCTTTTGCGACTCTCTTCGGCCTTCCATTGTTCGTGCCTTTGAGCTTCTTCGGCCTTCCATTGTTCGTGCCTTTGAGCTTTTTCGGCCTTCTGCTTTTGCTCACAAATAAGCTCCCAAAACTCGTCAGCTTCCTCGGCCGTCACATTCTCTGCCCGCATCACCTCGAGAATCGCTTCCTTTGTTTTAGCGGACCCGGCGGAAATCCCCATGGCTCCACAAATTTCGTGGAGGTCCTGCACCAGGTACTGCTCCATCGCGATCTCGTCCCTCGTGATGCTCTACTACTGATATTCACCGTACTCTAAAACTAATCTCGTGGTTTAAAGTAGGTGAATATTTAAATTACAACAAAAAAACACAAAACGCTCTCCTAACATCTGCCTGTGCTAGAGAGGTCTGGCGAAATGAACAGTAAACGTTGGGCACTCACCCAACCAAAGTAGCCGACGATGGTCCAACTCGTGGCTGCCGTCGAACAGTATCAGGCCTTCAGGGATCCGGTCCAACTTGCCAATAGTTGAGAACCGGGGTTGCTTGTCCCAGCTTGCCGAACGATGAGAACAGGGTAGCGTATCGCAGCGTAGCCAAACGCTATCACGGCGGTCGTCCTCGTGCTCGGAGATCCGATGCAACTTTTCAGCCGCTGAGATCGGGGTAGCGGATCCCAGAGCAGCAAAACGTTGAGGACAGGGGTCTGATCCGGCGTGCCAAACGTAGGATATCGTATCCCGAAGCTGCCAACCACTGTTAGGAATTTTGCTCTGTCGCGATGGTAGCGGTGGCGAAGAGCGGCTAGCCGTCGAGCGGACTTCGATGAAGCCTTAGCCCGAAGGTGAAACAGGGAGGCAATCCGTTTGGAAAACAGCAACAAAAGTACCGTTTACTGTAGCAGGTTTACAGAGCCGGCCAGCACGACAACGTCGGCTGGGGCAAAATCCTCTAACATGGGGCCGGCTCGGCCTTAAATAGCGTCTTTGGTCCATTCTCTTAGACCAGTTCTCGGGCTCGGAGGGGGGAGACGTAGCCATACCCGGAACTGCAAAGTGGTCCGGCGGAGGAAACGACGTTATCCCCGGACTGCACGGTTCTTCTGCACGGAAGGCGGCACTGGGAGGGGGGGGGGGAGACAGTTCGTCGAAAGAGGGCTCGATCCTGCGAGACGCGCTCCCGAACGAGGAACATGTCTGTGGCACAACAAGGTAAACACCTGCTAGTTTTTAGGGGCAAAGCTCCTAAAGGCGTGGGCTCATCCATCCCTTGTAAGTATGTACGAGACCACCTATAGCTGCATCTTTGCCAACTGCCCACTACTTCGTCCTTGCAAACATACCACTACGCCCCATCACCGATACACCACTTCACCGACCATAAAGCAAGTACTGTTAAAAAGTAACCAATATGAAATGCAGGATGGTCATATACAGGTGCGCATTAAACTACTGTAGATTGTCCCACCGTGCCCATCCATTGTTTGTACGTGACCGTCTATAGTTCCACCTTTGCCAACTGCCCACTACTTCGTCCTTGCAAACATCTCACTACGCCCCATCACCGATCCACCACTTCACCAACCATGAAGCCATTATAATGAAGCGGGAACGGAGGAGACGTATAGCTACCACTATAACAGAGTTGCGCGAAAAAACTGAAGCACGAAAGCAAGACATCATGGACACAGTACACAAGTTAGCACATGGAAAAGAGCCGAACTAACCAGTAATATACATGAGAAGCATGGACGGCTGGGCGTGTTGGTAGTTCATCTCAACTGAGCTGCGCTAAAAAATGAAGTACAAAAGGATGACATCTTGACAAAGCGCAGTGCGCTTTGTCCAGATTCCTTTATTTTCTACTTCAATTTTTTTTCGCGCAACTCATTTAGGATAATTTACCAACTCGCCCAAGAGTGCGTGCTTCTCAAGTATATGGCTACTGCTATACAAATAATTACATTTTTGTATAACTATATACCGTGTTTTTCACGTCTATGATGATGTAGTGGGCGATATATGCGGGTGTTTCATGGTTTAGCGATTAAACCCTCCAGTGCTTCGCCCCACAAATTATAATTCTCATCGTGGATATGCTGTTATTTTTTCAATTAGTTTATTCCTGCCCTACCGCGGTGGTCTAGTGGATAAGGTACTCGGCAGGTGACCCGCAGATAGCGGGATCGAAACCCGACTCCAGCGGCTGCATTTTTGATGGGGGCGAAAATACTGTAGGCCTGTGAATTGATTCTCGCGTGCACGCTAACGAACCCCAGACAGTCGAAGTTTCTGGAGCCCTCCGATACTGCTTCTCTCATAATCTTATAGTGGTTTTGGGATGTTAAAACTCACATATTAATCAATCAATTAGATTACTCATGGCCGGGAACCAGAGTAAGTTAGAGCATTATAATATGGGACAAAAAAGGGGTTTGAGCTGGTACGTAACATAGTTCTTTTATGATAAAATATTATTTTTAAGGAAAATAACCGCCTTCAAACATCTTCAAGACGTTATCTACTCTCATGTTGCTTCTGATCTGTAACATAACTACTTTTTTCATAGTTAGCATGACTTACGCTGAAGACGGTCATGCGAAACTCAGCTATTCAAATTCACCACCGATATCCATTTAATCCTTGATTTTATCCTCTAAGCAGGCTTAGTTTAGCGAGAAAACCTCCGACCACGTCACTCATCGACGTCTAATGGTCGAAGGAAATGGCTTATGCATCTGCACTAATCACGTCACGGATCCGTCGTTTCCCAATTGGCGGATCTCAGTTCGCAATGATCGGTACAGTCACTCCACAGACACCGAAGCACTACGAGGAGTTGCACAAGGTTCAGTCATCTCACCCCTTTTAGTTTTAATTTTCTTCAGTAACATGCGCACTGGTATTCCACGACACATACGACTAGTTATCAATGACTGCGTCCTGTACCACCGTTTAAGCTCACATGGCGATCGGATGCTTTCACAACGTGACTGACTTTTTACGAAAATTGTACAATTATTGTCACATGATAGTGCTCTATTACTGCGAAACAAAAAGTGAATTCTCAATTCTCAAAAGTCAAAAACTCAATTGCTCTCAATTGACCTTGGATATCAACTGACACATCAACGTTCACTGTATTGTGTTTTGTCATTGTCGCAATCGCTGTATGATTTTCTCTATTCCGTACTATTTTCCTCGATATGCTTTGTTGTTGGACCTACAGTGGCCTGTAGCGACGCGGGCGCCACCGCGTGCCCCGCGGTCATAAAAACCTGCGGATCAGCATTTCAAGCAGCGTGGTGCTCTCCTTTCTGTTTCTCCTTCGGCTCTTTTACTCATTCCCCTTCCGCTGCATTGCGTGCACCTTATCTGTTTACGACTCTTTGGTTGTCAGAATAAAGTAGACGTTGTTACTGAAAAGACGTGTCCATCTCGAACAACCTCGCTCTACTAAGTGGTGCCCCGTAGTTCTTCGCGGCACTGCCGTAGTATTGTAGAGTCATGCAGAGAAACGAGACGCACCTAAACACGGAAGCTACTGTAATGACCAATCATGACGTTTCTGCGATCTCTCTCTGACTACCAGCTTACTCGAACCGCAACCCTTCGATCTGGTTCATTCAAGCTGAGTCACAATTCGTGCCTTCTGGCGTGCGCATGGAGCAACGCAAGCATAATCTTGTTGTTTCGGCGCTGTCAGCAACTGCTGTCGAAGAAGTATCTGACCTGATTTCCGGATTTCCCGCGGCCACATCGTACAGCACTCGCAAGGCTGCTCTGCTGGAGCGAACGACGGCATCACAGCGTTCCCGCATTCAGCAGTTGCTCTCCGGGGACGAATTAGGCGACCACCGGCCCAGCCAGCTTCTTTGTCATATGTGTAACCTCATAAGCGGCTACACCACCACTACTGACGAGAACTTGTTGCGGAAATTGCTTCTGCAGCGCCTTCCTGCCAATGCGCAAATGGTACTAGCCACTGCATGCACGTTAGACCTCCACGGTTTGGCCAGCCTGGTGGACAGGGTCTTAGAGGTGGGCCCGCCGTCTGTGTGCAACGTCACGCCGTCATTCAACAACGCGAGTGTTGCTCCACACACATCATCTGACCCTGCTTCTCCCATCGATGCGCTTTACGATCGCCTAGAACAACTGGTTTGTGTCGCGGAGCGTCATTACACCACTCCACGTCACCGAAACCGCAGCCGAAGCTCCCCGCGTTATGGACGCGCACAACGCTCTCTATTCCCCACACCACCTGGGATATGCTATTACCATCGCCGTTTTAGACAGGACGTGTGTCGTCACTGCCTCCAACCTTGCTCATGGCAGGGAAACAGGCAGGCCGACCATTGACGGCGACGACTGGTCAAGGCCAGCCTAAAAATCGCCTGTTTCATGTCATGGACAAAATCACAGGTCAGCGGTACCTGGTGGACACTGGTGCAGAGGTCAGCATTATGACAGCTCGAAAATACGACCGACCAATACCCCCGATCTCCTACCTGAAAGCTGTCAACGGTAGCAAGATCCCCGTATACAAATTGCGGTCGCTCACACTGAACCTAGGTATGCGCCGCGTGTTTCGTTGGGTTTTTCTTGTCGCTGACGTACTCCGTGTCCTCATTGGTGCCGACTTCTTAAACCACCATGGACTGCTGGTTGACGTGAAACGGCAACGCCTGCTAGACACTACTGCACTTGCCCTCTGTCCGTGGCGTTGTTTCACATGACTCGAACATAATCGTCCCAACTACAACAGTGGCCGATGATCGTTTCGTAGGACTTCTTAGAGAATTTCCAGACATCATGCAACCACCTGACAGGACGACACCCGTGCAACATGATGTTTGCCACCATATGGCACGGTGGGCACGGTGGACCCAAAGCTGCCATGTCGCTAAATGGAACTCTTCTCTGCTTGGTGCAGGTTTTTCTTGGCTTCGGTGCTTTTGAATGCGCGCAGCCACTTCATGAGTCTTGCGACGACACGAGCCAGCTCATCAGCAAAGGCCCCCAGTTTTCAACGCTGTCGTCACCCGATGACGCAGTTCTACTGGCCTTTCCTTTCAAGCATCACAGCGTGACGTCATCATTTGGCACCGCTATAAAAGAGCACCGGCACGATTTCGTCTTCTGTGGGCACGGTGGACCCAAAGCTGCCATGTCGCTAAATGGAACTCTTCTCTGCTTGGTGCAGGTTTTTCTTGGCTTCGGTGCTTTTGAATGCGCGCAGCCACTTCATGAGTCTTGCGACGACACGAGCCAGCTCATCAGCAAAGGCCCCCAGTTTTCAACGCTGTCGTCACCCGATGACGCAGTTCTACTGGCCTTTCCTTTCAAGCATCACAGCGTGACGTCATCATTTGGCACCGCTATAAAAGAGCACCGGCACGATTTCGTCTTCTGTGGGCACGGTGGACCCAAAGCTGCCATGTCGCTAAATGGAACTCTTCTCTGCTTGGTGCAGGTTAGTCCCCGTTCTTGTTCAATACGTAGTGATTGTCGAAGCTTAGTGGTTCTGCCGTGCCCACGGCGTTGTTTTGTAATAGCGTATGACTGTTTTGTCGTTTGCAAACTACTAATTTGCGGTGATGTCGAGGAAAACCCTGGGCCCACCCAGAAGGAACTGTACGAGCAACTACTTGACGGTCAGACAGAAGTGCGAAAGGAGCTACTTGAAATTAAAACACTATTTTCTGAGCTTAAAGAACAGATGCTTGACTTTAGGCGTACTGTCGAAAATTTAGCGACTGAGCGCTCAGCACAGCATGAAAACACCCATCAATTGCATGTCAAATTGAAATCATTTGAACACGCAATGTCTTTTCAAACTAAAAAGCTAACAGACCTTGAAGACCACAGCAGACGTTCAAATGTAATTATTCATGGAATACCTGAGACCTCAGCAGAATCAGAAGAGGAACTGAAGGACAAGGTCGTGAAGGGTCTCTTTCAAGAAAAACTTCAGGTTAAATCTGAATCTGTAGGGCGTATTCATCGACTGGGTAAGCACGTAGGAAAGCGGCCTGTAATAGTGTATCTGCAAGACTTTACAGAAAAGAAAGAGATAATGAAAAACGCAAGCAAACTGAAGGGCTCAGATATCTTTGTTAAGAATGATTACTCAAAATCAACGCTAAAAAAACGCAGTCTGCTCTGGCACAGCGCAAAGGCCGAGATAGAACAAGGAAAAAGAATCAACCTGATACACGATAAACTAAAGATCGATAAGGATATGTATTTTTGGGATGAGGTGCAAAATAAGCGAGTAAAAATGACCGGCTACAAGAACACCGCACCCCAACAGTCTAAAACCTGACGTAATGTGCATGCGCACAAGCAACTTCGTATACTTAATTTGAATGCCCGCAGTGTTATGAATAAAACCGAACCCCTCGAAATCCTATTACTGCAGTACGATCCTCACATTACTGTTATAACTGAGACGTGGTTGCATGAACAGGTGAATGATGGCGACATTTTTCCACCTTCCTATATGGCTTTTCGTAAGGACAGGCAAACAAGGGGAGGTGGTGTGGCCGTCCTGATCCAACAAAAGTTTGATGCTGTCTTGTTGGATGATGTACCGGAGCTTGAATGTATCTGTATTAAAGCAACTTTGTGGGGCCACTCATTCATTGTATGTGCATTATATAGACCGCCGGAGTCAACTCTTGAATGCCTATTAAAACTAAAGGAACACATGTCTAAATACCATGGCAAAAAAGTTCTTTTGATTGGTGATTTCAATCTCCCCGGAGTAGATTGGGAGCGTTTTGAAACTTTTACAGCCAATATCAACAATGCAAATGCAGTGTTTGACATCATGCTCGCACATAATTTGGTACAACTGGTTCATGAACCAACGCATTATCAGGGTACTGCTAGGTCTATCTTAGATCTGGTATTTATTCCCCGTGACTTCAGTACACATACCGTAGTAATTGAGCAAGGGCTGTCTGATCATTACCTTGTGTCAGTTTCTATCCCTCTTGAACCGCTTTCGGCAATTGCCAACTTGTCCTTTCATTGTGTGAAAGACTATACACATGCCAATGATGCTTGCATTATCGAGCACCTAGAAACCTGTCTGATAGACTTTGTAGCTACCGATGTTTGTAGATTGTGGGACCAATTTAAACGCATATGCTTCTACTGTATCGAAAAATTTATACCGTCTAAGCGTAAAAAAGTGCATAAACATACGCCCTGGATGACGAGAAGCATCATTCATCTCAAGCGTAAAATTAAAAGATTAAAGAAAAAGCATGCTGACCCCAAAATTATAGCCGACGCTCTAGATAAGCTTGCACATGCCGTACACACCTCGAAGGAATACTACTTCACTACGTCACTCGCAAACTTCATAAAGAATGATCCAAAGAAGTTCTGGAACTATATTAGCGAAAAAAGAAACCCATATCACAGGTTTTTGTCAATGGTTCAATGGTATCTGATCAAGCTGCCATTGCTCAACACTTCAATGAATATTTTCATAGTGTATTTTCTACCCCTAGTGCTTCCCCATCTGCCATAAATGCGGACAATTCTGCGAATGTAAACTTTATTTCTTATTCTGGTGTCGTTGCTATGTTGTTGAACCTAAAGGCTAAGACTTCTTGCGGCCCCGACAATATCCCCAACATATTTCTGCGTCGCTTTGCAGAGTCTGTTGCAAAATACTGACTCGTCATTTTTCGAGTCTCTCTGTTGTCAGCAGAATTGCCAGATGACTGGAAGTCGGCACGAATAGTTCCTATATTCAAGAAAGGTGACCGCCTTGTACTACAAAATTATCGACCGATCTCCTTAACATCATCATGCTGTAAGCTTATCGAACACATAATAGCTCATAAATTAAATGAATTCTTAGAAGAACGCTCAGTTTTAACAAATCATCAACATGGGTTTCGAAAAGGATTTTCTACTACAACACAATTGGTTACTATCGTTCATACCTTTGCAGCTTGTCTTGATGCTAACGGCCAAATTGATGTAATATTCTTAGACTACAGTAAAGCATTCGATACAGTTCCACACGATAAACTAATTATAAAGCTTCGGTTAGTTGGTATACCAGAATTATTTATCTCCTGTATCTCAGCTTATCTACTCAATCGCAAACAATATGTTCAGGTAGGAGAAAAACAATCGGGCTGCCTTCCTGTGACTTCTGGCGTTCCGCAGGGGAGCGTACTAGGCCCCCTTCTGTTTTTGGTTTACATTAATGACATTGTCAATGTAATTAGCACCCCGGTACAAATTCGGTTATTTGCTGACGATCGTGTTTTGTTTAGAGATGTAACCTGCATTAGTGACCAATGTGATCTTAATACTAACTTATGCAATGTATCAAAATGGTGTGAACAATGGGGAATGCTTCTTAATCCAAACAAATGTATGTATCTCCCCATAACGCGCAAAAAAGTCCCATTAAACTACACATACAATTTAGCTGAAGCACCTTTACTTAAAGTAGCCTCCTATAAATACTTAGGCTTAACGTTAACAAGTACCTTATCCTGGAATTCGCACATAAATAACATCTGCTCTGCCGCTTTCCGTAAATTATGCCTTCTCCGCCACAAGCTCAAGACTGCTCCGCCTAGTGTTAAACTCCTCTCCTACTTTTCCTTAATTAGGCCTAAACTTGAGTACGCCTCCATAGTTTGGGATCCCCACACAAAAATCAACGTCCAAAACCTAGAAAGAATTCAAAGAAAAGCAGTACGATTCATATATAGTAAATTTATGTCAACCGACTCCCCCACTGCATTACTAACAGCAAATGGTATAGAACTATTACAAATTCGAAGAACAAAATGTCGGCTGCAGTTTCTTTTAGACATAGTGAACCACAGGCTACCCTTAGACACCGCAGTATACGTATCCCCCTTGTTAAGCAGACCCACTCGACACCACTATCCTCATTCCCTAACGCCAATCTTCGCAAGGACTGATACTTTTCGGTACTCCTTCTTCCCACACACAATAGATGATTGGAATAAACTAACCGAAGCATTTCCTCAACGCCCTTGACCATTTGTGCAAATACTCTTCCTCCATGACTTCCTTGAATGGTATTATCACCTTATTGTTCAACTGTTACTTTTTTTAAAAGCCATAACCCCTCTGTCTTATAGCAAAGAAATCATGTAAAAAACACTTTGCAACCTTGTTTCATTCTGTTATTTAGTGTTTCATGTATGCCCACCCTGCTTGGACTTTTTGTCTGCAGTATTCTATAAATAAATAAATAAATAAATAAATAATAAATAAATAAATAAATAAATAAATAAATAATAAATAAATATCATCACCACTGGTCTACCTGTTTTCGCTCGTCCACGGCTACTTGCTCCAGATAAGCTTAAAGTAGCCAGGGCTCAGTTGGAACACACGTTGGAACTCGGAATAATACAACCATCATCAAGCAGCTGGGCGTCTCCTCTCCACCTCGTCCCCAAAAAGTCAGGTGACTGGAGACCCTGCGGAGACTACCATTCCCTGAACGCAAAAAACTATTCCTGACCGGTATTCGCTGCCTAGCATTCAGGATTTCACATCAGCTCTACATGGCACAACAAGTGTTCTCTAAAATAGACTTAGTCTTAGCCTTTCACCAAATTACTGTTGCTGCAGAAGATGTTCCAAAGACAGCAATTACCACCCCATTTGGCCTTTTTGAGTTCCTGAGAATTGCATTCGGCCTCCGGAATGCTGCACAAACGTCCCAGCGGCTCATTGACACGGTCATACGTGCTCTCCCGTTTGTGTTCGCCTACGTCGACGACCTGCTGGTGGTAAGCTGATCCCACGAGGAGCACTTGCAACATCCCCATCAACTTTTCGAGCGCCTGTCAGCCATCGGGGTTGTTGTGAACACCACAAAAAATGAATTCGGAGTGTCATCTCTTACTTTTCTGGGTCATGGCTTGCACAGCAGTGGAATTCGGAGTGTCATCTCTTACTTTTCTGGGTCATGGCTTGCACAACAGTGGAATCAGCCCTCTTTCTGACAAATTGCGAGCGATCGTCGAGTTTCCCTAGCTGTGCTAGTTTCTAGGGCTTGTGAATTTCTACTGCCAATTTATTAAAAACTGTGCTATTCTGTTGGAGCCTCTCAACAATTTTCTCTGTCGCAAACCCTGGTAAACTGCACTCATGAAACACCGTTGCGGAAGAAGTTTTCAACTCCACCAAGAACGCTTTGGCTAAGGCCACACTGCTGACGCACCACAGTCCCAGTTACTCCTTGGCGCTTATGACGAATGTATCCTGCTCTGCACTTGGGGCCATACTCCAGCAAAAAGTGAATAATCAGTGGCAGCGCCTTGCCTTGTTCTTCAAGCGTATGACCTCTGCCCAGATAAACTACAGCGTTTTCGGCCATAAGTTGCCCGCCATCTTTCTCGCCGTGTGCCATTTTCGACAACTACTTGAAGGCCACTTTTTTACAATTTTCACTGATCACAAACCTCTCACCTCGGCCGATCTGAATCACTATACACACCGCGTGAGGTGCGACATCTCACCTTCATCTCAGAATTTTCAACTGTTATATGCCACATCAGCGATGTTGACAACGACCCAGCTGACGCTCTCAGTCGCATGGACGCCATCACCAGCAGTCGCTCCAAAACCTGCCCCTCAACATCCTTTCCATTCAAACTCCAGGATCTGGCTGCAGCCCAATCAAAAGATACCGAGCTTGAACACCTACGCGAAGCGTCCACATCACTTCAGCTCGTTGATTGATTGATTTGTGGGGTTTAACGTCCCAGTTCAGCTCGAACCCATCACTTTTGAAGATGTGCCAATTATTTTCGACACCTCCACAAGCATACTCAAACCACTTATAACCAACCCTTTCCGTAAAAAAAATAATGCACGCCTCTCAAAGCCTTTCTCATCCCAGAATTCGCGCTTCCCGAAAGCTCGTTTCTTCACGCTTTGTCTGGCCCGGCATGGACACCAACATCGGGGATTGGTTTCCTGAATGTGCATTGTGCCAGTGCATCAAAGTTCAACCGTACCCCGTAACTTCTTCAAAACCCTTCTTGTTCCCCGACGAACGTTGCGCCGTTGTGCATATCGGCATCGCTGGCCCGTTACCCCCATGTCAAGGCTATCACTACCTTCTGACATGTGTAGATCGTTTCACCCGCTGCCCGAAGCGACACCTATGCCCGACATGTCTGCAGATACCGTCGCAACGGCTTTTGATTCTACCTGGATATCCCGATTTGGCTGTCCGTCAACGATTGTATCGGACCGGGGTAGCCAGTTCGAATCTTCCCTCTTTTCGGAGCTCCTGAAACTTATTGGTATTTCACACCAGCGTACAGCGTCATACCATCCGCAAACAAATGGCCTCGTTGAATAGCCTACCGGCACCTCAAAGCAGCACTCACAGCTCGCGGGTGTACTGACTGGTGGGTTGACCACCTCCCGCTCCCGCTACTAGGAATTAGATCTTCTTTCACGGAGGACATCTCCTGCTGCACTTCAGAGCTTTGTTACGGCACTTCACTGCGCCTGCCTGTCGAGTTCTTCGAAGAAAGCGGCAGTGCTACCCAGCTAACGGCAGTAGAGCACGTCGACCAGCTGCGTGACGTCTTTCGACACGTTCTTCCGCAGCCTACCCACAGCAACCCACGTGTAGCGTACATCGCTCAGGACCTAAAAACAGCAGCACACGTGTTCGTGCGGTACGGCCCTGTGCGCGCCCAGCTTCAACCACAGAACATCGGGCCCTCCCGTGTTGTAAGAGAGCTGGCCTGCTAACTTTGGCGTCGACATTAACAGGACACGCGATCAAGTCACGCTCTAGTGGCACAAGCCAGCGTTCAGTGAAGCGCCCGATCTTAATTGCCTCGCCATGCCTTCCTCCGCTGGACACGAGGGCCCCTCCCCGCCAGTGTTCCTCCCGTCACCATTTCTGCACCACGTTCACTGTGATGACACTTCAACTGAGAATTCTTCGTCGCACCAGCTTCCTCTCTGAGCAATCTGTAGCGACGCGGCCGCCACCGCGCACCCCGCAGTGATAAAAACCGGCGGAGCAGCATTCCAAGCAGCCTGCTGCTCTCCTCTGTGTTTCTCCTTCGTCTCTTCGCTCTTGACACATCCGGAGCACCACATGCACCTGAATATGGTGGCTTGAATATAGCGAAACGATCGATAATGACAGCTTGGATGGCCTCCAGCCAGGTTGAGTCTGGGTGGCACATAATGACAGCTTTGAACTGTCGGTGAAAACGCTCGATCATCCCTTTGGCGCAGGGGTCGAAGCTGGTGGTCCTCAAGCGTTCAAACCCGATGCTGAGTCCCAGGAGTCTGCATAGGTGAATCAAAAAATGTCGTTCTTGGTCAGTGTTTACGCGGAGGCGGCCGCCGAAACGGGCAATTCAGCCAGAGAAGACCAAGGTAACGTGTTCCGCAATGATTTCGACGAAGGACCACGCCTCGGGCCATCGATCAAGCGTACCGGTCGATGGTAGTGAGGCAGTAGCGGTCGGATCCTGCCGGTGTAAATGATTCTCTGAAGTCGAAGTGGACGTGCTCGAACAGATCTGAGGGCTGAGCGAATGTCCCAAGTGGGGACGTGACGTGCCTGGGCATTTTAGCACGTCAAAAGAGAATGCAAGAGCAGGCTCACGTGCGACAATGCCGCTGCATGCAGGGTCAGACGTAGTGGCCAGTCACGAGGCGTGTAGAGGCACGTATGCCGGGATGGCTGAAGTTGTGGAGCTGGTTTAAAAGATCACGGCAATGTTTTTGTTTGTTTTTGCAGACCTAATTGTTTTTGCAGACCGTGGAATGGAGGCTTCTTGTAGCTATAGTGAGGATGTGCCCCTGAGAAATTTCTGCAGTTCGCCGCCCGTGGTCTGAGCCTCGGCGAGGACGTCCGCTGTAATCTGCGCTGAGCTCACGGTGGCTACACGTGAAAGTGCGTCAGCGACCACGTTGTCTTTCCCGCTGACATGTATGAGGTCGGAGATGAACTGTTCGATGAAGGACAGTTGGTTCTGCTCAACAAGCGGTAGTTTATCGCGACGTTGGGAGATGGCGTACATTAGAGACTTGTGGTTGGTATAGATGACGCAGTGCTGCGCTTCGAGAATGTGGCGAAAGTGTTGGTTGCACTGCTTCGTATATATTCGTAGGCGCCGTAAACGTGGTTTCGTCGGTGGTACTGGCCATTGAAGGTGTCACCTTTTGAGCTGAGAGTTTCCTAGAGAAGAATGCCAAGAGGTACCGGGTGTTGTCCACGCGTCGCATCACAGAGGCGCAGACAGCGACACCAGATGCGTCCTTGAATAGTCCGAAGGAAATGTCAGACACGGGATAGGAGAACAGCGTGGTGGTGCAGACAGCAGCCTTGTATTGCTAGAAAACATGCACCAAAGTACAAGACGGGTTGGTTTCCTCGTAGACGAGCAAAGACATCTTGAAGAGGCGCCAGGTAGTTGGCGGCGTGCAGTAAGAAACGCCTATAGAAGTGCAGCATGCCGATGAAACGGTGAGGGTCTTTAGCAGAGGTGTATTGAGGGTGGTTTTGCAAGTCAGAGATGCGTTCCGGCAAGAGTCGAGTTCCCTTTGACGAAACTTTGGGGCCGAGAAAATTGACGGTGGAAGCAGCGGGCGTGTTCTTCTGGATGTTGACGAGCAGACCATGGTTGTCGAGGCGTTCGAGGTACAGACGAAGGTGCCCGGGGTGTTTTTCGGCGTCACACGAAAATACCAATATGTCGTCAAGATAGAAGGAGCAGAAGCCGAGACTATGAACGAGTTGATCGATGAGGCGCTCAAAAGTTTGCCTTGCGTTCCTTAGGCCAAAACTCATGAAAGGAAACTCGAACAAGCCAAACGGGGCGATTGTTGCAGTTTTCGCGACGTCGTCCGGATTGATGGGTATCTGCGTTGAAGCCTTCACCAAGTCTAGCACAAAGACGTGGCTGCCGTGAAAGCGAGGGGCGAAGTGGTGAATGGCGTTCCTCTCCGGGATGGTGTGCGCATTGAGGGCACGATAATCCCCACATGGTCGCCAGCCAGCAGTCTTCTTCGGGACAAGGTGAAGTGGCGAGGTCCAATAGCCGTTGAAGCAACGGGCGATGCCCTGTCATAGCATGGCTTCGAACTCTGTCTTAGCTATGCGCATGCGGTCTTAAACAATGCGACGGGCACAGCAGAAAACTCGGGGAAGGGGGGAAAGGCTTGGAGAGTTCTGGATGTAGTGCAAGGTGGTGCGCTGCACTTTGCGAGGCAGTCCACCGGGGCGCGTCAAGCCTGGAAACTCGGCGAAGATGGAATTGTATGGTGAGTGCTCGCAGACACTCAGGACCTTGATGCTTTGCTGTTGGGTGGTCGTTTGCTGACCTGGTGGGAAGGGTTTCGTTGTCACGCCGATGAGCCGGTTGTTGCAGAAGTCCGGAAAAAGGTTGTATTGAGCCAGAAACTCTGAACCGATGATTAGCTCGGCAACGTCGGCGATAACAAGTTTTAAGCGGAAATCGTGGCATAGGTTCTTGAGCTGGACGTGCACGCGCAGCGAGCCATACGTCTTCATTGTGGACCGGTTCGTCGCGCAGAGGACGGGTCCCAACATAAACGTAACAATCGCTTACTAACGTGGTAGCAGCAGCGGGGCAAACATGCCGCCGCTGCGCTCGAAAAGTTAGAGAAATATTCATGAAACCAAGCTTGGTAGTTTGGGTTATATAGCCACCAGTGGTGACATAAGCCTCAGATTAAACCTCAGTGGCGCTTTCGTTTATCGCAAGCGGGTTGCTGGAAGTGCCCGTGTCACGCCAGGCACTTCCAGCCAGCCGTTGAGCAACGGCTTACCTGGTGACGACACAAGGCTGCGCTGGTCGCCGCGCACTGGCCGCCACATCAACCCCCCCTCCCCTCAAAGTTCAAAGCCTTCAGGGTCTGTAGAAATCTGGGAGCCATACCAGACGTCCAGAGCGTGTTGCGAAAGGAGCGGGCTGCGACGTCGGCGGCTGTGGAAGGACGCCATGGGAAAGAGTGGCGATGCCCGGTTCGTTCGCTATGGTGTATGCAGGTTTGAGTGGTTCAATCGAGACGTGGACGTCGTTCCCGTTCACGCGCAAGGTAAAGATCTTTTCATCTCAATGGACGACAAGGTAGGGTCCACTGTAGGGTGGCTGGGAAGCATGGCGGACAGTGTCGTCGTGGAGGAAAGCTTGCTTGCACGGTGCTAGCTACTTGAACAGCAAAGATGTAGGCTTGCTACGGTTGGCTGCAGGTAACAGGTGTAAGGTGGTGATAACGCGTCGGAGCCAGGTGACGAAGTCGGTGGGGTCCAATGTCGTAGCGGTGGATGGCAGAGCTGCGATAAATTCACCTGGTATGCGGAGTGGTTCTCTGTAGACGAGTTCTGCTGGTGTATTGTGGATGTGCGGTTTGAAGGTGGCGAAAATACCGAGGATGACAGCTTGGATTGCCTCCAGCCAGGTTGAGTCCGGGTGGCACGTGACAATTTTTGAACTGTCGGTGGAAACGCTTGATCATTCTGTTGGCGCAAGGGTGGTAGCTGGTGGTCCTCAAGCTTTCAAACCCGATGGTTATTCCCAGGAGCCTTCATGGGTGACTCAAACTGTCGTTCTTGGTCAGTGGTTACGCGGCTGCGGCTGCCAAAACGAGCAATCCAGCCGGAGAAGACCAAGGCAACGTCTTCTGCGGTGATTTCCTCGAGGGGCCATGCCTCGGGCCATCGATCGAGCGTACCGGTCGATGGCGGTGAGGCATACAGTAGCTGCCAGGTCCTGCTGGGGAAATAGTTCTTTGAAGTCGTGGTGGACGTGCTCGAAGTGACCTGAGGGCTGATGGATTGTCGCAAGTGGGGCCGTGGCGTGCCTGGTGATTTTACAACGTTGGCAGAGACTGCAGGAGCGGGTTCACGCGTGATGATTCCACTGCATGCAGGGCCAGACATAGCGGTCAGTCACGAGGCGTGTGGAGACACGCATGCCGGGATGGCTGAGGTTGTGGAGCTGATTGAAAAGACCACGACGATGGCGCAGGGGCACATCGCGCCTGCTTCGTCTTGTCGACATGTTGCGGCAGATTGTTGTTTTTGTGGGTGTAGTGAGGATGTGCCCTTGAAAAATTCCTGCAGTTCGGCTCACGTGGTCTGAGCCTCGGCGAGGACATCCGGTGTTATTTGCACCGTGCTCATGGTGGCTACATGCGAAGGCGTGTCGGCGACCACGTTGTCTTTCCTGCTGACATGTTTGATTTCGGTGGTTAACTGTGCAATGAACGACAGTTGCTTCTGCTGAAAAGGCGGGAGTTTATCGCGACGTTGGAAGAAGGCATACATTAGAAGTTTGTGGTCGGTATAGATGGCGCGCGCTTCGAGAATGTGGCGAAAGTGTTGTTTTGCTTCGTATGCTGCCACATGTTTTCTGTAGTAAGCTGATGAACTCGTAGGCGCAGCGGTCGTGGTTTCGTCGGTGGAACTGGACATTAAAGGTATCACCTTCTGAGCTGACAGTTTCCTAGAGAAGAATGCCAAGAGGTTCCAGATGTTGTCCACGCTTTGCATCACAGCGGCACAGACGGCGACAGCAGAGGCGTCTGGGAAGAGTCTGAAAGGAACGTCAGGCACGCGATGGGAGAAGGGCATGGTGGTGCAGAGAGCAGCCTTGCATTGCTAGAACACATGCACCAATGTTAGTGTCCACAAGACAGGTTGGTTTCCTCGTAGACGAGCTAAGACATCTTGTGCACTTGGTAGTCAGCAGCGTGCAGTAAGAAACGCCTATAGAAGTTCAGCATGCCGTTAAAACGGCGAGGGTCTTTATCAGAGGCGGGTTGAGGGTACTTTTCCAATTCAGAGATGCGTTCAGGCAAGGGTCGACTTCTCTTTGACGAAAGTTTGTGGCCGAGAAAAAGGACAGTGGAAGCAGTGAACGTGCTCTTCTGGATTTTGACAAGCAGGCCATGGTTGTCAAGGCGTTGGAGTAACAGACGAAGGTGCCCGTGGTTTTCTTAAGCGTCACACAAAAAGACCATTATGTCTTCAAAATAGACGAAGCAGAATTCTAGGCCATGGACGAGTTCATCGATGAAGCGCTCAAAAGTTTGCCTTGCGAAACGCAGTGCGTGAGAGTAGCAGTGGACTAACTGCGGCATTTTCGCTTTCTAATGAGAGCTGTTTCTGGTTATGTGTTATGCAAACATTTTACAAAATGTTCAACCATTTCTGTTTGTGTCATTGGCTTCCTGTTATGTCGAAAGCATCTGTTCTCCATTTTCTAGTGCTATTTTGTCTAACATCAATGTTTTGTACAATTTTAGAACCACTAGGTCATTTTATAACTGAAAATAAATTTTCTTCTCGCATTTTCAGCTTACAATATTCGAGCCACTTAGACTACGGGATAAGTATCTGGTTTACATTGAAAATTCGCACTGTTTGATTATTTACTATTGCGTGGAGTGACATTAGAGTTATACTAGAACAATTAACACATACATGACAGCCAGACTATTACCAACGCCATGTAGAAAACTGCGATTAAAACAAGCTTGATTATGATTTCAAAGGACAGAGTCGTTTGATACTGTATTCTTGTGTGTTAACTAATAGGCACGGAGTTAGCTTTTGTGATAGTAAGTTGGAAACGTTGGATGGAAAAACTTGGGGAACGCCTGAGCTTCGCCTTTTCAATCGCAAGACTTGCTTCCTGGTTGCCGCAAGGAAATAGAGGGTCTCCGCCTGTAAACTGGACGTCAGATACAATCCCTGTACTGAATGTAGATCTCTAGAACCATACATGTTCTTGCGTATACTAGTGACATAGCAACTACGCGTCCGTAAGCAAACAAGCATTCACGTTCACGCTTTGTTGATGTTGTTTCTTAAGTTTATCATTAATTATGCCTAGATGCTTCATAATGCGCAAGGGATCTCATTCGCTGCGCAGTTTCCATAATGAGACGTTTGGTTTTGTTCGACAATGTTGCCACAAAATATTTTCTCGGAATACATCTCATTGATGTGGTGTTTTACGACACACACACACAAAAAAACAAAGCGTCACTATGGTAAAGTACTTTTTTCTTACACAGAAGTGTTTCGTTCGATTACAGCATAAACTAAATAGCTTAAGTATTTTGTTTATTTTCGTCTATCTCCGTTCACGGACAACGCTGATCGCGACTAACGACGCTGGCACCCCCACTTCTGTAAAACGAGCTCTCACTAACTCTATGGTGTTCAAAAGCGTCCAGTGCATTTTCAGGTTCTCGGACTTCAAGCTGGCTACAATGATGAAGAGGTAAGACCTCTGTATTTATGCCACCAAATATAAAATTCCCTGTTAATTTTACCTTGAACCTAATATAGACAATTTTCGGTGATTTAGTGCTTCACTAAGGCACTTAGTAGCAACTGAACAAATAATTAGAACTTATACTGCAGAAGAGTGAAACTTTAACTTACCTGAATTAACTAACTTGGTAATGAAGTGTGCGGCAATCGTAATCGATTATTAGGATTAGAGCCTATTCACGAAGTTACGCACTGTACCGAATGTACTTTAGCAAACGCGTTCACACAATTATCGGGCATATTACGTTAGCCAATACGCTTGTATAGGAGAGCCGAAAAATATTGACAGTTGTGTGTGTGTTGTTGAAAAATTTAGTGAACACGTGCGACGCCTCGCGAAGCGCTCAACTGCAAAAAACAACGATTAAACCTTCACGCACTTACAGTACTCATGTTTGCATGTCGATCCACATCAGAACCGTCGATGAAAACGGTAGAGACAGAGAGGGCCACGGCTAAAACAAGTACCCACATGGCGATGCCGTGATTTGGACTCTGTCCTTCAGTGTGACGGGCAGTACGATGTACGACTGAACTAGAAACGGCTTTGCTCATGACAATGTTCTGTTGCAGCGATATATAGCTCATGTCAAATTTCCTTCACAGTAGTATTATTGATTTTTCAGCTCACTTGATGTGCTGAGGACCACAATTTTAATTAAATGGAAAGTGCCTGAAGGGTTCATTGATTTTGCTGTTTTTTGTACACTGGCTCTCTTTCAGTGCACATGTTAGTTAAGGCTGCAGCTGCAATTGTGACGCACACGAAAGAGGGGCAGAAGCGGACAACTTTGGTTCGATGTGTCATGTTACCGTGTGCGTCACAGGTATGAAAAATAATAATTGCGTCAGTGTCCACGGTAAACGTACCAAGGTGAAAAGGAATGACAGGTCAATGGATGATTGTATCGGTATACCAGTTGTCATAGTCATAGAGTTTCCTAAAATAAACTAGAGGTGACTCTGGTGGTGCAATCGTTCAGCGACCATGGGAATGATGGGTAGTACACAAATTTGCCTAGTCTTCGCACTTGTGGGCGGCGAATCGCACTTGTATCCTTCATTTATTGCTCTGTTTTGGTTTTGTTTCGAAGAAAAAAAACGAACCCTTTTGAACTTCGTGACCCGACTTGAAAAGGTAAGCCTAAACGAATAAGGTGGTGAAGCACAACCGCTGAACATTTGCTGATTTTTATTGCGTGAGAAAACAACTCCAAGCCACACAAACACACACAAAGCTAAAATAAGGCCAGAAGTACGAAAATTAGACAAATCTGTGTAATATACCCATCCTTCCCATGCTCGCTGAGGAGCAGTGGGTTGGAGCTCTCATAGACACTAGCGCCAGAGTCCCCTCTAGTGTACATTTGGAAACTCTGTCATCATAGCTTCGCTATCAAGTAAAACGGTCACACTGGCGCCTGAAAGGCGTGGTATTTATTAAGGCGAAAACTTATATGTCTAGTCAGACAAAAGTCACAGTAGCCGCACTTACCGTCGCAAAGACGAACGGCAACAAAAATTACCTTTAAGATGATGATGTTAATGAGGATTATGATCGTAAGATGACGCCAGCAAAATGTCATACCGAAGACAGCGAAGGAAAACAACCGGGCAGGACAAGTGATCAACTTGTCACTGTACGTATAATGAAGAATGGTGCACACCTCTCACTTCAACCAGGAGTGCATGCGTAAAAGGCATTTCAGCCAGGTCAAAGTTGCAGACCTTATAGTACAGAGCTTGGAACGTGTAAAACTCTCGAAAAGTTTCAATGCAAACCTTACCAGCTATACAGAAACACGAGTTCTTCATCTGTGATGAAAACTGAGGGTTCGCTCCTTCATGACACTTTGTTCTGCTCCTTGATTTCGAAAGCCTTACAAAGTTCGCGTTCACTTTTCTTTTTGTCTATTTGGCCATGACGACCGCTGATTTGAAATCCGGCGCGCAGCCACAGCGTCTGCAGTGCAGAAGCATGTTCTCACCAGTGCCAGAAGGGAACAGATTGTGGTGTTCACACATCCTGTCATTCAAGCATTGGCGAGTACGACTAATATGGACCTGGTCGCATGACAATTAAGGAAATTCGGTATACTGCCGAAACAGCACGTTTTGTGCACACATGTGTTTATTTCCACTAACGCTACTGGAACCACTTTTTTGCGTAGCTATGCACTTGCAAAGCGTGGAGAGCTTGCACGGTGTCGACAACACGAACCTACGCCATTCTTTGCGATCACTTTCTTGAGGCTGTCTGAGAATCCATGCAAATATGGCATCACCATTGTGTTACATGCTTCTGTTTCAGTACGTGCTCAGTTATTCAGTTTTACTTTTCAATTTCGGCTTAGGAAGGGTGATTCCACTACAGAAAGCAGCAATCTTTCAAAACATTTGAACGAAAAACTTAGACAACTCAGCAAGCGGTGTACCACGTATTGCTTGATCTTTTTCTTAAAAAGATAAACAAACAAAAAATGCACGGTGCCATCATCAGCCGCCCGCAGAAAAGCAGCTCATTGTTGTGCTGTGTTAGCACAAGATCTCCGATGGAGGTGGAAATGTTGTAGGCCCGTGTACTCAGATTTGGGTGCACGTTAAAAAACCCCAGGTAGTCAAAATTTCCGGAGCCCTCCACTACGGCGTCTCTCATAATCAAATAGTGGTTTTGGGACGTTAAACCCCACAAATCAATCAATGAATTAGCACAAGATCAGCCACAACGTAAAAAAGTGACAAAAAGGTATAGTCTCCCCGTGGTTTTTATCGGCACCTAGAAAGCTTACCGGATTATGCTCCAAGATTGCCGCCGAAAAATGCCTACGCAATCACTGCGGAATGGGGCATGCGGAAAGCTTCATCAAATTTGCCACAAAAGAGATATAATTGAAATGCCGCTTAAATGTGGAAGATCCTACGTGGGACAAACAGGGCGCTGCGCGAATAAACGCGCCAAGGAGTATGCATTTTTATAAATAGAGACGGAGCTCATCTGGCCGCTCATTGCGGCACGTGCCTAGGATGCAAGCCTTTGATGAAAAGATAAATATTTTGGGAAAAATAAGTGCCACAGTTTAGAGGGAACTCTTGGAAGCTATCACTGAAGAGAAGCGTGATGATTGTGTGAGTGACACGTCGGTTAACTTATATAAGGTGATTTTCTGCGCAGGTTTACATGACATGATAAATTTGTTCACATTAGTGACATTTGAAAAAGCTTATACTCGGCTGCTTTAGGAACGGATAAACCAGTTGATAGTTCACGCTCTTTCCGCCTACTTGTTTTTCCTGTGCTATTCCAAGCTTTTTTCACATTTCCTACAAAAGAAATTTTAGCGTGGCGTTTTAGCAGACGCAAGGAAAGTCCTTTGACCTCCGCATTTCAGCATCCCACTCGTGTCATGTCGCACGCTGCTTATACCGCGTTTTTATATCATCATCATCATCATCATCAGCCTGACTACGTCTACTGCAGGACAAAGGCCTCTCCCATGTTCCGACAGTTAACCCGGTCCTGTGCTTGCTGCTGCCAATTTATACCCGCGAACTTCTTAATCTCATCTGCCCACCTAACCTTCTGACTCCCCCTAACCCACTTCTCTTCCCTGGGAATCAAGTTAGTTACCCTTAATGACCAGCGGTTATCCAGTCTACACGCTACATGCCCGGCCCATGTCCATTTCCTCTTCTTTATTTCAACTATGATATTGCCACGTTCCATTTCCCAAGTTTTTGTTATCGTCCCAAAACACCACACGATTCTCAGCGCAAACCGCGCCTGCAGTTTTCGAGAAGGTTCCGGACTGTAGTAGATCATTTCGATAAGATCACGCCCACTGTGCGAACGGTACAGATTGTTCTGGAACCTACGCCACCGCCAGCGATAACGCTAGAACATTCGACAGCAAGAGTATAAATGCCGACGCGCTTCGCCACTTGTCAGTTGTTGATGGAAGGCCGACGCTCCGTTCGGCGCTATCAGTCCGAGACTGCTATCTGTGCAAGACTGCTGCTGTAATTAGACTTTCCGTTTACCGGGCACAGGTTCGCCTAAATAAACAGTTAAATCCCAACATGAAGTCTCCTGACTTCGGCCACGCCACGACCACGTGACAATATCCTTAGCCCCCGTTTGTCCCCTAATCCACTCTGCTCTCTTCTTGTCTTTTAAGGTTACACCTACCAATTTTCTTTCCATTGCTCGCTGCGTCGTCCTCAATTTAAACTGAACCCTCTTTGTAAGTCTCCAGGTTTCTGCTCCGTAGCTAAGTACCGGCAAGGTACAGCTGTTATATACCTTCCTCTTGAGGGATAGTGGCAGTCTACCTGTCATAATTTGAGAGTGTTTGCCGAATGGGCTCCACCCCATTCTTATTATTCTAGTTACTTCAATCTCGTGGTTTGGCTCTGCGGTTATTACCTGCTCTAAGTAAGCATAGTCTTTTACAACTTGAAGTGCACTATTACCTATCTCAAAGCGCTGCTCTTTTCCGAGGTTGTACATTACTTTCATTTTCTGCAGATTAATTTTAAGACCCACCCTTCTGCTCTCCTTATCTAACTTCGTAATCATGAGTTGCAATTCGTCCCCTGAGTTACTCAGCAATGCAATGTCATCGGCGAAGCGCAGGTTACTAAGGTACTCTCCATTAACTCTTATCCCTAACTGTTCCCATTCTAGGCTTCTGAAAACCTCCTGTAAGCACGCGTTAAATGGCATTGGGAAGATTGTGTCCCCCTGCCTTACGCCCTTCTTGATTGGTATTCTGTTGCTTTCTTTATGAAGCCCTATGGTAGCAGTTGATCCCCTGTAGATTTCTTCCAGAATGTTTATATATACTTCATCTGCGCCCTGTTTGCGCAGTGTCTGCATGACGGCTGATATTTTGACTGGATCAAACGCCTTCTCATAATCTATGAAGGCTATGTATAGTGGTTGGTTATATTCTGAGCATTTCTCTATTACCTGATTCATAGTATCAATGTGGTCAATTGTTGAGTAGCCTGTTCGAAATCCTGCTTGTTTCCTTTGGTTGATTCAATTCTAATGTTTTCTTTACTCTGTTAGCAATTACCTTTGTAAATAGGTTGTATACTACAGAGAGCAAGCTGATCGGCCTGTGGTTCTTCAAGTCCTTGTCATCTCCATTCTTATGTATTAAAATGATGTTAGCGTTCTTCCGAGAGTGGTACTCTTCCCGTCAGGGGACGCCTCGTAATCAGGGTGGCTAGTTTTTCTAACACAATCTGTCCTCCATCTTTCAGTAGATCTGATGTTACCTGATCCTCACCAGCAGCTTTGCCTCTTTTCATGCTCCTCAAAGCTTTTCTGACTTCTTCTATCATTACTGGTGGGGGTGTCATCTGGGTTACTGCTAGTTCTTATAGTATTTAGGTCGTGGTTGTCTCGGGTACTGTACAGATCTCCGTAAAACTCCTCCGCTATTTTAACTATCCTATCCATATTGGTAGTTATTTTGCCTTCTTTGTCCGCTAGTGCATACATCCGACTTTTGCCTATTCGAAGTTTTCTCTTCACTGCTTTGACGCTTCCTCCGTTTTTCAGTGTGTGTTCAATTCTATCCATGTTATACCTTCTTACATCGCATACCTTACGCCTATTAATCAACTTCGAAAGCTCTGTCAGTTCTATTTTGTCTGTTGTACTTGAGACTTTCGTGATTTGACGCTTCTTAATTAGATTCTTCGTTTCTTGGGAAAGCTTGCCAGTGTCCTGTCTAACTACCCTGCCTGCAACTTACACTGCACACTCCGTAATGATACTCGTCAGATTATCATTCATTGTATCTACGCTAAGGTTGGTTTCTTCACTAAGAGCGGAGTACCTGTTCTGAAGCGACACTCTGAATTCTGGTAGTTTCCATCTCAGTGCTAGCTCATTGATTTGCGTCTTGCGTGTCAGATTCTGTCGTTCCTTCTTTAAGTCTAGGCGAATTCTAGACCGTACAATTCTATGGTCACTGCATAGTACTTTGCCAACCACTTCCACTTCCTGCTCGATTCCCGGGTGTGCACTCATTATAAAGTCTATTTCGTTCTTATTTTCGCCATTAGGGCTCCTCCATGTCCACTTGCGGTTTTCTCGTTTTTAGTAGAAGGTATTCAAAATCCGTAAATTTTTGCGTTCTGCGAATTCTACTAGTAGCTCTCCTCTGGCGTTTCTAGTACCGATGCCATAATCTCCTACTGCCTGGTCTTCAGCCTGCTTCTTCCCCACCTTTGCATTAAAGCCTCCCATCAGTAATGCATACTGTGTTTTTACCTTACTCATTGCCGATTCCACGTCTTCATAAAAGCTTTCAACTGAAGCGTCATCATGGCTGGATGTAGGCGCCTAAGCCTGTACTCCTTCATCTTGTATCTTTTCTTCAGTTTAATTACGATACCTACCACCCTTTCATTAATGCTCTAGTATTCCTCTATGTTGCCAGCTATGTTTCTGTGAATTAGGAACCTTACTCCCAGTTCTCTTCTGTCTGCCAAGCCCCGATAGCAAAGGACGTGCCCATTCTGTAGCACCGTATAGGCCTCATCTGTCCTCCTAACCTCACTGAGCCCTATTATATCCCGTTTAACACCCTCTAGCTTCTCCAATAGTACAGTTTATATATCATGCATATACCAAAGGAATCAATATTGGATATTTAAAATGGTCAGTGTCCTCCCGTAAGTTCGCTCAAACATGTAGCTTTGTTCTACTTCCTGATTTTAAAATCCGCATAATGTTCACGTTCACTCTTGTTTCTCTTTTGCGAATGATCATCACTGATTTGAAATCTGGGGTGCAGCCGCAGTTTTTGCAAAGCAGAGGCATGTTTCCATCAGTGTCATTGTTTCCACTTGTTTGCCCTCCAGTTCACACTGCTTTAACTAAAATGTAACAATGCCACGTCATATTTTGCATGAAAATGAAACCAGTCACATATCGCAGCCTTTCGGATGCTAGTTTCTGATCATTTAGTTTCGTTCTAGGAGAACTTTCCAATGCCTCGTGTACTGTTCGATTAACGAAGTAGGCCTGGCAATGCTAGGAACAAGTTAGCTTATCTTAATCAAAATTATCAGTTGCCTAAACGAAAAAACAATATTACACCGACGCAAACTTGTTTCGTTAGCAAGATCGGCGCTGTATTTAGGTTCGGAAATGACTGATGGATGTGCAAGCGCTCTACTACCTCGATTCCTACACCTCGGTTCCGTGCAACATAATTGGTGGCCTGTAACATAGGCTGAACCTTCCGAACAATTTATTACAATATATGTTTTTTTTTCAACAGACAGCCGACGTCGAACACGCGTGAGAGAGCGTGATTGACAGACCGTAGCTTGTCCGCGTTGCCTACCAACAAAAACAATGATGATAATGATGATGTGTGTTGCTTGATGGCACAAGAACTAATTGATGGCCAAAGAGTGCCATTTCAGTAGACGAGAGATGTGAAAGATGATATAGCATGTGGCTGTATAGGGGCCTCGAAATTCCTCGCGCTAATGCAGGTAAAAATATAGAAATCATAAAACCATGACAGTGACGTGAAATATGTGCAGTAAAAACTGAAAGGCAAAATGTCGAAACTATAAAGTTATGGCAAACATGAAGACACCACACCCGCGGTCTCAGTAGTGAGGTCGTGCTACGGATCAGCACGGTATCGTTAAAAAACGTACACAGTGATTCGAGTTTAAAAAGTGTATCCCTACTGGTGAGCATGATAGGTGTAATGGGAGCTGCTGTCAGTTGGGTAATAGAAAGTGCTTTTTGAAGACGATATTCTTTATTGGGTTACTTCGACGCAAAATTTTGCTCTGTCTGTCTGTCTGTCTGTCTGTCTGTCTGTCTATTTGGCTGTTTGTCCGCCGTAACGATACCCTCAACGGCACCAAATGATACCTCAAACGGCTAACCCGATTCGCAGCGCCCACCTATATTGCTCAAGTTTCAGCGTTCATACTTGTGCGATTGTCAATTAAACAGCAATCATTGCACATATCTGAGGCACCATAAGAACACGTCAATATTTTGTATGCATGTCTTTATACTAGAGAAGGCATACATGAGTGAGGCTAAGGACCGTAGTGTTTATCACGCTGCGCTGACAGCGCAATGCGATGTTCAACAAGGAAAGTGTTTCCAAGGTTTCGCTAAGACAACGCGGTGGTGACACGTGCTCATCGCTTTGCATTCTACGCCTTATCGCCTCCAAGACAGGCGCGCATCTTTCTCCGTGGGCGCGCATGCCTTCCTTCGTTTCGAAGATAACTGTCAGATGGCGCTTGTGTCGAACGTGCCTCGATGTGCTCGTTCGCTCGAGGCACTCTAACGCAGCGCCTCCAGAATACTATTCACCAATTTACTTGCGCACAACATCAAATAAACATTTTGTTCACTTTCTCCACATGCAAGACTATCGTTCTTCGACGACATTTTCAGTGAAACATGCAGATACGGGGCTGATTAAAAAAATCTAGCTTATGCATTGCACGACGATGTGGAGAACCATAATTCGTTATCCCATATCTCTCACACAATGGCGGATTGCCACCGGACAGAAGGTGTGAATGTGTAGTGTGTGTGTGTGTGTGTCCTATTCTTAATCAGGTAAGTGCGAATTCTGTGCGGCGTGACATTGACACTGGCGGGCGATTCCCTAGATGTGGCTTTAGAAGATTAAGTTTATTTTGTGTTTGTCTGAACCAGAATTTCTGCCAACATTTCCTGAGTTTTCTTTTAAGATATAAGGTTTTAGGTCGAGCGCAGGGACCGCTGTGGCTCTATTGGCAGCGCTTTCGTGGGCAGATGCAGCCCAAGCACCCAGCGAACTACGACATGCTGTTTTTTGTTCATATACCGTGCATAATAGTGAATATACAGAGAGAAGGACTGGGTTCTTGTGATTTGTCATTGTTTTTAAGACGTTTACTACACTCAGGGAATCAATGTATACTACCTTTTGTAGTTTTAGTTGTTTCATATGTTTTATGGGCGCAAGTATTGCGTATGCTTCTGCTGTGAGAATGCTTGTATTCGTGTGCACAACGTCGGCATCCGAAAAGAATGGACCGACGGCTGCACATTACACAAAAGTGTGGGCCTTGGAGGTACCCGTAAATAATTCCGTACAGGTGTACTTTTGCTGAAGTTTAAGGAAGTACGTAAGAATAGGGGCAAGGGGAGCGTGTTTTTAAACCTCTGTGAAAGACATATCACAATCTATTAGCTGCCACAGCCACGGTGGGAGATTTTCAGCAGGGGCCATAATGCCATTCTCAACAATTCATTTTCTGATTTTTGTAGCTAGTCCAAATAGTGGCAAAATAACATTAACATCTCCAAGACAGTTGTTATGGCATTTACCAGACGTTCATGCCCGTTGAATTTTGAGTATGGTTTCAACAATGTTATTTCGTGTAGGGTGTCAGAATATAAGTATCTTGGTATTCTTATCACACTGAATTTATCATGGTCCAAACATATTGATTTCACATGCAACGAAGCCCTCATAAGTTTATTTGTAGATACTGCAATCCCACATGAGGGATTATAGCAGGGTGGGAAGTACAATCATAAATATTCTTAGGTGAACAAGAACAAAAATACGGAAGCAAAGTACAGTTCTCGGAATTACAAAAAAGGGAAAAACTGATATACAAAATTCACGAATACATGATCAACCATGGCGACAAAATACAATTCAAAATGTACAGGATAATAAATATTCCAGAAACAGAGTCACATACGCAAGGATTGGAAAAAACACGGGTGTTAATTCTACACAATTTCAAATATATACACATATATACATACATATAAATACACACATATGCACACATATATATTATGCAGTTAAACACAAGGCAAACTTTTCAAGTGATGGCTGTAAAACAACGTCATTAGTTAGGTTGTTCCATTCCCCGACTGTTCTCGGGAAAAATGAATACGTGAAGCAGTTATTGCGTGTTTGAAAGGGCGTAATGGAGAGGTTATGGCGATGCCTTGTCGAATACCCAGAGAAGAAAGACAATAATTTGCTAGTGTCTATCTTATAGTGCTTCTTAATTAGTTGATATAAAAATTTGAGACGAGAAATTCGGTTTCTTTCAGTTATTGGTGGAAGATTAGCTCTCGCTAGCAGTGCACCAACAGATGTACGACCATAACTGTTGTATATAAAACGGGCTGCCTTTCTTTGTATTTTTTCAATCTTCTTTTTATTAGTCAACGTAAAAGGATCCCATATAACGACTGCATAATCTAGAATGGGTAGAACTGTTGATTTGTACGCCATCAAGCGCACAGTGGGAGTGGAGTGCTTGAGAACTCTCCTAAGAAATGAAAGTCTTGTGTTAGCACAAGCTGCAACATAATCGATATGTTTATTCCACGTCAAGTTGTTTGTAATGTAAACCCCTAGATACTTGTAATACTGCACCTCAGCAAGGTATATATTGTTACAGCAATATTGGAACAAGAGGGGCTCTTTTTTGTGTGAAATGCGCATAAATACGGTTTTTTCAAAGTTTATGGGCACCTGCCAACTGTCGCACCAAGATTTAACTTTTTGAAATGCGGCATTTAACTTTATTTGGTCATTAGAATTTTTTACCTCGGAGTAAATAACGCAGTCGTCTGCATAGAGTTTTATGTTAACGGGTATGTCATTCACAATGTCATTGATATATAAAAGAAAAAGAAGCGGTCCAAGTACCGAACCCTGGGGGACGCCAGATTCCACAGAAACCCTCTCAGAGCATTTATCTTTAAATACAACATATTGCTGCCGGCTATGAAGGTAAGATAAAATCCATTTAGTTAACTGCTTGTTTTGAGTATGTTGTCTAGTTTGAAAATTAATTTTTAGGTTATTAACATCGTACGCTCCGCCCTGCTCCTCAAGAAACCAAACCGCGTACTTACAAAACTCTTATTCGCCCCATTTTTGAATATGGTATAGTGTGGTTTGGAACCCCCCATAAGAAATGCGACATCAACTAACTTAAATCTGTTCGAAAAAGAGCTGTGAGCTTTATATGCAAGAGATACGACAGCCATTTTTCTCCTACAAATTTCCTTTGACAGCTACGTCTCACTACACTTGCGAAGCGTCAACATGTTGAATGCCTAAATATTTGCACAACTTGATCAATTCTTCTCGCTTAAGCACTCTAGAATCATATCTCAAATTTTCCAGACCTTTGTCTATAAGGAGTGACCATGCTCTGAACATTGCATCTTTTCTCCACCCACACTAACATGTTCAAATACAGCTTCTTTTCTTCGACTATAGAAGCCTGGAATATGCTGCCTGGAAGTGTTGGTTCACTATCACTTCAAAAATTTTCGGAAGCCTGCTCATGAATGTTGATTTGTTCCTGTAGTTTTTGTTTTTTCCACTCCTGCAATGGCCTCACTGAGGCTGCAGTATGTTAAAATAAACAAATGAACAAATAAACAGTATTCTAAAATCGGCACACCTCTTTCTTCAGCAAGGCCACTCACACAGAGTGCGTAAGGCTCTTGTGGTGAAAACTGGTTATAAGAAAGGGTAGAAACGGACAAGTTAATAACAGTTGACTGTGAAGGGTGTTTTTTGTTTGCGTTACCTTTAGAAAATATGCAAATGATAAAGAGCACCTCTATGGATGAAGTGACCACTACTTCGATTAACGTAAAGGCTTTCTACGGGGCTAGTGTGGAAGGCGCCATAAATAGGCGACTGCCAAGATAATGTACACGATCAAAAATCTGCAAAGCGCTTGTTGTGACGGAATAATAGATAATTGCCCTGTAGTCTAGGCGAGTGCGTATGAGGCTTTTGTACAGATCTATCACACACTTCTTGTCACTGCCCTACGTATACTACGTGACGATACCTTTAAACATTCAATGTTTTATGGTTTTATTTTCGAAGTACTTAATGTGTGATATGAACGTTAGTTTACTGTCCAAAATTAAGCCTAGAAACTTGTGCTACATCTTTACGGAGACATGTTGACTATGAAGGTTGATATCTGCGTCGATATGAAAGCCTCGCTTCCGGGAAAATAGGACGCAGGTGCTTCTTCGACCATTAAAGCTGACACCATTCTATTCTGCCCATTTTGTCATCTTTTTCAGACCTAGTTGGACCGGCCACTCACGCAATGAGATTGCATGATTTAAAACCAATCTGTACATCGTTGACATATGTGTAATAAGACATATTTCGTGGAATGCAAAGGCGCAAGGAATCCATCTTGATCATAAAAAAAAAAGTATAACTAGGTACTCCTGTCTCTTGCACGAATGTTTGGGACAAAACATTACCCACTTGCACACGGAACGTCCGGTCGGACAAGTAACTTTCTATTATGGTAAACATTATGCCATGTATACCAAGGTGATGCAGGTCTCTTGATATACCAAAGCGTCATGTAGTATCGTAAGCCTTTTCCATATCGAGGAACACATAGAGGAAGAATTGTTTGTGCATGAAAGCGTCTCGGATCTGTGTCTCAATACGTACTAGAATCTTCCTTCTCGAAACCCGCACTGGTAAGGTTCAGGTATAGACTGTTTGTTTCGAGGAAGTGTATATGTCACTTGTTTGTCATTCGCTCAAAGAGTTTGCAAACGCAACTTGTCAGTACGATCGGCCTGTACCTCACCGCGCAGGATGGGTTCTTACCTTCTTTCAAAATGGGAATGATGATAGCCAAGAAGTAGGCATCTCGCCAAAGAACCATATAGCATTGTTGTAGAGGGATAGTAGGGTGCTTGTTTCTCGGCAAGTAGGTTCTTTTACATTCTACATGTTCTATCAGAGCCTGAGGCAGACTTATTGTAGCAATCAAGTGATGGTAAAGGAAAAGGTTCATTGTATGCTTCATATTTTGTACATGTCCGCTCTAGTTTACGATTTTTCTATTCTTGTTTTGTAGCTAGTTTGTTGGTTATATTGGGTTTATTGGCATAATAGCAACTCAGCTATGCTAAGCTGGGCCAAACACAAGGTACCTGGTGATAACCAGTATATGTATTTTAATTTTTAAGTTCGTGGAGGAATCCACATTATTTTAGGAAATCGACAACATTAGACAGTAGAACAAGTGAATCATCTTCTAAAATTTGATTCGGGTGCATTGTTGTGTGGTGTTTGTATGATGCTTTGAAATGTTTTCGTCTTTCTGTTTCAACGTATTGACACGTGATTAGAATAGGTGAAATTGTTAATGGCTGCTGACATTTTTCACATTCCGGTAAATTTTCTCTTCTAAGCCAAAAAGTTGTGGGTGAGGTGAGCGTGCCCAATGTGGAGTCGGCATAGGATGACCTGAATGAACCGTTCTTGGTGAGCACATGACTTCTATTCGCCCACTGTGGGCTTCACCGAATGCTGTTTGTTACTCATGCAGGAGTCCCATCGTTGCTGCCAATTTCATGACAATGCTACGCGAGTAGTACGTCGACTATCTTTAAGGGAATCTTTGTTTCACTAATGTCTGTGCTGCTAAAGACGCACATCAGTCCGCCTTTACGTTGTCTGGTATCCCTATGTGGCTTGGAACCTATCAGAGACGGACAGTCACATCGTCGTCATTTGAAAACAGTCATGTGTAGGATCTCACCGAGCAAAGGTTCGCACTCAGATTTTAAAATGCGGCACCTTTTATTAACTTAATGAATCATTGTATATGATTGCTTGTCTGTATTTCTCGGTGATGATTTTTTTTCAACTGCTTCCCAGAAGGCCTAGACTTTCGCGCTGAAAATAGTGCACTGGTCGTCTAACACTGACAGCGCTTTCTTCTGTTACAATCGCAATGCCTACATGGTGTTTTGTATTGGAGCCATCTGTATAAATTACCATTTATTCTTTGCATTTTTGCTGGATTTCACGGATTTCTTTAGGTAAGTGCTGTGGTGCGGTGTCATTTTTCTTAAATCGGATCAGTGAAAAATCTCACAGTTGCGCCAAGCCAGCCCATCACGGCAGTCTCGGTGGTTTGATGGTGACCTTCAGTGCTTCATTAAAAATATTATTATTATGTCTTTTTTTATTGGTTCAAGGGCCAAGTTTGGCCAAAAAGCGGCATAAAAGATTGCATAAGTGTTGCAATTGTCGGTTTATTACGATGGTATGTAGGGTTGTGGGCTACAATAATGGTGCGTTGCTCTATAGTGGCTTAAAGTTACGCGCCCCAATTAAGGCGGGTAAAACACACAGGTACTGAATATCATGAGAATGACCGGACGCTTGGAGTGAGAATGATAGACAAGTAATTGCAGTATTAAAAGCAAAGAATGATAATAGCATGAATGCCTTGTCAACCGCCAGGCAGGTGCTTTTTAGTGTAGTTACCATAGCAGCAGCCTGCCCTCAGAGGTCGTGCTACGGATTACCGGTATATGACGTGAAAACTATTTATATTTCTTAAAAATGCGAGCAATGTACTTTAAAAATGGCTCTCTGACTATCAAAATTGATGAATGCAATGGTATTTGATGTCGGATGGGAAAATGGAAAGTGTTTTTGTCTAAGATCATGCAATTCCTTGCATTAAAATTCACGCTGAGTGGGTCACTGCATCTGTCACACACGGGAGGACCACAGCCGAACAAAAGGTATGAATGAGTGTTGTGGATGTGTCCTATTTGTAGCCTTGTAAGTGGTACTTGAGTGTGGCGTCACCTAAATATTGGCAGCTAAGTTCCAAGGCTCGGTTTATTAGCATGTAATTTATTTCGTGTTTGCTTATCTCATGAAAGCTGCCAATACACCCTGAGCTTTTGTTTTACGAGGTGTTTCAGTTCCAGCGCATGCAGCGACAGCCATATAGATGTATTAGTGTTAGCATTGTCGTGAGCTGAGGTGGCCAGTTGGCCCGCCAACACATTTCCCCTGATTTTGCGGTGCCCTGGCACCCAGCACATTTCAACTTCTTTTTTGGGCTAGTAGGTGGTGTATAAAACAGAGCAAAGCATAAAAAATACAGAAATTTATGTTTTATGGTATTCAAAGCTTTTATGAAGCTCAAAGAGTCAGTGAATAATACCGCACGTTGTAATTTTTATTCCTTAATATGTTTAGCGGCCACACGTATCGCGTAAGCTTCTGCTTTGAATATGCTTGAAATAGGGTGGAGAATGCCAAAGCCTGAAAAGGATGGACCAACGGCAGCTTACGACGCACCACTATGAGACTTAGGAGCATCCGTAAAGAATTCAGAACAGTTGTATTTTTGCTACAGTTTGAGAAAGTGAATGTTTATATGTGCTGTAGGCGCTTGCTTTGTAACATCTACAAATGATGTATAACAGTCTGTGAGCTCTCAGTGCCACGGCGGCAGACGTGGAGTGGGAGCCATCAGAAAGTGTTCAAGAAGTGGCACACCCGTTTCTTCAGCGAGGCTCCTCGCACGGAGGGAGAAGGGCTGTTTAAATGCAGGACAGTTCTCGAAAAGCGCACAATTCAACAAGTCATTGATAGTCGTGTGTGAAGGGTGTTCTTTATCTGCATTCGTTTTGTACATGAAATACATGTACGTTCTTTGCAGGTGCAATGACCACTGATTGGATTCGACATACAAAATCCCCATGTGAAAATGTGTAACTGGGAATCCAAACTGTTTCCACTGGCATTAACTTGGATCAACTGGTCTGAGTTACAGGCCAACTGGTTTCAGCAGGGGATCAAGTGGGAACAGTTGGTGCTCCACGGGATTAGTGCGAAAAGCACCCGTAGCCAGACGGATGCCTAAATGGTGGACCGGGTCAAGCATTCTCAAAGCACTTGAGTGGCAGACTGGAATATTATTGACCCATAATCCAGGTGCGTACGTAGGAGGCTTTTATAGAGATTTATTATACAATTTCAGTCACTCCCCCACGATGTTCGCGAGAGTTCTTTCAGAATGTTCATTGTTTTTACACACTTGTTTTAATATACTTGATGTGAGATGTAAATGTGAGTTTAGAATGCAGAGTTAGGCCTAGAAATTTATGCTCGGCCTCTACAGGTAACCGCTGGCCAAGCAAGTCAATTTCGGGTTTTGGGTAGAGGCCTTTTTTTCTAGAAAAAAAGTACACAGGTGCTCTTTTCTGGACCTAATCTGAACCCATTATCGTCAGACCACTTAGACACATAGTTCCGACAGAGCTGAACATGCCACTCACACACTGCAAGCTTACGTGACCTAAAGCCTACCTGGACACATATGCAGAATAGAATGCGTTACGTGGAATACATAGTCGTAGTGAGTTCATTTTCATAATAAAAAGGGTCAAACTCGTGACACCACCCTGTGGTACTCCCGTTTCTTGAATAAATGGCCTGGACAAGACATCCCCAATAAGAACACGTAATGTTCACTTGGATAAGTAGCTCTTTATGATATTCAACATATTGCCATGGATACCGATGTCCGACAGATCTCTAAGGATGCCGTAGTGCCATGTGGTGTCATATGCTTTGTCCATGTCGAGAAACACTCAGAGATAGTACTCTTTTCGGATAAACGCACCACATATGCATGCTTCAGTGCGTACGAGACGATCCGTAGTAGACCCGCCCTCTTTAAAACCACACCGAAAAGGGTCAAGCAGTTTGTTGGTTTTCAGAAAATGCAGATTTGTTTATTCTTTTCTCAGACACCTTACAGAAGCAGCTTGTAAAGGCTATTGGGCGGTAACCTGTAACTGAAGAGGGTTTCTTGCCATCCTTTAAAATGGAAACAACAATGGCCTCTTAGTGGATCGCAGGAACCCGGCAGCCCAGATCGCGTTATACAGGGCAAGTAAAGTGATTTCCGTGTCATCATGAAGGTGTTTGAGTATGTCATACATAGTTCTGTCGGGTCCCGGTGCTGTGCGGTGGCACGCTGTCACAAACAAGCGCTCGGAAAAAGCGCGCTCCGCCGAATTCTAGCGACAGTAACGATACCAAGCGCAGAGAGGCGTCTCAAGGTCAACGATAAAGAAGAAAACAAACATCCAAAGACTCCCTAAGCGCGCCGTTTCTCCTCCCCTCGGAAGCGTAGTTCGCCGACTAACCTCCTCACATCGGCGGCCGAGCAAACCCTGGAAGGTTCTCGAGGAAAAGGGGCGTGGTGATGCAGAGTTGCGTCATGTGTCGCGGATGGCCCTCGAAACGTCTCGCGCTTTCCCCAGCCTTCACTGCGCATCACGCCGACGGAAACGATGAGCATTTTCTGGAATCTAGCGCGAAGGGAATTTAACCGAGCAGCAGAGATGGCAGGTCAGGAGAAGACGGAAGTTAGCACCAGTGTGCGTAGGGTCATTCCGCCGTGTCGGCGAAGCCTTTGGTCCTCGTGATAAAGGAGAAGAAGGAATGCTGCGCTAGTGTGCGTAGGGACTTTCCGCTGTGTGGGCGAAGCCTTTTGTCCTCAGTGACAAAGGAGGTAATGAAGAGGATTTGCACCTGATGGGTGAAGACTCCTGCTACTTGCAGAAGAGTGAGACTACCGCCAGATAGCGAAGACGCGTCCTGCAATCGCAACGCGTGGGAAGCCGACGTGTTATCGGCGAAGTTTGGTAGGTGCTTGGAGATCGGCCAAGTGTCTTCGAAGACGCGAGGTTTCCTGGAAGAGAAACTTCGGGGGCAGCGGAATGACAGCAACGGTGGACTTTGAGTGAGTGATTCTCGGAAGAGTATCATTCAGACTTTTGTTCCGAAGACTTTGGACTGAATAAGTTTTCGAACTCTTCAGTCTTTAAGTGTCTTGGTTGTTCGGTGCATGTGACTGCATTGTAGTGCGTATTGTTGTTTGTGTCCGTTGTTTTGAGTGCGGCTGATTGTACTGCAGTACGTTGTTTGATTGGTGACATATCGCATTCCACTGTTGTCGAGTGTGCATATTTGGGTATCGTTTGATCTGCCATTATTGAGAATATAATATTGCTTTGATTATCAACTCTCGGCTCTGACTTGTTCTTCAGGCCACAGACGGCGTCCGCTGGCGTGCCAAATAGGACCACTTCTAAATTGTCCACCCTTTCGTGGTGCAGTTCAGGGGGCCGATACTTCGGCCATTGGAATTAGCCCGGCGATCGCCTCCCTGATTAACGGGACCTGTGACACACGCACTCAAGGCCGCCCTAAGCTCAGCAATATTAAATAGAGTGTTAATTAGTTCGTTTGTTTTAGACTTCGACTCAAGTTTTCTGCGTTCTGTCTTTTATTTATGTTTTGAGAAAGATTTTGAGTAGTGCATGGAACTGGAAATGCTCTCAAAGTGCTTACCAAGGCTGTTGACCTGGTGTCCAGTGTGTTTCTTTGACTCACCATAGGCAGGGGATGTGCTTGTGGCCGCTTTGACTTCTGAGGCCACTCCAGACTTTATTTTCATGGGTGTAGGAGTTAATGCCGGAAAGGATATTTCCTCAGACCCTGACTGTAAGCGCCTCCACGAATATCTGGAAGGCAGGACTTCGTCACCACCGGCATCATTTAAACGGGGACTGTCACCCTTCTGTCTTCACAACGGCATCATCGTAAAGGATTATGCGCTCAACAAAACCACCCATATCATTGTTGTTCCCAGAAACCTTCGAGGAGAGATTCTTCAGGCCTCCCATGACGAACCAACTGCTGGGTACCTTGGATATGCCCGCACTCTTTGCCGAATCCAAGAGAGCTTATACTGGCCAACGGACTTCGCACCGACGTTGCGCGCTACGTAGAGACCTGTCGTGAATGCCAACGAGGAAATACGACACCAACCAGGCCAGCCGGACTGCTGAACCCCAACCACCCACCAGAAAGTCTTTCTAACAGATAAGAATGGACCTCCTCGGCCCCTTCCCCATGTCAACTTCTGGAAATAGGATGATAATCGTAGCAACTAATTACCTGAACCGTTACGCCGAAACAAAAGCCCTACCAAACGGAACATCAAAGGAGGTTGGAAAGTTTTAAATGCGACGCATTTCTCAGCGAACTTCGGCGACATTAAGCGTATCTATCTATCTATCTATCTATCTATCTATCTATCTATCTATCTATCTATATCTATCTATCTATCTATCTATCTATCTATCTATCTATCTATCTATCTATCTATCTATCTATCTATCTATCTATCTATCTATCTATCTATCTATCTATCTATCTATCTATCTAGCTGCCTACGACTTTTAGCTCTCCTGGCCGTTCCCTAAGCGGTATCAATACAAAATTTGGTATGGCATAACATGACTGTATGACGAGAATAATTGACTAGTCTTTATGACTATCATGTCATGTACCTATGTCATGAATGCCGTCATTTACATATAATGGTATTGCTGCTCTTGCGGTAGTTTCGTTCACATGACATGTTGCTAAACTCGTATGGCAAGATATAACTGCTTGGCAAACACAAGTGACAGAACCTAACGTGGAAATCATGACATGCAATTCATGTAAGTATTGACTATACGCCACGCTCATGGTGCGCTCGCGGTTGTTTCGCTAGCTTCCCATATACCAAATTTAGTGTTACGGGACGTGAATAAATGACGAAGGTACATGACTGGTACAAACATCATAGTCATGAGATGCGTGTTATGTTAGAACATGACTACATGCCACGCTCATGATGCGCTTAGGGCCGCTTCGCTAGCTTCACATATTCTAAACTTGGCATTATGTGGCGTGAAAGCACGACGAAGGTAAATGACACGTCCAAGCATGATAATCACTATATGTCTGTCATGTAAAACATGACTACATGCCACACTCATGATGCGCTCGCGGCTGTTTTGCTAGCTTCTCATATTCCAAATTTGCCTTTACGTGACGCGAACGGACAACAAAGGTAAGTGACACGTCCAAACATTATAATCATGACATGCCTGTCATGTAACAACATGCCTACATGCTACGCTAATAGTGCGCTCGCGCTCTTTTCGCTATCTTCATATATAGCAAACTTGGTGTTACGTGACGTAAATGAATGACGAAGGTATATAACTGGCGAGAACATGATAATCATGACATGCGTGTGATGTAAGAACGTCACAACATATCATGCTCATGATGCACTCGCGGCCGTTTCGCTCGCTTCACGTATACCCAATTTGGTATTACGTGACATGTATGAATGATGAAGGTAAATGACACGCCCAACAAGATAATCATTGCATGCGTGTCATGTAACATGCCTACATACCACGCTTATGATGCGCTTGCGATCGTTTCACCAGGTTTACATATGCCAAATTCGGTATCATGTGACGGCGAACGGACGACGAAGGTAAATGACACGTACGTCCGAACATGATAATCAAGACATGCTTGTCATGTAAAACATGATTACTAGCTACGTTCACAGCAAGCGTGTGGCCGTTTCGCAAGCTCCACATATACCAAATTTGGTATCACGTGACGTGAATAGACGACGAAGGCAAATGACACTTTCGAACATGATAATTATCACAAGGAAGCCATGTACGGCATTATTTATGTCTGCCTCCTAACGTTGGGCTGGTTTTCAAGTGACATATTAACCGTCCTCATTTGTGCTTCGCATATCGTCGATTCCGACTGTACGTGCACAGGACCTGCAATTTTTTTTCGCTAACTGTATTCTCTTGCGGCGCGGGGCACCCGAGGTTCTTCTCACGGACAGGGGAACAGCATTCACAGTCGAACTAGTGCAAGCTATCCTGCACCACAGTCAAACCAACCACCGGAAAATGACGGCATATCATCCCCAGAAAACGGCCTCGTAGAACGACTGAATAAAACAATCGCTGAAATGCTCACCATGTAGGTCGATGCAGAACACAAAAACTGGGACAGCATCCTTCCATACGTCGTATTTGCCTATAATACTGCAATACAGGAGACAACACGCATGTCCCTTTTAGCCTCGTCTATGACATGCAGGGATGCTGCTACAAAGTTGGACGCCATGCTCCCAGATGTCGTCGTAGAGACCCACGACGTCGCCACCTACCTGCAACGAGCAGCGCAAGCCCGACAACTTGCTCGACTACGGATTAAGGAACAACAGTGCACCGACGATACAACTTACGCCACCGCCATACGGAATACAAACCGGGTGACCAAGTGTTGGTTTGTGTTACATGTGTAAATTAACGGATGGCCAGGTGGTAGTGACTACCGTGAACAGTAGGCCATCAGGCCCGCGAAGAACACGAGAACATGTTGGGCCCTTTGCCCAGAACGAACTGTCGTTTATTGTTTCAAAAACGCCCCCCCCCCCTGCTGTACCAGGCTTGCACAGCTCAACACAACCATCAGCGCCGCGTGGGGGCACTGCATTTGAGCCAACATTGTTACACTCCTCCCCTCTTCGGAGGAAGACTACGGGCAGTACCTATTCACCGGTTTCCTAGTTCTTGTGCCACGTCGCAACGTCGGCGTGCTAGGCGTAGGCACGACAGAGTCACTGTTCACATGCACACCAATGTTGAGCGCAGTCCCGTTGCTCTCCGTGGTACAGCTACTCCCAGAGGAGCTTGTTCTAGGTAGCTGCTCGTGATGAGGCACTTCTGTAACAGCTAGCGCATGAAGAAGCTGCAGCTCCGACTGTGGTGGAGCTGCAGCGATACCATTTTCAGGAGAGGCCAATGTTTCTGTCTGCACAAGGCGCAAGTGGTCGCTCTGTCAGTTTCCCAAGGTGCCTTCATCAAAATGGACACTGGTTGATGACGGAGTGGCGTCCACGACACTGGCAGGCACCCAGGGTATACCCCTGCGAAAGTTTCGCACGTACACACCACCTGGCTGCAGTGATGGAGCCTGCCGGGACCCTCTGTCAGCATACAACTTCTGCTTGAGTTTGTTCTTCACAGTTTGTACAACTCGATCAGCTGCACCATTTGAGGCAGAGTGATACGGCGGTACAAGCATGCGGTTCAATTTCGAGTTAAGAACTCAAGGTAATGGGCACTGGTGAAGGCAGGACCGTTGTCGGAAACTATGACATCGGGCAAGCCATGATGGGCAAACGCAATTCTAAATGCAGAAATGGTAGCTTCTGCAGATGTGAAAGACACAGGGAAGACTTCTATCCACTTTGAGAACGCATCCACAATAACCAAGAATGTGTGACCTAGGAATGTTCCCCCAAAATTAATGTGAAGCCTTGACCAGGGTCACTGTGGAAAAGGCCACAGCATCTGCTGAACCGGCTGTGCAGCTCGATGTTGAGTCTGGCACGCAGCGCAGCTCTTCACGCTGTTGGCAATATCATTGTCAATGCCTGGCCACCAAACATGGCTCCTGGCAATCATCTTGCTTTTCTAGATACCCGGGTGGCGGGTATGAAGAACACCAAGAACTTGGGCCTGCAATGACTTCGGGATCACTACTCTTGATCTCCAGAGTAGGCAACCCTCATGGAGACTCAGTTCTGAGCTTCTGGTATTGAAAGGGTTCCACTCTGGTCCTACTGGGACGCTTTCTCCTTTCAGAACAGCAAGAACAACATGGCCCAGAACTGGGTCATTTCGTGTGACTTGGGCCACAACACCTGGTGAAAGGAGTCTCGGATATGCCTCCTCTAGCAAGAAGATTTCAGCAGGTCGTGGTAATGCAGTAGTGTCAGTTGGGAAAGGCCGTCTACTAAGAGCATCAGCGTAGCCGAGCTCTTTGTCAGGCTTGTATACAAGTTCGTACTTGTAAGCAGACAACTTCAGAGCCCACCTGACCACTCGAGGCAAAGCTTGCACGGGAACGGGCCTGTTAGCACCCAGCAGTCCAAGAAGTGGCTAGTGGTCAGTGTGTGCTTTGAATGCCCCACAAGTACTGGTGGAATCGATCCACACCAAACACTAAAGCCAGCGCCTCCTTGTCGAGTTGACTCTAGTTTTGTTCTGCTTTTGTCAAGCTCCTCGAGGCAAAAGCAATAGGATGTTCCCCGCCATCAGCATCTTTGTGCGCCAGAACTGCACCTATACCATAAGGCGATGCGTCACAGCTGAGGCAAACAGGCCTGGCAGGTTTGAAATGCACAAAAACTGGAGCTGATGTCACCAAGTGCTTGTAGGCATTGAATGCATCTTGTTGTTCATGTCCTTACTCCCACTTCTTCCCTTCACAACGAAGCAAGTGCAGCGGACGAAAAAGTGACGAAAGATTGGGTAAGAATCGCCTGTAGAAGTTTACAAGTGCCAAGAAACCCTGAGGTTCCCTGACATCCTGAGGCACAGGTGCATGCTGAATGGCTGCTACCTTGCCAACGTTCGGGGAAAGGCCTTCCTTGCTGATGATGTGCCCGAGATACTCAACTTGTGGCACAAAGAAATGGCATTTTCATGTTTCAGCTTTAGGCGTGATTCCTGAAGCTTGCTAAGCACAGCACGAAGGTTGCGAAGTTGCTCAGCATTATTTGCGCCAGTCACAAGAATGTCGTCAAAATAGACTGCTACATGGGGCAGTCCCCTGAACAAAATCTCCATCTCACGCAGAAATATGGCAGGAGCAGATGAGACGCCAAAAGGCAACCGGGTGAACTGAAATAACCCCATATGCGTCGACATGGTGACGTACTCCCTAGAGGCCTCGTCAAGGACAACTTGCTGGTACGCATCTCGCAAATCCAATTTTGTCAATTTCTCCCCTCCTGCAAGCACAGTCCACAGGTCCTCGATCCTTGGAATGGGGTCCTGCTCCACTGTTGTCACTGTGTTTATACTGACACCGAAGTCTCCACAGATTCTGACGCGTCCATCCCTTTTCGTTACAGGAACAACATGTGCAGCTCACTTTGCTGTCTTGACTGAAACAAGAATAGAATCTCTTCTCAGTCTATGGATTTCTTGAGTTCACCATCTGTCAAGGCATATGGCAGTGGACGTGGCTTGAAGAACAGAGGTGGAGCATCTGAAGAAACATGTAGAGAAGCTTTAGCACCCTTGAATGTACCCAGGCCTTCTTCAAACACTTCGGCGTAGTCTTGGACTAAGTGTTTGACGTCGAAAAGTGCGTGGATGTTCACTTCAACGTCTGAGACGCCGATGCTCAGCTCACGCATCCAGTTGCATCCAGGAAGAGTGGGCGATCCGTCTCCGGTCAGAAAATTAGGTCATGAAAGTTCACACTGACGTCAGCTTTGCCCTGAACCTTTTTTGGTTCCCCGGAATAGCTTCGCAGAAGCACTTGTGACGGCTGCACAGGAACCGAAGGCAAAAGGTGAAGAAGACGCGACTTGGCCATGACAGAGACACTCCCCCCTGTGTCCACTTCCATGCGGAGCGGCTTGCCACAAACGTCAACAGTGACGGTGAAAGGCGGAGGCGGCATGGCGTTGTCGACCGGCCACATGTCAAAAACTTCGCAAGATGAAGTGACAGCGGCGTCCTGCTTGCGTACCGTATTAACACGACGACTGTTACGACGACGGTGAACTGCAAGCCGAGAACGAACGCGCCTTGGTAGGGCTGTTGCTTTGGGCTTGGCTGTTTTTTCGTCTCGAATTGCCCACCTTCGCCAAACGACCTCGTTTGTGGCTGTTTTGCAGATTGTCTGCACACGCTTGCATTTTGATGCAAGATGTCCGTCCCCGCAGCGGTAGCAGGTGACGCCCCCAGAATTTGACGAGACACGGCGAGTCGAGAAAGCGCTGCTTGTGTTCGCTTGCGCTATCTCACCTGCGTCCCTTTTTGCTGCTTCCATTGCCAGGGCGGACTGCACGGCGTCGTCGAAGGTGAGGTTCCGTTTTTCCAGAAGTCAAAACATTCACGTTGTTTATGCCACACACGACGCAGTAGCGGCGCATGTTTTCGAGTTCAGCCTCAAAACTGCATTGCTCGGACATGCTTTTTAGTGCTGCGATAAAATTGCTGACGGATTCCCCTTCCGCGAGAACGTGCGAGTTGAAACGAAAACGCTGCACGACGACAGAGGGCTTCAGAAAGTAATGGCTTCCAAGAACTTGAAGAATCTCGTCCAGCGTCTTGTCACTGGGCTTAGCGGGCTTGACCAAATTGCGGAGCAAAGCATACGTTTTCTGCCCGCAGCAGCTGATTCGCCGGGTAAAATGCTTGGAGTTGGTCGACGTAACAGGGCCAGTCATCTCCTCCCCCCTCGAACGGCTCCAGTTGCCGAAACTTGGCATGATGAACAGATGGCAGAGCGGTGCGGGAACGAAGACTTACATGAAACTTCCTTTCATCCTCGTCGCCATTTGATACATAATTAGATTAACGGATGGCCAGGCGGTAGTGACTACCGTGAACAGTAGGCCACCAGGCTCGCGAAGAACACGAAAACATGATGAGTCCTTTGCCCAGAACGGTCGTTTATTATTTCCAAAACTGCCGCCCCCCGCTTTGCCAGGCTTGCACAGCTCAACACAACTATCAGCGCCGCGTGGAAGCGCTGCATTTGAGATGACATTTTTACAGTTTGGACCCCTATTCGCCGCCGAGGTCTCAGTGAGAAGTGGTGCCGCTATTTCGGACCTTACAAGGTCGTACGTCGTGTTAGTGAAGTAGACTATGTTGCGAAAGCATGGAAAAAGCTCTTGTACAATCAGTGCCCGCAAAATTGGAAAGACTACCAGTTCATTGCAGGTGTTTTTGAACGTACAGTTGCCAAGTCAAAAGAAGATTACGAAAGGCGGAAGTTCGATTATCTTTCTAGATCCAAGAATAAAAAAAGCTTGATTAAGATTCCTACGTAGAAATAAAATGATTCCGCAATCAATAAATACAGACTCTATCATTTTATCGGCTGAAGAAACAAAAGCTTCATTAGAAGTGATTGGTAAGGGATTAGAGCAACGTTTTTCCATCCAACTATCACCACCTCCTTCACCGGCACGAATGAACGAGGACTTCATAGACATTTTCAGGCATGAATTATCGCAAGTGTTAGCTAACTTGCCATCAGCGGCTCCGGGCCCTGACGGTGTTACCTCGTTCATGTTGAAACTGGTGTATAGAGAGTGCCAAGAATACCTATTGGATATAATCAACTATTCTTTAAGTACGACATGGCTCCCATTTGAGTGGGAAATAGCAAAGATAATAGCAATACTGAAAGCTCCGGGTAAAGGATACGTTTTGGATAACATCAGGCCCATTGCGTTAACCTCAAACTTTGTAAAGGTAATTGAGAGAATCCTGAACGTTCGAATAACAAATTTCATCAATGAGAGAGAAATTCTGAATCCATCCCAAATTGGCTTCAGATCCGGATGCTCCATATGGCAGGCCCATATAGACATTGAAAGTCGCATAAAATTAGCTAAGCAGAAAGGAAAATATGCTGCGCTCGTCATTCTCGATATAGCAAAAGCGTACGACAGCGTTGAGCATATTGCCGCGCACGAAACAAAGAACGAAGACGATGTGCGCGCCAACAGTCTCGTGAAAAGGGGGACTGAAGAAGACGACGTGCTTTTGTTTTTGCTCGCCTGCTCTTGGCTCCTGCATAAAAACACACGCCGTCGGTTCTCGGACTCAACGTCTCGGTGCACTGCTTACGTTGAACCGCGACACTGGTGGAGGCGCTGGGTTGCAAGCCTGCCGATGCTCAACACCACATCTGGGAGCCGTTCATCAAGTCCCGACACGCAGCCATCTGTTACGACACCAGTGCACCGCTTCAGCCAGCGCTTGCTAGGCCTATCTCCTGAGCTGATTTCCTTCGACGAACATTCTACCAGGCATTACGTACCTCTACCAATGGCCTCTGCTAGCCAGCCACAGTTGGTCCAAGGGATACAAGGCAGCCCCGTTTCCAATCCAACCCAGGTAACACTTCTTCAGCCACTTGTACCTGATCGCTTCAGTGGTGCCCCACACGAAGATGTTGAAGATTGGCTTGAGCATTACGAACGCGTTGCCGACATCAACCAGTGGAATGCTCAACAGAAGCTCGCCCGCACCTATTTCACTCTCGATGACGGCGCTCACACGTGGCTTGAGAATCGAGAAGGCCGTATATCCACATGGGATGACTTTCGTCAGCAGCTGATTGACACCTTTGCTAGCGTCGACCGTCGTGAGCGGGCTCAGCAGTTGCTCGAGTTAAGGCTACAAAAACCTAACGAAACTGTGGCAATGTTTGCTGAAGACGTGACGCGCCTCTGTCGTCGGGCTGATCCCAGCATGTCCGAGGAGAAGAAGTTGCGCTACCTTATGCGTGGCGTGAAAGAACAACTGTTCGCTGGACTTGTGCGCAATGCCCTAACTACCGTGGCCGATTTTATAAGAGAAGCCACTGCCATTGAGCGTGCTCTGCACCAAAGATCGAGGCAATATGATCGCTCGTCCACTACCACCCCAATCAACGCCGCTTCAGTGACTCTGGACAATCAGGGCTCCCTACGTGACCTTATCAGAGATATTGTCCGCGAAGAAATGCAGAAGCTTTGGACTCCTCCAGTGGATACACCAGTGACCGCCGTTGCCGCAGTCGTTCGTGACGAACTTAGGCACGCTTTTTCAGCAGCTGATCTCGGTCGCGAGCAGCGTCAATTGAGTTATGCCGACACTGTCCGCCGTCCACTACCCGTCCTGCCTATTACATCATACTACCAGCCACATACAGCCGCACCTTCGTTGCAGCCATTGCAAGAGGCTTTCAGACGTCGGCCCATCTCTCCGATGTCGTCATCCCCCCAGCCACCACTTGCCATGCCTTACTCACCACCCCGAGAGGACATGGGACGCCCACAATATCGTAGAACGGACGCTTGGCGCACTGTCGATCGACGCCCTCTCTGCTTCAACTCTGATGGTGCCGGCCATATAGCTCGCTATTGTTGGTACCACGACACATCGCTTCGCCCGTCTCGGCCAGGGTTTGACGGTCGCTGTGGCAACGCCGACTACATTGTTCGTCATGACGAACCTGGTTTTCGAGGACCTTCAACAACATGGTCTCCTTATCACGAGTCGCTTCCTAATCGCCAGCCCAATTCCGCCCACAGGTCACGCTCTCCATCCCCTGCTCAGACATCGTCACTGAATCGAGGTACTTTTGCTGACCTTCGGGCAACAAGGTCGCCCAGCCCTTACCGGGGAAACTAAAGGCGGCGACCTCTCGGGGTAAGGTCGCAGCCCGACCACAAGACGATAAAAAGTCCCCAGTACTGCCGCGACAGAACGACTTGACGCCGACGAATATTAACAACGACGAAATGGTGAGCGCCGACCTCAATGTAATTATTGACGGAGAGCAAGTGACGGCCTTAGTCGATACGGGTGCTGATTTTTCCATAATAAGTCGGAAGCTGGCTGATCATCTTAGAAAAGTAAGAACGCCATGGACAGGACCACATATAAGAACAGCGGGTGGTCAATTGCTGCTCCCCACAGAAAGATGGACAGCAAGAATCAGCATAGGAGATTCTTCTTTCGTCGCGACTTTCATTGTTCTCCCAGAGTGCTGCAAAGATTTAATTATAGGAATGGACTTTCTCAGGGAGCATGGCGCAATAATCAACATCCCGGACCGCGTGGTTTCATTTTACGAGAGTGCTCGTCTGACTGATCATACATCACCAGAGCACAAATCCTTTCGTCTCAAAGACCACAATATAGTCGTGCCGCCTCGATCGTGTATCCTCGTTTCAGTAGCATGTGACGTACCGTTCGACGGTGAAGGAGTCGCCGACCATCTAACCTCGCTGCTTTTCACTCACGGGATTTCCGTAGCACGAGGAATAGTCAATGTCACCGACGGCCGAACGAACTTGCTGTTGACCAATTTCACCTCCGAGCGACGGCACCTTCCAAAAAGGCACAACGTTGGCACATTTCGACGAGATCGCAGATGTTCATGACTGCTTTTCAGCACTCGAAGCAACACCTGCACAAGACCCACGTGACCTGGCACCTAACCTTGACGTCAGCCCTACTTTAACTCAGAAACAGCGGGAACGCCTGCTTGTGCTGCTAGACGAGTTCCACGACTGTTTTGCGTCGACCTCGAAAGTTGGCCGGACGTCCTTGACCAAGCACCGAATCATCACAGAGGACACGGCTAGATCAATCCATCAAAATCCGTACCGTGTGGCTTCAAAAGAGCGAGAAGCGATAGAACAGCAGGTAGCAAAAATGCTTCAAGACGACGTCATTCAAGCGTCGGAAAGCCCCTGGGCCTCACCTGTTGTTCTAGTGAAAAAGAAGGACGGCAGCCTGCGTTTCTGTGTGGACTATCGAAAGCTAAATCAGGTTACAAAAAAGGACGTGTACCCGCTTCCCCGCATAGATGATTCGATTGACAGGCTTCGAAACGCACGTTACTTCTCTTCCATGGACTTAAAGAGCGGATACTGGCAAATTGAAGTAGACCCCAGGGATCGTGAAAAAACCGCTTTCGTGACGCCAGACGAACTGTACGAATTTAAGGTTTTACCATTTGGCTTGTGCTCTGCTCCTGCTACTTTCCAGCGTCTCATGGATACCGTTCTCTCTGGCCTTAAATGGAGAACCTGTCTAGTATACCTTGACGACGTCATTGTGTTTTCTACAACGTTTGACGAACACCTTGGACGATTGCAAATGGTCTTGCAGGCCATACGGGCCGCAGGCCTGACGCTCATGCCGGAGAAATGTCACTTCTGCTTTGAGGAACTGCAGTTTCTTGGCCATGTCGTCAGTTACGCAGGAGTTCGTCCAGACCCCGAAAAAGTTGCCGCCGTCGTACAGTTTCCAACACCATCAGATAAAAAGGCAGTGAGGCGTTTTCTGGGTCTCTGTGCATATTATCGGCGATTTATTCCAGATTTTGCGCGCATTGCGTCACCTTTAACTCGTCTCACGAGGGATGACGTTGCATTTGTTTGGGGCGACGAACAGGAAGATGCTTTCAATGACTTGCGCCTACGTCTACAGACGACCCCCGTGCTTGCCCATTTTGATGACACAGCCCCTGCAGTGCTCCATACTGACGCCAGCAATGTTGGCCTCGGAGCTGTGCTTGTACAGCGCCAGGATGACGAGGAAAGAGTGATCGCTTACGCAAGCAGAACTCTGTCACGCACAGAAGCAAATTACTCGACAACTGAAAAGGAATGCCTCGCCGTGGTGTGGGCAGTTATGAAATTTCGCCCATACCTATACGGCCGCCCATTCAAGGTTATCAGTGACCACCATTCGTTGTGTTGGTTAACAAGTCTGAAAGATCCTTCCGGGCGATTGGCACGCTGGAGCCTTAGACTACAGGAGTTTGATATAACGATGGTGTATAAGTCGGGAAAACGACACACGGACGCCGACTGCCTATCTCGATCACCAATAGAGTCAGCTGCTGCTTTTCATGAAGAGACAGCGTTCCTCGGAATCCTCGACACGTCAACCATAGCAGATCACCAGCATGACGACCCTGAGCTACTTGGCTTGATTAATTATTTAGAAGGACGAAGCCAGAATGCACCCAAAGCCTTTACAAGAGGACTATCGTCGTTCTGTCTGCGAAACAATGTCCTTTACAAAATGAACTTCTCGTCAGACGGGTCCACCTACCTGCTTGTCGTCCCTACCACTCTTCGTTCTGAGGTGTTGCAAGCGTGCCACAACGAGGTAACATCTGGACATTTAGGCTACACGCGCACACTGAGCAGAGTTCGAGGGAGATATTACTGGCCTAAACTCACCGCTACTCTAAAGCATCATGTTCGGACCTGCCTCGATTGCCAGCGGCGGAAGTCACCTCCAACGAAACGAGCCGGTTTGCTACACCCTGTCCAGGTCCCGACAACGCCGTTTGACCAGATCGGAATGGACCTTTTGGGCCCACTTCCCACCTCTAGTGTTGGCAACCATTGGGTTATAGTGGCGACCGACTACCTTACTCGCTACGCCGAGACAAAAGCCATCCAGAGAGGCACAGCAGAGGAGGTAGCCCGGTTCTTCATAGAGAACATTGTGCTGAGACACGGTGCGCCGTCGATCGTTATAACAGATCGCGGAACCGCATTCACGGCCGCGCTTTTAGATCATGTGTTGGTGCTCAGTGGTACTGTTCATCGCAAGTCTACAGCTTACCATCCACAAACCAACGGGTTGACCGAGCGACTTAACAAAACTCTGGAAGACATGCTTTCAATGTATGTGGACTTCGAACACAAAAACTGGGACGAGAGTATCCCTTACATAACGTTCGCATACAATACTGCAAAACAAGAAACCACACGGATGACCCCATTCAGCCTTGTTTACGGACGAGAAGTAAGAACGATGTTAGACGCGATGCTGCCACACGAATGCGATGACAACGAAACGAGTGCTGACGCGTTTACTCAACGCGCAGAGGAAGCCAGGCAGCTCGCTCGTCTGCGAATATACAAACAGCAAGAGTACGACGCAGGCCGCTATAACCAACGTCATACACCTGTAACGTACGAAACCGGGGACAGGATATGAGTGTGGACGCCTGTACGAAGGCGGGGACTATCCGAAAAATTGCTCAGAAGGTACTTCGGACCTTATCGAGTGCTGCGACGACTAAGTGACGTTACCTATGAAGTCGTCCCGGATAGCCCAAACTGTTCAAGGCGTCGCCAGCACCGACCTGAGCTTGTGCACGTAGTGCGCATTAAGCCATACGTCAGCGAGTGACTCTGCGAGGCACCGTCGCTTCTACAAAGTGACTTCTTGCGCAAATTACTGTCTCAGCTATAGCATCGGGGCGATGCTCTTTTAAGGGGAGGCAAATGCCGCGCACGAAACAAAGAACGAAGACGATGTGCGCGCCAACAGTCTCGTGAAAAGGGGGACTGAAGAAGACGACGTGCTTCTGTTTTTGCTCGCCTGCTCTTGGCTCCTGCATAAAAACACACGCTGTCGGTTCTCGGACTCAACGTCTCGGTGCACTGCTTACGTTGAACCGCGACAATATAGTGTTAATCAACCAGCTGCACAACCTTAACTTCCTAAACTATGCATATACAATCATGGATAGCAGAATTTTTACGCAATAGAACGTTTTATTGTTACAAAAACGGCATCTCATCTTCTAAATATGTGCAAACAAGAGGTGTCCCGCAAGGGGCCATCCTTTCCCCGGTGTTGTTCAATATCTCGATGAGCTCTGTACCTCGGCACCAGGACGTCCACACTTATGTATATGCGGACGACATCGCATTCTTTTCAGCAGCAGAGGACATTCATAGGCTATTTAAAATATTACAGACATACCTATCGGCCATATAAATGTGGCTTGATAGCTTACATCTGTATTTAAATGTCAAGTTCTGTTTTAACATTTCCACTCAAAGACCCTTTTCACATTTCGCTCTCCTATCACCTGGATCATATCACTCAAGTAGTGAATGTGAAATATCTGGGGGTGACCTATGACCAATCAATGTCTTGAAAAACACACATTGAAAACATTGCAGCAAAGGGAAGTTGTGCGGTGGGAATATTAAGCAGAATTAGTAATAGTCGCTTAGGTATGTGGAGAAATACTCTTATCTCAGTGTATTGTATGTACATTCGCCCGGTGCTTGAGTTTGGGTGTGTGTTATACGCGGGGGCACCTGCCTACAAGATACATCCTCTGGTGGTCATAGAGAGACAAGCCTTGAGACTATGCTTAGGTCTCCCCAAGTTTGTTTCAATCAAGATCTTGTAGCTAGGATTCCCTCACTTGCGACCCGTTTTAAATTGTTAGCTACACAGGCATTTCTTAGGCTCTATGAATCGCCGGTAAGGCGCTTAAAAACAGTTTTTATTGACAGTCCCGACTTGTTTTTTGGACAATACTGGCCGAGATCTCGTATACCACAAATTTTGGTTATACAGCGCTTTCTAGATGATTTAGATGTCCAAATTGATGCTGTTTCTTTAATCAGTACCAATAACAGTGCTATTACAGTTTGATGATATATTTCCGAAAAATTCAAAACTGATGCCACTCAGTTTTTTAGAAGCTATGTTAAGAGATTACCTGGAACCTGCGCCAATACAAGCAGTCATAGCAACTGATGCGTCACAAAGGGAAGAAAAATGTGGAATTGGTATTTTTTCTCCTGCCCTAGACTGATCCTTTTCACCTCACCTTCCCGATTATGTGCCCATATTTGAAGCAGAATTTTTAGCGATAATTTTAGCTCTCCGTAAAATAACTGCTTCCGTAAGAACCGCAATAATTTTAACAGATTCACTATTAGTATGTGCCTCCCTTACTGCAGATGAGAACTTGCATGCTCAGAATGCTTTCAAAGCATTAGTTCCCTCGCACCTCAATATCATCAAACTGATCTGGGTTCCTGGACATAAGGGCATTTATATGAATGAAATGGCAGATGCATTAGCCAAGTCATCTTTAAATGGGCCTGTTATTTATGTATTACCGGCATCGAAGTTCTTGATAGGCGCTAGATTAAGAAGGGAACTACTGTTAGAGGAATTTTCTACACCTTCACTAACAGCCACACCAGAATTCAAGCACTTGTTATACAATTGGAATAGTAATATATGTCAAACGCGAGAAACGGAAGTCGCAATCACTAGACTGCGCTGTTAAATTCTACAGCTGAATTTATATTTACACAGAGCTGGTCTGGCAGCCTCCCCTCATTGTCCTGTTTGTGGAGTAAATGGGTCAACTGAACAGTATCTCATTTATTGTAATAGATTCTCTGTCTTACGTAAAAACACTTTAGGAGCCGTTTGCCACCTTCTCGAAATATATTTAAATACTGAAAATGTGCTTTCTTTCGGGGCTTTGTGTCTAGGCCACAGCGACGAAAAGATGGTTGACGCATTGCAGGAGTTCGTCAAAAGTTCAAAGAGGTTTAAGTGTTGAAATCATTGTTCGGTAGATTTTGAAATCAAAATCTACCGAACAATGATTTGTTTGGTAGATTTTGGCAGGGGCACCTGGCCATGAGCTCTGCTGGCTAACTCCCGTTGAACGCCGTTCCACTGTCCCCGCATGTCTGTCTCTTGCCTTTCCAAGCCCTTTTTTCCCTCCTCCTTTTTTCCCTGCCGGCCACGTTGCCTCTCGTGCCCCTTCCCTAGCCAGTTCTTCCTTGTGTCCTTTATTGACCCAGCCTGCTGCAATGTAAGATTTTCTTCTTTCTCCAATTCTCTTGTTCCTTCTTCCTCTCTTTCTTCCATCACCAGATGACATGTTCATGACATGCCAACTGGATTATTTTTCAAGAAAAAATATTAGAGGTAGTCGGATCAGCTAGTACCTCTAATCTCTATATCCAATAACCCTTGGTTTACGAAACAGCTTTGAACATTACGAAATAAAAAGGAACGTTCATATAATATCGCAAAAACCAATGATTCTGTTTCCTACAGAGTGCTTGTGAGAGAACTGTAAATCTCTAGGCAAAGTGAAGAAATGCTTCACAGGACTTGCCCTCACTTATAAAAAATAATCCTAAAATTCTGGCAAATAACCCCTTCTTACAACATGTCTTCTAACCATGTTAAATTACACGATGCTAAACAAACTCCATTTTCTCATTAAGCTTGCCTTGAATGCATATTTCGCCTCTCTTTCCGCAGAAGAAGGTTGTTGTCCCGCCACGGTGGTCTAGTGGCTAAGGTACTCAGCCGCTGACCCGTAGGTTGCGGGATCAAATCCCGGCTGTGGCGGCTGCATTTCCGATGGAGGCGGGAATGTTGTAGGCCCGTGTACTCAGATTTGGGTGCACGTTAAGCAACCCCAGGTGGTCAAAATTTTCAGAGCCCTTCACTACGGCATCTCTCATAATCAAATAGTGGTTTTGGGATGTTAAACCCCACATATCAATCAAGAAGGTTGTTCCAATGTGCCATTTGTCCCTAATGAGCCCTTGCCTACCATTGCTCCCACCACCATCACTACAGAAAGTATCGCGCACTTCACCATGAATCTTGGTCTACTTCATCAGGCATAAATAACAATAACTTTAAGATGCTGAAAATCACCACCGATATTTCTGGTCGCTTTCTGTGTCTCTCTTCTTTAACCATACTCATTCGGTGAGTTGCCTAAAGACTGGAAGATTGGCAAGATGGTCCCCATATTCAATGGGGACTACTCTACCAATCTTCAAAGTTTGGTGACAGGTACTCACCCCGTAACTATTGACCCGTTCCACCAACATGCATAATCTGCAAACTACTTGAACATAATATGGCTTCTCATATCTGTGACGACTTTGAACCGAATAACTTTTTTCCTAATCAGCGTGGCTTCAGGAATGGCTACTCATGCGACACTCAGTTGTTCAATTTCATATTTGACCTCTCCAATATTATCAACAATAACAATCAAATACACTGCCTCTTCCTTAATTTCAGCAAAGCCTTTGATACTGTCCCTTACTGTCGCTCAATCTCCAAGTTTATCAACATTGTCTTGGATACGCAACTTCTTGTCTTTCTATCAGCAATTCACAGTGGTTAAGGACACTTCATCTGGCGTTTGTGATGCCACACCTGGTGTTCCCCAAGGCAGTGTACTGGGCTCATTTCTCTTTTTTTTTTTATGGACATTAAATCCCAACTCCGGCGATTTTTCTACCATGTCAAGTCTTCTATGTTTTGAGACACTCCTGTCACGAGCCCAATAGCTCAAATGCCCAGGAAATTCAAAAACAATTTTTAATTAGCAAAAACAGACCATGCCAAAACCGAAACACAACCGAGCGCATTGCCTGCGTATGACCTACTATTTGATAAGAACCGGAAGTCGGACACTGTTTCCGCCAGCACAGAGTACGAAAACTGAAAACCAGACTAGCGAAGCGCCGGCAGCGCCAGCCAAACACCGCAGAGGAAGGAAGGAAGCTTTTCCATGCCAAACATTGCCGCCGTCGCCTTGTGACCAGCGCATAAACGCTGTAGCGCCGAAGTAGCGATACCATTGGCTGCGTCACTTCCCTTGACATGCCAAACATGACGTCGCACACACAGTTTTGCCAGTAATTCCGGCAAGCGAGGCGAGCTTTTCGATGCAATCTTTAAAATTCATTTCCAAACAATTGGCACACCTCTTAAGGCTGTAATTTGGCATTAATGACAGAAATGTGCAAAGGAACATGCCCAGCAATTTTTATAGAGATCCACTGACCTCGAAAAATCGCCATAGTTGGCCTTTACGACCTACCCGCTAACCTTTCATGCTCAGATAGGTTGTTTGCAGATAAATGTGTCATCTACTGCAATATCCAGTCTGCTGACCACCGTTCTCCTCTCCAAAGTGACCGTTATCTAACTTACAGGTGGTGTGAAGCTTAGCAGATGTTCCTTAATGCCTCTAAATAAAAGTTTATCTCGTTCACTACAAAGCGTACCAACTCATCCTTTTTTTATACGAATAATACAGTTCGTTCAGCCACACCATCGTACAAATATCTGTGTTCACCTTTCATCAGATTTATTTTGGACTAAACTCGTAGCAGCTGTCTTTTCAAAAGCCTCCCAGTTTCTCGGCTGTCAGTGCAGAAACGTGGGCATCGCTCCTTCTAACCTAAGCGCATTATCATATCTAACTTATGCTCGCCCACAACTAGCACAGAGTATGCGTCATCCACATGGTCACCATCAGCAAGATTACCTTGTACGCATGTTAGAAGCCGTCCAGAACAGGGCAGCGAGATTCATCGCTGGTAACGTCACTCAAGCATCACCCTAATGAAACAAGATCTCGTATTTGTCACTGTATCAGGGCCACATAATTGCCCTTTCATTTGTTTCATAAGTACACCTACAGTAACAAATTCCACTGTTTGCCACTTCATCTTCCTCTGTGCACATTTTCACGCATTCACAACGCATGTAGTTTCATAGGCATTCATAGTCACACGCAGGCATTTAACTCATCACCATTACCTCGAGCCACAGAACTTTGGAATAGCCTTCCAAATCACATCGCACCCATCTCTCTCGAAACTCTTCATAACCTCACTTCGATGTGTTTTACTATTGTATAACTGTTGCACCTTGCTGTTTATCATTTGTTTTCTTTGTTTTATTGTCCTTTACTTTTTGGCTATTTTATTGCAATGTATATACTGATGCCTCCCATACTCATTGCCTTTTAATGGGTCAGTAAGGCATTTTGAATAGAATCTAAATATCCTGCGGAATAGCAACGCAACTAGACATTGATGCGCGATGCATGCGCGTAGAACATCCTCCTAGAACACGGCATAGAAGAAAGCACTGATACTTAGACCTGGCATTTGAGCACTTTCTCCTGTTGAACATGGAGCCGCACCAGTTTTCGCTCTCGTACACTTTAGAGCACACTTGTGCAACAACATGCAAATTAAAAAGCCACTTTTTTTTTTACTCGGTACTCCGGTACTCGCACATTCGTGTGTGTGACTGTTTAATGTAGCACTTGGTATGGTTGTCTAGAGTGCACTATTTGCTGAACTATGTTTGGAACAACAGTGTTACTAGTACAATCAGCGAAACACCCAAAGAAGTTCATGAATCCACATTCATTATAAAAATTAATTTATTTAGTACCAAAAGGCTCTAGATATACATATGTATAGAGAAGTCACGTTTCACATCTACTGTACAAACACACAAAGCATCCCATTAGTAATCAAGAGCCCTTTTAACAAATAATTGACACACAAAGTTCCCAGGCAGAAACACCTTTTTTCATATTATTGACAGGCATTATGCTACTGGACCACTAGGCACAGATGTCACTACACTTGTGTGCTCTTTGAAGTTAAAAAATTGTGATTCTCACCTCATTATGCAGCAGCATTACCCTACTCTTCACAATCTGCTACCTCATTATTTGACAAGCTTCTCAAAAAACTTGATATTTATAGGAAAATAAAATTTCATCACCATAGAAGTGCTTTTCTAATGACGGTGTGGGGGTGGATTTACTTTTCCGCTTTCTCTTGAGCAAGCTCCCAAGCCAACATGTAGCAACGTGAGCGACCTAATGAATACAGTTGGCTCATTAAATAATGCTTCCTATGAAGACAGTCATTTCGCCTCAGCATAAGATTAAATACTATTTTATGAAGCAGATTGTGATTTTGCAAACTTACAGGTCATCATTATTATTCGGTACAGTTATGCTGAATTCGACGGAGCCAAATAATCCTTGTATGCTGTATATGACTTACATGTTGAATGAAGCATTTCAAAGCTTATAGTATTTATAGAGGGCAGCCTTTGCAGATGCCTCTTTATTCTCATGCTTTTATTATTACATTAATTCTTTTGCAATCGTTTTGCAACTTTAGGCACCATGACTCAACTGAAAACCTCCCTGACCCCATATGGCCAATCTGGATGTGGTCAGCCCTGTTGAGCACACTCACATTTTCATGATAAGCTGAATATTACTGTCATTGCAAGTTAAATACAGTTTAGGAGCATGAAGATTTTTTAAAGCAAACTTACCTAGTCAGGCTTAATTTCAAATGAAAACCCTGAATCATTCCCACAACTACAAGTGATCTTAATATGGCTGCAAAAATGAATGAAGAAAGCAATGTCAGTCATGGCTTTCATGAGGACTGGTATCATTTACTTTGTGTTAGCTGTAGCGCTTCAGGTGCTACGAAGACAACTCAGTGTACTGGTAATTTAAGACTCAGATAGGTAATATTGTATTTGTCAACAGATCACTAGTACTCTGCATCTTTGTAGATGGCATTTGCAAAACTGTAAAACCAATATACAATGCTGAATAAGCTTCTGTAACAGTTATTAGTGTGTGATTTCGCAGTCTGTTTTGTTCTCATGACTGCATGCACAGTTTGGAAAATATTTTGAGAAAGCAACTGATGCCAAAGTATTGTCAAGAGATTGAAAAACTAGGGAAGTGAGTATTAGGTTCACAATGAAGGAAAGCAGCTCCATTTTCTTAATACACCAATCTACTAAACAAAAAGTAACAAAAACAAGCTTTAATGTTTCATGTCAATGAGCACCATTGAGTTGCGAGCTTTTTGGGGAAAAAATAAAATTCTAATGCATGTCTGGAGTAAACAGAACCAAAAGTCCATCTGACATCCAGTGGTCCATCACGAATGGCAGTAGGGTTGAAAACACTGGTATCGTATCAGACTGAAATTATCTAGCCTTGAACCAGCATTGTCGGAATGTGCACAGACACTTTAAAAGTGGCACACAAGAGGCCCCAACCCTTTCATGTAGCTTAGTTAGCATTGATCAACTTCAGTATGTACAAATCAAGGTGGAAGCGCTATACACAGGGTCATTTTGTTACGCTGGTTTTGACACACACAACCCACAGGCACAAGTCAGAGGCAACAACTCAATGGAAAGCTAAAGCTGGCTGAGCAGACACAGGAGACGCAGCTGAAAGCACCGCTCTGAAGACTGCCGCTGACTACTTGCAACAGCAAGGTTGAACACACACCTCGCAAACATGAGGCGATATCAGATTGAACAGTGCAATGCAAGCCCTGCCAGGCATCACTACTGTGTGCATACATGTTAATGGAATGGGACGGACAAAAGGAATGAACAAATGATGCACAGATATCCTGCAACCCCCTTGTTTGTACACACATGTAGCAATGTGATCCCATCCAAAACATATGGACAATAGTGTCACTTTCGAAGCATGTTACCCAGCCCCAGAAGCAGTAACAAATGCTTGCAACTAAGGCGTGACATACTTACAATGCCAGATTCTTAGGCATTTTTGTAATTTTAGACAATGTAACACTACATCTACTATTTCTTTCTTTTTTTTCACAGCAAAATGCTGGGCCAGCTTGTACATGCAAATGCACAATGCATCAATGAAAGCAAAGATGACAAGGAGAGCAACAGACGTGATTTCTTTAAGCGAAACAAGTTAGCACTGTGCTTTCATCTGTCCCATGTTGTTGTGCATTGTCCACAAGTATATCGACACCAACAGTTCTCCACCTGTTGCCATAGGCGTGGCAGCAAGCAGTCACGGGGTGAGACTTGCTGAGCCACGAGGTATTGCTTCAGTTGTACACATAACACACTCCTGCATGAAAATTCATGGCTGTTAAGTCATGTGGGCCGCTCCGACTATTGTGACCAAAGGAAGGGCACGAGGGAACCTTGTTGCCTTTCCAGAAAGTAGCGTGCTAGTGAAATTAAAAGTAGGATTTCAGAGGCATGCTGCTCCACACCAGAGACAGAAAGCAACGAATGCTCACAATTTAAAGATTGCCATATTTTCAGGGCCAGATGCTTTAGCATTTATGTAATCATTAAATAGCAAGTTAGTTGAACAGCTGTTACTATGCTTAACTGCTTAATGCAAAACATCACTGGATGTCAGATGTGGTCAAGTCTCAAAATTGATTGAACAAATGAATGAATCTCACCATGCACTTGCAAATGTTAAAAGTAGTTTGCAGATTTCATTTGGGCATGGTGGTATATTGACAAGCAATCAATCTGGTGCACAAATACCACACTAGAACACAGGTGATAAAGTATGAACTCTTGGAAATTGTGTTGTCTACCCCGCTCCCTGAATCGGCAATTATTGTTGATGTACCAGCCCCAAGCAGCAAGTCTTTCCCAAGGCAAAGGAACACAGCAGCAGCTTATCTGAGACCAATGAACAGCCTGTTCAGTCATCACTGCACCATTTGTGCTTCCTACTCTCAATGCACAGGGTTTGTTACTTGCTTGTGACAACATTTAGGGTGGGCTTGGGAAACAAGTATTGCATGGCCATAGTCTTTTGAGTAAGTCACGCTAAACTGTGAGCAAGAATGCTCAAGTGCTATGACACATATGCATATCTAGAATATATATATGTATATAATTATGTATGTATGTATATATATATATATATATATATACACTGACGCTTAAGAAAAACATGTGCACTGTAAAGGTGATGTTACTGGAAGTACTGTAGCATTTAGGCAGAAAGTCAAAGCACAGGGGTTGCTGACCAACTCATCTTGTTGCTTCCATGCGACAATTGAAAACAAATTCATGAAAACAGAATTTGACCCAAATTTTGTCCCCTTTGACAAAGTGAAGCCCTCACAAGCCAAAGCAAAATATGTTCCTCACATATGCTCTCACTGCTTTGTAATATATCAGTGCTTGCACACTTAGCTTGAGTGTGCAAGCTCCACTTTTGTTGCTGTGCTTGTGAGAGGTGTATCCCACTTGTCTGCAGTGGGGCAGGAGGCGGAAGCAAATGAGTGAGTGCACCCTTCACGCAAATACAAACAAGCCAAAGAGAGAATAATAAATACACAAAAACTGCACCAAAACAACACAGACATACATGCAGAGGCAGCCCACCAAATGGATTGTCCTTGTACAATTTTAGGGGACACAGGCTCACAAACTTTCAAGTTCAGTCATCGAGGTTACCACAAACGATGAGTGGAAGGTCAGATCAAACAAGTGTAGTTCTGGCTAATACAAAACTTATGGGCCTCGATCTAACCCACACTTTCGTATGCTCACAACGAATCCAGAGAGTACTTATGACTTATATCTTGGCAAAACATCCCCTTCCTGCCCCAGCAAGTAGCTAAAGAATATGTTTTGTCAAAGTTTGCTTTAGTATTTACGACAACCGATCAGAGATTTACCTGTTATAATGTAACACTGAATAACAAATCTGCATTATAATCAAGCATGTGCTCAAAAAACCTGGATTTTTGATAAACAATGCGTACAAGATAGATTAATTCTAAATTTTTAATTTCGCTGGTACAAGCCATCTGTAAAATAGACACTACATATTCAATAAATATCAGTAATATATCCATAACTTAACAATATACGTAGTACTGCTCTGCTTCTCTGGTCACAGACATCATTGTTCATATTAAACTGTTGCGAGTAGAGTCAATTCAGACTTCAAAAAAAAAAAAAAACAAGTTAAGGCAAAGAATAATACGCAAGCACTAAAAAATGCTACCATGTCATGATCACCCCGCTTGCTTCTCTCGAGAGTCTCAACCAGTGACTGTCCCAATCATTGACATGCTTAAAGGTGCCTTTCACGTGCACTGCCTACCGTATCCCAACAAATTTCGGTCACATCGCTGATATACTACCGAGCATGCATCGAACTTGGCCATATTTCCTACAATATGATAATACTTGTGCCGGATTCACTGTAAAGAAAATAGTATTTTACTGCAATAAGCGTTTCAGTCCAAGAAAAATGTGGTTGGTCACTAATGTATGTAATGAACTATCGCAATAATAGAGCCAAAACCAAGCGGAGGTGAAGGGAAAAACAAGAAGAGATACAATTTGCTATGCAGTGTTCTATTTCTGAAGATTTCATTTTAGCATTTTCTGGGACATAATAAAAGAACAGGTAACTGACTGAATATGAAAACTTTGGCAGTATGGAGCCTCCACAAACTGAGTGTAACAAGCAAAAGCAGCAAAAAAGTAGTAGACACTATGTCTCTGTTCAAGTTGACTGCTTATTCTAGTAAAAGACAGCAGAGTTTAATGAGCTTGCAACAGTAGAATAGTTGAACACTCAAACATTGCAAGTATGGTTAGTACTTAAACACTTGCTAATAGCTGGATCGTTGCCTTCGTGCAGCAAGGCTGACAAAGTGGCATTCGATGCATGCTGAGGTACGCGAGTTGAAGCTATTGCGTGGTGTGCAGACTGCACAATAAATGACATTCCAGCTGCTGGAAATCGCACAAAGCGAGTCACTACATGCGCAGTTTTTCTTTCCAGGCACTCCCACCCAGGGTGTATGTCAAATCAAAATAGTATGCACTAAAGCAGCATGCACTCTTTCGTGAATGCCTTGTTTTTTGGTAACAACAGACGACACACCAGCAACTGTCGCCTATCCTTGCAGAGCTTTCTTCGGACTCCGAGAAAAGTGTGAGCTCATTGCAAGAAGGCTTAGCACATGCGAGCCTTTCAAGAACCCTGAGCACTCCAGAGGCCTTCATGTCATACGGTCATCACATACACAGCAGCACTGATATATATCGTGAAATTGCTATGCAACATTTGCAAAGCAACATGTGGCCTCATTGGCATAATAGAGAATTGTCAGGCTTGAACTCGAGGCAGGACAAGTGACTGATAGAGCACAGAAAAACAGGAATCAAAGTGGAATAAAATCTCTGTTTGAGAAGCTTTTCACGCAAACATTTCCTACAAGTTGTATCCACAAAAAAGCTGCAGTCTCTGTGTATTGCATGGTATCTTCAACTAGCTCTTATTGCTTCGTTTGTTGGTCATGACAAGTGGGCTGGTCGAGTATGCTTGCCTGACCAAATAAGTTGAAAGCGTGCACAGCTCTTTGCGCTGTGCCAACAATGACATTGCTCTCAAATTTCACAGTACTAGCATGTTTCGTATAAGTGAGAAGTATGCACATTTTACTAATTGCAGCAGTTGAAAAATCTGGGGTGATGAAACTTTGGCACCATTTTTAACAGTTATGGCAAGACACATGTTTTGTGCTAACATGACAGATGGCGCCCCTTTTTCATTGCAGCCAAGCCAATAGTTTCTAGTTCAATCACCAAAGGCTTACAGTATGCGACCCTGACAAAACAAAAGCAGTCAGCAGGTTGTGCACCAGAAGTGACATACTTTACGCAATGATCAAACAGCACGAAGCACCCAGCCATGACTTCACAAAAGTGGTTCATCTCAAAACTTCTTGTGCGCTGCAGTGATCTGTGGTAAACTAAACATCTTTCTCTCTCACGTGAAGAGCACACTTTTCAAATAAACAAATTTCTACATGATTGTCATGCATGCAATGACCTAAAAGCATAAATACTGAGCACAAACATTTCATAATGTCAAAGCCAATCCGATGAATTGGCTAATAAATTTTCAAGAAATGGCTATTATGTAACCCTACTTGGAACACAGCTACTGAAGTTAGACTGAAAAGATGCCACAATCTTGCAAAACAAATGCCTGCAAACTGAGTTTTATCGGCTGTAATTTCTCCTCCTTGCTTAAAAAAAATGTCAGAGAATGTGCTTGTGCAAGCACCATTTCCACACCTCTTTCTTGCACAAATCAGCAATCAATTGTGGCATTGAAAAAAAAAAAGTGTTCTTATATCTTCAGCACAGCTTAAAATAGGATGATACTATCTACCTTAGGCTGGTAGCTACGAAAAAGCTGCTATTCATGGAACCGTGCCAATACATGCTACCAATGCAAGTCACACATAAATGCACATATTGGAAGCTGCAGAGCATGCGCAGCAGTTGACCGACAGGTCATGCACTGTATTCAGCAGCTGACGATGGGCCAACATCTGGCAGACTACAATCATCATCGGTTCCTCAAGGTGGACTCTATATTAAGTACATACTAAAATGCAACGGACATTGCTCACTCCTGTCTCTCTTTACACATTAGGATATGTCGCTTTTATTGGAGGGGCTCGGTGATGCTAGATGCACAAAGAGTAACCGACTAGAGAAACCTGGCAGTCATCAATAAAGTGCCTGTTCTCAGAAGCAGGATTCACTTGTACAGAGCTCAGACTGTATGATCTGTGCCACCAACATAACTAAATTGGCTAGTTTTGAGTTATACTGCTTCAGATACAGTGGGGTGACACCGCAAGGTGTTACGTGCCATCATCACACTCTTGTGCTGTTTCCGATAAGCAATCAACAACTGAAAAGCCAAACTTTGAAAGTTGTTACTATTGTTCATGCACTACTGACTGCACCAAGATATCTTCGGCTTGTGCGAATACTCGAATGCTTCGAATATTCAAACTAAAAGTAGAGTATTCTAATTCCCTTCGATTCTAATTGAAATTATTAAAAATTTCAAAGTATTCGCTATGAACAAATAAATGTATATTAGTCCGCATGTAACTCCCTGAAAAGGTCGTTTCACTGCAGTGTACTAGTGCTAGCCATGAAAGCTTCTACCCAGGGGAAAATACGCACTGCCGTGAAGTTCTACTTCAAAGGGGCTTAAACACTGTTAGAGCATGGGCAGAAAAACGCTTCCGCGAGGCTACCGAGAACACTCTAGACAATTATTAAAGCACAGCACGCAGCACAATGAACTCTTAAGGTCAGCTTGCTTTCTTGACAAACGATGCTAAAAGCTTAAGAATCGCTCATCATGACCATTCTACCAGCCATTGGCTGATTTGAGCATTGTGCCCTCGGTTGTTACTGGGGCGGCTGTGGGAGGCTTTGACTTGCCCTTGCATTAGTGCATTATCGCAGAGAAAAGCCGTGTATTGGAAGAAAAAAAAAAGAAAGTGCTCAAGATCACGAGGCGCCTGTGACTTTCTTTCCTCATGCCATCACTCTCTGCTTAGTTTTGAGCGCTTTCATCAGGACAAGAAAAGAGAAAATGCAATAGCAGCGTGCGACAAATTTTTTTCTTACTCCGCTCGTGCCGGACAGACTCTAAAAATCTTTGCAGGGGTGAACTCACACGACAATAAGCTCCTTTAGTGAATCCATTTCATGGCTACTTGTAAAAGTATTGCAGTGCCCCGTTGAATGAACATAATACCCTCAATTGGTTCATAAATTCTTCGAGTTAAAAAGCTTGTTACGCCGACTTATATGCTCTTAATAAATTTTAAAATGTTATATTTTACAGGATATCACTTGCAGTGTACCGAAAGCCAAATGTTATGGCTACTTAAAGTTGTTTAGACTTCCTTCAAATGAAAGAAAATGACATTTGCACAGATGCCCTACCGTAATTACTCGAATCTAACGCGCACCTTTTTTCCGGTTAAGCGAGTTTATAAATTGCATGCGCGTTAGAATCGAGTACGAACAAAAAAATTACGGTCAATCTATTGCCATCGGCAAATCCAAAATGGCCACCCCCTACGTGCGTCGGCATGGCGCGTCGGCCATTTCTGCCTATGTGTTTCCCATGTGCGGCACTTCGTACGTGTGCTGAGGAGTTCGTCATCTAGTAGTGCATTAGCATCGACGGCGTGGAAGGGCCGACTGCCGACTCCAAAAACTCGATAGCACCACGATGCCGCTTTTAAAAGAAAAGTTATGGCGTGTGCAGAAACGGACGGAAATCGGGCCGCATCGCGGTCGTTCGGAGTTCCCGAAACGTGCGTGCGGGACCGGCGGAAACAAAAGCAGAAGATTCTCGACAGCAAAGCTTCACGCAAAGGCTTCAGTGGACCACAGCATGGTCGGTTTTCACAAATTAAGGAGCTGCTCGGCAAGTATGTGCTTGAGCAGCGAGCGGCACAGCGGTCCGTCACGACAGAACTGCTCCAAGTGCGGGCTATGCAATTAGTCTTGGAAAAAGGTCTAATGCAGAGCCAGTTTAAAGCGAGCAGGTGCTGGCTAACTAACTTTATTTAGAGGAAAGACTTTTCCCTCCGAAGGGGAACATGCATATGCGAAAAGTTTTGCGGAAGAGTACGATGAAAAGCTTCACAGTTTTCAGAGGTTCGTCCTAAACTTGCGGCGCAACAACGGCTACCTGCTTGGGCAAATCGGGAATGCCCATCAGACGCCTCTTTACTTCGACATGCCTGGCACCACAACCGTCGAGAAGAAGGGGGCGAAGCAAGTTCGCGTGCTGACATCGGTCCATGGTAAAACTATTGTGACGGAAAGCTCTGTTACACGTCAGATGGGCACAAGCTTCGCCCGTACCTCATATTTAAATGGAATACGCTCCCGAAGAAGTCGTTTTTTCGAGTGGTGTGATCGTGCGGGCCGGCGAGAAAAATGGGTGCGCGTTGCAATCGATGTCTTGCGTTTTTTTTTTTTTCGTGGTGGAAATCGGGTGCGCGTTACAATCGAGGGCGCGGTAGAATCGAGTAAATACGGTATTTCGATTTTGAAAAATTTTGTGCAGGCTAGTTAGGTCATGATATACATATACACTATTCGAATTGGATTTCAAGTGACTCAACCAAAATCACTATTTTCATCAAATTCACTCTCAACCTAGAATTGATTATATGCACAAGCTTCTAAGATTTTTATTTCACATGAAAGTAAACATGGAAATAAAGACAACACGCATGGCATACGATGAAAAGAAAAGTGGTCATTGACTAGCCAACAATAGCCAGGTTTTCCCTCAACTCACATTCTCACACTCTCTCATCAGAGCAACAGTGTTTTTTAAAAAGCACATCTTTGAAAGTGCACTGCTATTTCGTTACATTGTAAAAAGTGTTTTTCCTGGTTATGTACTTTCCACCATTACTTATCAAAGCCGTACACAAAATGGAATACTGCCTTTCCTCATGTAAAGGCTATCATAAACTGCCAGTTTTGATTTAGAACCTATCCTTTCTTCTGTGTTTACTGGCAATCGAGTAATACACGAACCATGGCTAGTTGGAAACATAATTTGCTTGGTGGTTTAGCCGCTAGATCTAATCTTTCAGCTCTGCCTTTTCTTAGCCTTTTCTAGGAGCTGCTCACCATGCTAAATGATCGTCTCTAGCTATTTCCATCTTCAATGAAATGTGCCACAAATACTGAAAAAAAAAAAAGAACACCACTGAAAAGGAAGAATTTGAACCTGTATTCGTGCATTCAATCTATCACAAACAAAAGAGAGAAGTACTATGGCTATGACATAAATGCCAAAAATCAATTGAAGTAGACAGCAAATTACAGAATCATGTTATCGCATCAGCACATTTAACACCTCCATTTGAGTGGCACTGCAAAAGATGCAGTTAAAAACGTTGCCTTTTCTAACAAGATACGTTGGATATAATATCTGCTAAGCCCCTGCATTTTACAGCTCTAAAATAAACCTCTGCTGTGCCTTGCATTGCCCGATTTCAGCACTGTACCAAACCTGCCCTGCTTATATTCTCTGCAGTTCCACGAGGCATGGTATATATCAGCATAGAACTGTGCCTTAAAGACCTTGGACGAGAAGTCCTTAGTAGTAGGGGTCATATGGTGGAATAAGTTAGCTCACAGAAAAACATCGTAAGCACAGATTTGCAATGGTCAACATGAAATATTTTGGCAATGAAACTGGCCATGCTGTACTCTGGACCAGCAAAGGTCGTCACATTAGCATTGCTGACAAATGGTCTAATTATGAATATTTAAGAACACTAAAGGATATTCAAGAACCACACACCATCGAAATTGTTTGGAGGAAACTTAAAAGATTTTAAGAAACAAAGCAAACCACTTGAGCATATTTCTCATTTTTACTCCCTGTCATCAATGTAGTTTCATCAAGTTTTAACTCTTCAAACAAAACATGACTCCAATGGTTCATGTTTCTACAATATATTAGAAGGTTGATCGTGCCAAAGAACAGCTCTTTAAATAACAACTGAACATCTACATTTCTAAATTGCACACTAATAAAACGTTGGTTAAAAAGGCTCAGCCAAGTCTTTTAGCAAACAGTCAGACAGGCCTGATTTGACAACACTATGATATTCTCCTGTGTGAGGGCGAAAACACAGAGAGAAAAAAATACTGGAAGCGTTGTACGTAAATCAATGAAAAAGCAACTGCATCCCTGACATCTCATTGCACCTGTTAGCTAGAAAGACGAGCATAATCAAGATTATATGTTATGCACTGTGATGTGTGGTTCAAGCATTCGCGAGGTGGCTGCCGGCAGGTGCCTTTGCAGTACACTTTTTGAATAAATATAGGCTTCAGCCTATTCTGTCATTTTCTCACTGTGTCTTGCATTTCTCATTGGTTTTAATTCATTTTGTAGCAACTAACCCATTCTGATACCTGGGCCTTGAGCTTAGGACACATGTATGGCTGTGCAACCATTCTTATTTGCCTATTAGCTTTGGAATTGTCTGGGCGAAAAATTTAAAAACCTGCAGTTGTTCCATGTACAAATACATTTGATGAGCAGAGCTCTTTAGAAATGGCATGCGAACGACTATGCACCTGATCTCACCGCTGGCCTTCATGAAGGCAATAAGGTTGGTCAACGTCTTTACAACCAGTACAGCTTCGCAGCTCCACATGTGTGTTGACACACGCACCTGATGCGTAAAAGCGGAGGCGACACACATGCCGCATCGAGCAGAGACGAGAGAGGAGTAGCTGCTTGCGACGCGTTGCCCGTTTCTCTGTACTTTGTGTGTGATTTGTGAATGCACGAGACACAATGCAAGATGGAACTACAGAATCCCTAGTTCTTGTATCAGCCATACTATTCCACTTCATAGAGCAAGCATATAGGGGGAGCTGCTAAACTGACCTGGTTCTAGAAACGTTGGGGTGGAGTGGTCATGCAGTGGGGAGCTTCAACGGCAATCAGGGCGACAGCAGAGTCAGGAGCTTCACTCCTACAAAACTGGAAAAGTTCTTCACAGCATATGCTTGCCGCAAGTGTGGAAAATGAACCTCAGAGAATATGATGTTAGGGTAGTACTTGCATACTTAGCAAGATAGATTATGCTAGTTGGCTCCTATGTTAGTTTATAAGACAGCACAAAACAATTGCTCGCTGTTTACCACGTAAAACTTGGCCTGCTATTGAGTTCACAATATTAATCCCACTCGGGCACTGTCCATTATAACATTGAGAAACTCTTCGTTACAGATTACACTACAACAAAAGAGAGTTATACAGCTTTCACAAGCAACAATTCCTATAACACAGCCACAGATGCCTACATAAGTTAGTGGACCAAAAAAGAAAAAAAAAGGCACACACTTGCATGCATTTCCCAGAAAGGCTAATTTGGCACTGGATTTTCTCTAGGAGCAGCGAAATTAGGACAAAATAAAGCAAAGGACCCTCAAAAAGTCATGCAACCTCACGCAACAATTGTTCTCAAAAGGCTCTACATCCAAGCAGGTCGAGTAGGCTGTGAGTAGACTATGCAGAGATGCAGAGCTCAGAGTACTCTCGCCATTTCAAAAACATCAACAAATAAAAGAAGCACGAGTGCACTTAGACCGTTTATTGCATGCACAGTAATGAGTTGCTTGCGAGAAGAGCAACAAATTCAGGCCTCACGTGATCAATATTGAGGTTTATAATCAACACAGCAACAAACAATTAAGTTCAAAATGTGGGAGAGAGGTGTGATGCTCATTTTCTATGCAAGAAATAAAAAGTGACCAAAGGCCATGCATACACAGTCATGCTTGCAAGCAATGTGTAAATGTTGTACAACTCTTCACAACAGACGATTGTCCCTGCTTTACGTTTCGGCCTGAATTTTGCCTTTCTGTGAGTACAAAGCCCAAACACAGAGATGACTAAGAGTAGACAGCCCGAGTGACCACAGCGCAAGCTGTAAGGTAACCTGTGTAAAATCTACCAAACCAATAATTAAGTGCCGGTTCAGCTATGTTACACGTAAGCCAAGAAGTAACGAGATATTTTCCAACCAACGACTTAGCTGCTGGTTGGTGCACACATTACAAAGGTCCCCAGGAAACTAACGAGGGATCTAGCAACACACTTAAGTTGTTAAGTACATACTTGTCTAGCCTGCATGGCTTTGCCAATAAGTGGCACATGTCCTCGAAGAATGCTTCTCTGCATAAACAAATTAGCTGCTTCCACGATTGTGCCAAAAGTTGAGTAACCAGAAAAGCCATCAGGTAAAGTTGAGTCCTTCCCACACAAACATTGTGTATTAGTAGTATTCAGTTAAATATCAGGTGATTACTTCTCGCTCTAATACTAAATAAAAAATTTTTTCGAATACTTGGGAAGCGCCAAACACTTTACGCAGTACGGGACAAGATGCTTCATATCATCGAGTTAAAACTGTCGGTCACATTTCACCAAAATTAGATTTTTATGAGATGTCGTTGCTGCTGCTATTTTCTATTTATTCAAGCTAAAATGAGCAAGTTATGGATGCAAATGCGATAACAGATTTGAATGTTGAAAATGCCACTTATACACATAATTTGAGTGCAGGCTAACCCACCTGTTTAGCAACCACTGTCACATACAACCAACGTTCATCAATTAGGTGGCGTTTTGTGTGTAACACAAAGCGTGTGCAAACACCACTGGCTTTGAGCATACTGTCTGCAACCACAAAGGATGACGTTCACAGATTAACACAAAGTTGCCATTTGTGGCTTGCACGTTGCTACCACGGCACGTTTGTGATGGGAGAATATTTTTCCCTGGGGAGGCAGCCAAAGGAGCAGTTTCACAAAGGATGGAACAATCGGCAGCACTCCATCGTGCGCCTTTGTCCCAAGACAACCGATACTTCTGTCAATCCATTCAGCCTACTTGCTTCTTTGATTGACGGCCCTCAAGTCCATTTGCGTGGGCACATTCCATGTAGGCACCAAACCATCATCTGACCAGTTTTAGTGCAACCTGAGAACAAAAAGAAATGGGCCGATATTTACACACAGGTAGCAAAAACGAAACAACCCTGCGAAATGTTTTTAAGGACACAGTGCGGAACCAGAGAGCAGTCACCAATTTGGATGTTTATGTAAATCAGTGTCACTGCCCGACTTTACGGCAACTTACAAGATGCGCAAGATGTACACTACGAGATAAGTTCTTCCTGAGGATAGCAACCCATACACAACATGCTGAATCATAAACATTACGCGTGACACTAATAAAGCTGTTAGCAATGAAAAAAGCATATAGGCGGAAAAACATGGAGAGGTGGAGTGGCTTTTGTGGTAACATAGAAAGCTGTGTGTGGTGCCATAAACACACCACTAAAGCTTATGGGTCAATAGTGCACATGTATGTCCTGAGTGAACTTGTACAAAGTGCACCTCTTAATCTTGCTTGGCACGTGCTGCCACACTGTGGGAATGCGTAGAACCTTTTTTTTCTAGCACCCATGTCTCCCGTTTTTACAGTGAAAGCAGTTCTGAGATCACTTTTTGGGTCACGCGCAGTTGCATGTTGTCTGTCGCCACCGCCACCGGTGTCCGCAACCACATCGCGCAAAATTAGAGTAAAAAAACCTCGCACCAATGACACAGTAGGGCTTGAACCCGGGTCCGCTGGGTGCAGGTTAAAATTCTACCACTGAGTTACGCCGGTGCTGGTAACTTGTTGTAAAACTTCCCTTAGGCAGGCATGACCTAGCACCAATGGCATAGTGCGGCTCGAACACAGGTCCGCTGGGTGCCAGCCCAACATTCTACCACTGAGCTACACCAATGCTTGTGACTTGTTAGCAAACTTGCCTTAGGCAGGTTTGATGTCGGGAAAGCAATCGCGTTAATACGACTTATAAAGCGTTTCAAAACAGCAAAAGAACAACTAGTCGTCGCACAATGCGATTAGCATAACAAGTGGGCTGTCCAATGCTCCAACCCATTACAAAAGCTTGTTCTTGTTTCCCTATTAACTGTGGTGCATACCAACTTTAGCCATAATTCCTCGTCGTCGGCAGTGACTGCATGGGCAATTGGCACAAAATTCTTTGCAACTGTTTAGCGAATACCAGCTTCTCAGAAAAATGACGAAAAATAGCATAGCAAATGCCAGCCTACTACCCAAAAGTTTATTATTAATGCCTTAGTGGGTACCAAGCAAGTGTGCTTGCAGTAGTTACCCAATGAGTGTTTAGAAAAGGCTCTGAGAGGCCGCTCTTCCAGCTTTCGTTGTGACAGCGCTGTGCCTACCGCACAGGCAGTGGTGTTTTTTTCTTTTAAATGCTTTACTACTACAAAGGTTCTTGAAAGAAGCTTGAATTTATGCGCACGTCTGCTGTTGGAAGCATATTTTATTGAAACAAATAAGGATAGCTGTCTCAGCGAGTCATCCTTGGTGTTACATCAACAGGAACAATCTTTTCAAAAGACAAGAATTAAGTGATTAGAGCTGGCTTATCTGCTTTTCGTAATTCCTTTCTTTTTTTTTTCCTTGTTTCTCGTTGTGTGGTGGCAGTATATACTACGCGCGTTCAATGTTTTCCACATGCACAGCTCTGTTTATTTTTGCCTTTGCTTATTTTTTTTAACACATATAAAAGGTAATTTAGGAGCAATAAATAGTTGGTAGTGAAAGCCGAGTGCCGTGTGTGTTACTTGAGTAAATGTGTGAGTGTTTGTGTGAGGATTTGCAAGAGTCAAGGTTACGCTAAATATCTTACAATATGTCCCATCTTGTTGGTGATAAGACAAAGGATTCTTAATTTTATAACTTTTTCACTCGCTTTGCTTTCCACACAGGCACACAACCACACAGTTTTCTTCTGTGCACTCACTCAAACACTTTGCTTATGCTATAGAACTGCGCGCTGGCTTCTTTGGTCGAGCAGTGATCCCTTGAACTCGCTGCTCAACTCGCATGCAGCAGAGCAATCTGATTAATTGGATGTAAGCCCATCATATTAACTTGCACGTTACTCCGATGTTGATGAATGAACATAACTTCAAAAGCACGCACGGTGAGGCGATGCTCACTAAATCAAAGAGGACTTTTCAGCCGCTGTACGTGTTTACATTTGACGTCACTTTGTGCATTTACATTTGTGCTACTGTGAACTCTTTTTACTGCAACACATCTTTTTTTTTTTAAGTTGTAAAAGCTTTTTCTAGAATTGATCGTGATGATGATGGTAGATTTTAGTGGCGCAAGGGCAACTCAGGCCAAAGAGCGCCAAACACACGGTTTTTTGGTCGATTTGATTATAAAAAGTCTACTCAGGGTGGCAAGAATAAAAGAGTAATGTATAGGACTTAAACTTAGGTGTAGTGACTATGTGTGATGGGTTTAAAACGGGCTATGCTCATGAGTTTTACAAAGTCATGCCGTGTCGTCAACAGCCTTTGTCAAGACAAGGAGTGCGTGCTGCATGACATATAATAAAAAAATCTCAGCGATTCTCTCAGGATTGAGAGGAGGCTGAGATTAGTGAGAATATGTTATGGAATGTAGGAAGCCTACACTAGCTAAAAACTTTAACACTACTTTTGGGGGAAACAAGGGATGGTCTCCAAGAAAAAATTGTGGATGAGGCGGAATGTGGCATTTGTACAGCTTTGGAAAGTGACACAGTCTTTCTGGTTCGAGGTACGAACAGGTAATTAGAACGTGAACGACAGACAGCTCATCACCACATTTTGCACAATGTGGTGCTGGAGAGTTGTTTAAAAGGTGCGAGTGTGTTGCATGTGTATGACCGATCCTGAGTCTGCACAGTGCAACCTCTTGGTGCCTGTTACGTTTTTCAGTCACATATCTTCCTATTCTTGGCTTTACTAAGTGCAGTTTGTTTGCATTTGCTGCGTTCCATTCTTCTTGCCATTGTCTACGCATTCGGGATATGATGAGTGGCCTCAAGTCCTCATACGGGATGGTGTCTACGTCAACTGATGGGCGGAGTGCTGTTGACTTTGCAAGTTTGTCCGCTATCTCATTGCCAGCAATGTTGCAGTGTCCCGGAATCCAGCATAGCGTGATTTTGAGCTTAGATTTGCGGGCTGTCATGATGCATTTTCGAAGTGTATTAGTAACTGGGTTTTTGAGTATCTTAGTGGAGGACAGCGCAGTCACAGCACTGAGAGAATCTGTGTATATGACTGAGGCTGATTCTTTCTCCTTTAAAATGTGCGTTACAGCTAGAAGTATGCCATAGCATTCTGCAGTAAGTATACTGGTATGTTCGTTCATTGTTCTAGATTCAAAGAAAGCGGGACCGTGTGCTGCACATGCGACTGCGGAGGACTTGGGGGCATCAGTATAATATTCAGCACACCTGTATTTGGCCTGCAGGTACTTGAAGTGTTGATCGATTGCGACTGGGTGGCCATTTTTTCCTACCTCTAGGAATGACAAATCACAATCGATAGCCTGCATTTCCCATGGCACAACAGTGTCCTTGTGAGAGGTTAGTTGAAGAATGGAGATCGGTATGTGCATATTTCCAAGGTGTGAGGCCACTCTGAGGGAATACGGTGGCGTAGCTGATGGTCGCCTCAAAAACAGGAGGGCGTTCGATGTATCCTGCAATAGCGCGCGAGCTGGGTGGTCGACATGGGAAAGCACCTTGGTGGCATATGTGACACTTGTAAACTGACGTTGCCGTTCTAGTGACCACCGGTCTGTCTCAACATACAGGCTGGCTGTCGGGCTGGTTCGGAAAGCACCGCTGGCCAGCCGAAGCCCAAGGTGGTGCACTGGGTCAAGCATCTTCAATGCAGATCTTGAAGCTGACTCGTAAACTACCGAGCCGTAATCAATACGTGATAGCACTACACTGTTGAGAAGGTTGAGTAGACAGTCACGGTCTGTGCCCCATGACTGATGCGAGAGAATCTTGAGCAGGTTTAAGGCTTTCAAGCACTTAAGTCGTAGCTGTTTGATATGTGTAACAAAGCTGAGCTTTTCATCAACCACAACACCTAAAAAATTGTGATCTTTTTTGGTAGTTATGGTTTGTCCATGAATTGAAATGTTGGGGGTTGGCCTTATGCCACGTAGTTTTGAGAAGAGTATGCAAACAGTCTTGTCACAGTTAAACCCATTTTTGTCTGCCCAGCTTGACAGCTTGTTTACTGCCAACTGAATCTGACGTTCACACGTGGCTATGTTGCATGATTTGAAGCTGATCTGAATGTCATCCACATACACAGAGTAGGAGATTGTTTTAGGCAGTATGGTGCTTATGGAGTTCATTTTTACGATGAATAGTGTGCAGCTAAGAACACCGCTCTGGGGGACGTCATTTTCCTGCGTAAACCACTTCGATAAGGCATTACCAACACGAACCACAAATGTACGGTCAGAAAGGTAGCTTTCAATAGCATTCAGCATATTTCCTGACACTCCAAAAGATCGCAGGTCACGGAGAATGCCATAACGCCATGTCGTGTCGTAAGCCTTTTCCAAGTCAAAAAATACAGATAGGCAGTGTTGTTTATGAATGAAGGCATCTCTGACATAGGGTTCAAATGCTACCAGTTGGTCAGTTGTCGACCAGCCAGACCTGAATCCAGCTTGATGACGATCAAGGAGGCCATTGTATTCAAGGTAATAAATAAGGCGGCGATTCACCATTTTTTTGAACACCTTGCCCAAACAGCTGGTCAGCGGTATTGGCCTGTAACTAGCAGCAAGTGTGGCTTCTTTTCCTTGTTTAAGGATAGGTATGATAACTGCCTTTTTCCAGGTCACGGGCAGACGCCCAGAGGACCATACATTGTTGAAAAGAATGAGGATGACGTCAAGCGTTTGTTCGTGTAGGTGTTTCAGCATGCCGTAAGTAATCCTGTCCGAGCCTGCTGCTGAGCTGGCGCACTTTGCCAGTGCTGCCTTTAGTTCACCTATAGTAAAGGAGGCATTGTACCCTCCTGCCGATGGCCTGTCATCACGAATAGGTTTGCGTTCCTCGGCAAGTTTGTATCGCCTAAAGGAGTCTGTATAATGTGCAGAGCTGAAAATATACTCGAAGTGTTGGCCTAAGGCATCTGCCTGGTGTTCCAGTGTATCAACCAGCAGTACTAACAAGGGGCAACGGATGAGTGCTGCACCCTTGGAGTGCTCTTACTCTGTTATACACCTTATGCGTGTCAGTGTAAGAGTTCACCAATGAGAGGAAGGATTGCCAGCTCTGTCGTTTAGATTCTCGTCGGACACGTCTACCGTTTGCTTTTGCATGCTTAAAATTCACCAAGTTTTCGACTGTAAGATACCTGCGGAATTTCGACCATGCTTTGTTTTGATTGTCACGAGCATTTTTGCACTCAGAGTTCCACCAAGGTCGTCTTTTGTTCCGTGTATTGTTAGATGTATGTGGGATAGATTGCTCTGCGGCCTGTATAATGTGCAGTGTGACCAGCGCTTCAGATTCATCTATGCCTAGGGTTTCAATTGATGAGCGCGGTAGTTTTGAGAGTTTTCGGAATTTCGTCCAGTTCGCACCCTGTTCTCGGAACCTGGTTACATTCACAGTCATTGTACTCCTATTTCCTTTGTATTTTAGACAAACAGGAAAATGATCACTTCCATAGAGGTTATGAATTACAGCCCACTCAGTGGTTGCCAAGAGTGAAGGAAATCCGATAGCAAGATCTATTGCTGTGTATGAGTTGTGCGCTGCATTAAAGTATGGTGGCTCTTTTTTGTTAAATATACAGGAGCCGGAGGACAACAGAAAGTTTTCAATTAAGGAGCCTCGAGAATCTGTTCTTCTACATCCCCATAAAGGGTGGTGCGCGTTAAAATCTCCGACCAACAGAAATGGATGCGGAAGCTGATCGATGAGTGCTTCAAATTCTTTAGTAGAGAGTTGGTAGTCTGGAGGGATGTATAGTGAACACACTGTTGTTACTCGTCCAAAAATTAGGGTTCGTATTGCCGCTGCTTCTAAGTCAGTAACCAGAGTGAGGCTTTGAGACGGAACTGCTTTTTGCACCACGATAGCGACACCACCAGATGAATGGGTAGTGCCCTGTCTGTCCTTTCGGTATACCACATATCTTTTCAAAAAGCTAGTGTGTGTAGGTTTTAGGTGTGTTTCCTGTAAGCAAAGTATGTTTGGTTGGTGTTGTGCAAATATTTCATAGATGTCGTCCAAGTTCTTAAGTAAGCCTCGGCAGTTCCATTGAATGATATTTTCGGCAGCCATTTTTATGAATGAGGAAGAGAGCGTGACTTATTCATACTTCGCTGCCTCTATTAGGAGGCTTCACTGGCGGGTGTCTTTTCCCTCTGAGGCGATCTATGGAGCCCCGCCTCTTTTGGGGGGATTCCGTCAGCATCTTAGACGCTGAGGATCCTGGTGTCACTTCCATTGCCTCCGGTGGACCCTCAGAAGCTAATGGAGGTTTGTCAGAAGAGACAGGTGTCTCAGTTGTCTGTGTGGTCCCTGGGGTCTGATGAAGTTCGACCTCCGGGACGTGAAAGATTGGCGCAGACACGTCCAGGTGGGCGAACTGCTTCTGTTTAAGGAGAGTGTTTGCATGCTGTTTCTGGCTTACTTCAACAAGAAGATCACCGGATGACAGTTTCTTTGCGTCGTACTTTTTGCCTATTAGGTTAGCAAGGGTTTTAGCTATCAGGAAAACCGACAGTCCTGCAACTGAGACGTTATCTTCCAGAGAGTGTATGACTAAATAGCGTGGGAAGTGGTCACAATCGCTTCCGGTTCGTTTGGAGCTTTCATCGGTGTGGTTCCTTTTCAGGGACCGATCATTGTAAGGGGGGAAAGATTTCGCCATGTGGTGCATTTCATGTTCGGCGGCGATGGTGACCACCCACCACCGAGCCCAACAGGGGGACGCTACAAGGTAGAACACTTGAAGGCGCCAGTCATACATCGCTATAACCTGATATAACTACCCAAGGTTGGGTAACTACACAAGGTTAACCCTTGCCGCCAGGAAATTTGGAAGTAAACAGAAGAGAGTAGAAGACAGGGCAGATATATAGTAAGAGATAAAGACGAAGATGTAGGGAGAGAGAGATAGGAAAAGGCGACTGCCGATTTCCCCTGGGTGGGTCAGCCCAGGGGTGCCGTCTACGTGAAGCCGGGGCCAAAGGGGTGTGTTGCCGCTGCCGGGGGGGGGGGGGGGGGGGCCTTAAACGTCCAATCACCCAGCATTGGCTCAACCCCCAGGATCCCTTTTTCCCCGGACACGGCAAAGCCACGCACGGCTAGACGTAGGAGGGAGTAGAAACTCCCCCGTTAGCTCGGGTCCGTGGTGTCGCTACACACCAAACGCCTACTCGCGCAGGCGCCCCTGCGGGGGATCTTACTGTTACTCATGAATGTATGTGTATGTATGTGTATGTAACAACGCGACCAATATTTTTGTCACTTTAGGGTCAACCCACAAAATTACAATATTTTTCAGAAATAGATTCACCTGACGAATTTCACAGCAGCAGGGGCACCAATGTCCATAAATCATCTATTCAGAAGAAATACTCTACAGCAAACCTTCACTTCAAGGTCAACTGTGCATATTACGTGCCACACAATTTTTTTATAATTAACATATATTAAACAGGCTGATATGGATGGGTTAAGTGAGAAAATTTTGAGACGTAACAGTGGTTTCATGTTGACACTACGCTGTGTAGATATTATCAGTGTTGCATTATGTTGACTCTTACAGATTTTTCCAGCACTTTATTGCGAAAATCTATAAACCAAGTTCTACTGTAACTGCATTATCTAAGCACAAGTTAATAAGATGGTGGTTAAGAGCTGCGCACTTTTTGATGGTTATGTCAACATGGTCACCAAAAAATGTTTAACAAACCTATCAGGAGAAACTGAACCTGCTTTTGTATACAAAACGTACGCACAATATTATACTTTTTGGTTGATTTTGTAATTGAGAACTAAAAGACAATGATGACAAGAAAAGTACAATGTAGGCCACTTATAACGTTACCTCTTATGAAGCAGGACCACTTAAAATGCACTCTTTTTGAACTCCCGTTTACCTTTTCATAGAACCCTCGCGTTTACGCATATCGCTTATTGTGCAGTCCCCCAAGATAAAAGACCGCTTATAATGCGGTTGTTGGAAAATCCTCAAGTCTCTACTAATGGTACTGAATATGTTGGTTGACCTCTTATGATGCTCTTTCAGACACTAGCTTCCTCTTAATAAAAGTTCACACTCGATATAAACCTCTGCCAGCTGTCCCTTCTAGGCTGTCGGCATGTCCTTCGTCCTAGTGATGTGATCTGTTTAAAATTGGTGAGGTTTTCCCCTGAGAGAGAATAATGCAGGAGCCCCCACGCATTATTTTGTTTCTTCCGAGCTTTGCGGCCGTTGTCATTCCACCAGGAAACACTACATTAAATGGTGGCACTGGTCTCGGCTATGAATTTTTTGACAATAAAATCAGTAAAGTACTCCACAGAAGAGTTGATATTAAAACAAGACAGGTCCGCCCAGGAGATCTTTGGCTGTGAAAACCCTCCCAGTTGGCTTTGTCAAGCTTCCACCGAGGAGCCTGGGACCAAGATTAATTTTGGTTTTGTGTTTTGAGCAGTATTGGGAAGTGGTCACTTCCATAAATGTTTTTAACATTTTTCCAGCCGAAATAAAGTAAAACAGATGAAGGGATGACACTAAGATAGACAGAAATAAACTGAAATAGATGAAGAGATAACACTAACATAGATGAAAGAATGTGTGTCCTTTGCAAGGCTAAAGGACATTGGTTCTTTCTTGTTTAGAAGCCATGTGCCCGTGAAAAAGATAAAATTCTCGATGAGCCAGCTTTGGGCGCCAATGCCAAAGTTGCCCCACAGGCTGCTCTGAGCATTGAAATAGCCAAGAAAAAGGTAGGGCTCTGGCCACTCATCGATAAAATATTGGAGTTCATATAGCTGGTAATGTGGGGGTATGTATACTGAGCAGATTGTAATGAGTTTGCTTGAAATTATAGCTCAAACGACTGCTGCCTTATTTGGAGCATAATGTGCTAACATGCTACAGTTATATAGAGTAAAATTGCAACAACACCGGATGATGAGAGATGATTGCGACAGTCTTTACAAAAGCAATATACTGATGGAAGAAATTTGTGTGTTTTAATTTTAGATGTGTCTCCTTTACACACAGAACATTGGGGCAAAAGGTTGCCAAAGAATTTCTGTAAATTGTCGAGATTGTGTAGGAGTCTCTTCAGTTCTCCATCTTGAATGTGTTCTGCGTATCCGAAAAGAGAAAAAGCAACTTATTTCGCAGAGCCTTTGAGAGGCCCTGTTTTTAGCGTTTTTTTTTTTGAGCATTTTGTCTTCTTTTTTTTTTTTTTTTAGGCTCTCGTCGCACCTTTGGCCCTGGTATACCAGTGGTGATCATTGCCTCTGGAGAAGGACCAGACGGTCATGTACATAGGGTAGGCTTCGTTACGATAGACAAAGCTTTACGATGGACAAGGCCAGAGGTTGAGAAGACCTCTTTCATTTGTTCGCTGCCCTGGATGCTGCCAGGGTTCACAGGGGCCTTCGGTGGGGCCGGGCTAATGGAAAGTACAGCAACCAAGGCTGCTCTTCCCAGGTGCGCCACTGGCGTTTGCCTCAGCACGTCATGCGAGGTCCAAGCCATCGTCAAAAACCGTTGTGGAGCTGACCCCCTTCGCACCACTTCAGTAAGATGTGTTCCCTGCAAAATGCGGGGAAACGCACTGCTTTGCTTCATCAAAGGTGATGTTGAGTTTGATCTTGGTGGTTATAACTTCATTTTCCGTCTTCCAGGCCGCGCAAAACCTGGAATACGTCGGGTGGTCTCCAGAAAAGTTGGCGCAGTGAAATTTGGAATTACATTCATTGTCGGCAGAGTGTCCTGAGGTGCCACATTTCGTGCAGGTACGTACAGTTCGAGGTAACCTGTAACTGTTTCAGCCAAGAGAGTTGTTGGTTCGAAAGTATGTGTTTCATAGGAATTTCTTTGTTTTTCTTTCACCTTATGGTTATGCACTGCACCTGGATTACGTTGCCTTCTTTCCAGCCTGTCAGGAGTCCTTCATAGGACAAATCTATTAAATGGACCACTGACACGACACCCTTTACGTTGTTCAGTGTTTTGTATGGTGTGATGGTGATAGGCTCATTACTGAACGCTGCCAGGTTCTGTAGCCTCTGGTACTGTAAATGGTCTCCAAGTTCAAGCAGGAGGTCACCACTAGCCATCTTGGTGGCTTTGTAGCCCGTGCGAATGTTTTCCATGAGACATTTCGGTACAAGAAAGGGTGGCCTGGTTCTAGCTTTCTTTTCTTTACTCTCGCAATGAATAATGTGAAATTTGGAGAAATTGTCCTTTGTAGAAAGCTGTTAAAAGATTGCACCGGTGCGCTACTTCTTAGATAAGCGATCTGTTCGGTTGGGTTCAGGGGATCCCATGATATATGCTGTTTATTGGGCAGCCTAGCAAGCCACCCACCTCCAAGCCCAACGAGAGGACACTATGAGACAAAGAAAATGAAAGCGCCAGCTGTACATGGCTGCTATACCCAATACTTCGACTCAAGGCTAAATATTTATGCCAGGTTAACACTTGCCTCCGAGAAATAAAGTAAAAGAAGTGAGAACACAGGAAAGATCAAAAGTAAAAAAGAAAGAGGTATATGTAGGCAGAGAAGAAGACAGGAAAAAGTGACTGCTGATTTCTCCTGGGGTTCCGTCTATGTAAATCGAGGCCAAAGGGGTGTGTTAACCCCCTTGTTAGCTAGAGTCCATGGTGTCACCACACGCCAAACGCCGGCTCGCACAAATGCCCCACCAATGTTCACACAATGCTAGTTTTTAGTTAATCTCACCATGTTGCCATTAGAGGTCAGTGGTGGCGACCTGGTGAAAGGTCGAATTGCCCGTGTGCTGCAGGGTTGTGGTGTCGCCGCTGTCACAGTGCACATCGGTTGGTCCTGCCGTGGGTGTCGTCGACGTACAGTAGTGGTGGAGGTCAACGTGGATGGTGATCTTGTTCGGGTCCTGGTTGGTGGGCGTGACGTCGCCATTGGCCACTGCTGCCACTACACTGGACGAGTCCTTGTCTGCGACAGCATTCGCGTCCTCCGCCCCATGGTAGGGCACATAGATGCGCACCGCCTCCCCACTGGCCTCTGGCAAACCCTGGCCAGCCTGCTGGTGGCTCCTGCTCAACAAAGAAAACAACTCCGCACTATCAGGCGCAGTGTGCACCACAAAACTGGGTCATTTCTAAGATGCGTCTGATAGGATGATAGGAAAGAAGTGCAAATTTATAAAGGCTCATTTTTTTTTTGTTAAACGCAATATTAATGAGGCCTAGAAAACAATGATACTAAGGCAAGTATAATAGACAGTAGTACCATATTTACTCGTGTAATCAACACATTTTTTTCTCGTAAGATCAGAGCAATTCTGGGGGTGCGTTTATAATGACAGGTAAATTTTTTAAAAAGTTTTTTGGGATGAGCAAAAAATGTGGTAATGCATAAAAAAAAGAAAGTTAGATCACTTAGCCTTTGCAATTGACATATGCGTACACTGTTTTGAAATAGCTTTTTTGTTGCGCTTTACTCATCTTCAGTAGTTGATGGCGCCATCTTCTGCAAGTTGTCCCCACATCACCCGCGCATGCCATAAAAGCGTTTCGCGGCTATCTTTTCTCACAGTCATTTAACCGCTACTGTGGTATCTACAGTGATTTTGAGGGGTGCCCAGAAGTGTGTGCTACGACGCACTTTGCCAACTTCGCGGCAACCTCCCACGATGAACGCGACGATAACGTTGACAATGTAACAAGTAACCAACAATGCAGGATCCTACCCTCGAAGCATAAAAGCAAAATGGTCGATAACAAGATTAACGACAAACTACAACCACCGCCTCGCTTCTACATGAGAAGTTCTTGTATAGATGAAGAACAAGCGAAGAAAGTATTGAGGGTGCTACCACATTGCGGAAATCATCACGATCTCATCTGAGTGACAAGCAATTTTTTTGGTTTTTCGGAAACCTTAGCAACGAATGACCCTTCGCAACAAATCCTGTCGTCGTCCCTCTCGTAGTTGCACATTGTTGGGCCTAAATGTTTAGCATTTGCAGAAAGCGATTGTCGGTTGGCGCGGGCAGGTTCGTGACCTTCGCTCGCTGTGTGCTTATCAGCTGCGACGTCTTTACACTCGTACTGTTCCTGAACCCCGTTGTGGCGCACAGATGAAAAAAACTGGAGGGTAGTGCCATGCACAAATAGAAAGAAAAACAATATGTGGATGATGGGGGTCAGCATGATAATAAATAAACGAAAGAGATAGAAGAAAGAGGCGCCAGGTGTCGGTTAGCGGGACTGCAGCGGATAAATGCAGGGGGTGTGTTTATTACGCGAGGAAAAAAATCTAAATTTTGACGACCAAAGTTGGGGTGCATTTATTATGTGAGTGCATTCATTACGCGAGTAAATATGGTAGTATTATTTGTAATGTGAATGTGAAGAAAGAAAAGCAAACGAAAATATAACTTGCTGCTGGTAGAAACACAGGGCCCAAGCACAATCCAAAATGAAAATGAAAACAACACTGTACCTGTCGTATCATTTTGGCACCACTTAAGAGACCCTGCAACGTCTCTTTAGCATGATCAGAAAGTACTGCCAATCGATAGTTGAGGCTTTAGCTTCCTAGTTACCTTTTCATCCACTCTTCTTTCTTCACATTTACATTACACTTATACATACCTTACCTCTTCCTTGGCATCATTGTGCATTCTCATTTATATTGTGTCATATCCAGTGAGACATTTGCAATAAGAACATTGCAGCATATTAATTTATTTAAACCTACACTCACACCTCGTTTTAACAAAATTGAAGGGGAGCCAGAATTATTTCGTTATAATCATTATTTTGTTATATCAATTATAACAGTTAGAGGCAATGTATGCTCAGATGGGCGCACACCTATAAGCATGCAATGAAGGAAACCGCCTCGCGGCCCGATGTACCGCTATGCGACCACGCGTGCAGCGGAAAATAAACACAGTCGAACCTCATTAATTCAAACTTCCCATTAATTCGAACTCATGCTGAGGTTCCGTCAAAGTTATGTGTATTCCAATGGGCGAAAAGGCCCTGTAATTCGAACGCGCAAGCACTTGGGACGGTTAATTCGAACATACTGCACTCCGAAAATGCTTTCAGCACCATGTCCAATCCCGCAGCGGCACCTCTCAACGCTGCGCGCGAAGAAGGAAAAGAAGAAAAGGAAAGACTGTGGCAGATTGTTTGCTCTCTCTCAAATGCTGATCTGCGACGCGCCTGTGCCACACTTCTCCCTTTTCAGTCTCTGCACATAGAGACCCTTCTTCTTTCAAGGCCATGCGTGGAGAGAGAGGAAAAAAAAAAAAAAGCTGCCGCGGAGAGTCCCCTTTTCTCGGTGCCGAGGGTAGCAGCGGAGACGTAGTCGTTGCCGTTGTCTTTAAGGCATGGAGAGGGAAATCGCCTTGCACTGCTGTGCCGCTTCTTGGTCATGTGACCCGCTGAGCACTTCTCCAATCCTCTTTGCTGGCTGTGTAAGGAGGACGGCCCTCTTGGCTGCGCGTGGAGTGGCTGTCAGGTCGGTGCGGTAGTTTTGAAAGAGTCGCGCCGAACAAGCATCAAACTCCTCAAAAAAGGATATTCTTAATACGCTGTGGCTGTTTTTTTTATAGATTATTCGATAGACTAATTTGGTTCGTTATATCCATTTACCAGTCGATTTTGCTTCCTTACAATGAGGTTTAGAATGCATGGTTCTCAATAAAGCTTTCAAGAGGAAATTCATTTACTTTGTTATATCCATTATTTCCTTCTATCCTGTTACGTTATAACGAGGTTTGAGTGTATTTGCATGTGAGCGAGACACGAGATGATACAAGGGTGAGGCTACGCACACTGTATTCAGCTCCGAATTGCTCCAGGTGCCGGTTAGCGGGACTGCAGCGGATAAATGTAGGGGGTCTGTTTATTAGGCGAGAAAAAAGTATCATGCAAATTATATAATAAGCGTAGTGTAGCCCAAACAATTGGTGTCCTAAACAAACTTCGTATATTGTTACCCGAGAACATAAAACGACAACTTTACCATTGTGCCATTCACACAAGGCTACAGTATTTTATACTATTTTAGGGCGCTATCAAAAACAAACATTCATGTTCTTTTTCTAATGCAAAAACATGGTTTACGGTTCATTCACAACTTATAAAGTCGACAACATGTTTCTATTTCTGTCTCCTTTTTTGTAGCTCTATTATTGTGTGCGAGTGTGTTCTTGTGTTTTTTGTTTTGTGTTGAATCTTTGTAAAAAAAATTTTTTTTGGTGTGTAACAAGAGTTATTTTATTACACATATTTATGCTTACAAAGTTTGACTACAGATTCCAGAAATTAATACAAACTGTGTATGGTTTGCCTCATATTGTTGTACAGTTGAACATAGAATCGTTTTGAATTACAGTTTCTAAGCTATTTGCATTTTGTATTACACTGCTGCTTGTGTGATTGTGCTGCCGGTGGCTAGAGGCCTAGTCAGGCAACTTTAAATGTTGCCTTTTGCCATAGTCCCAAGGCAACTTATTTTGTTGCCGAAAAAATAAACAATTCAATTCAATCCCTGTAGATGTGCCTGAGAAAATTCTTGGAACTCTGCAGGTGTGGTGGGATGTTGCAAGGAAGGAGGGATGAATCAAGAAACTGTGGAAGAGCAAAGCATGCGGGGAAGCCACTAGCATGAAGCTTGCGGAAGGGCAAACGAAATGTTTTGAGAGAAATTGCTTTGATGAGGCACAGGTGATGACAAGGTCAAAATTGGGCATGTAGGGAAACATAGTACAGTGAAACCTTATTAAATCGTACCGGCTTAAACAGTAGTTTTGTTTTAAAAGTAGTAATGTCAGATCCCCGAATCAGCGGCCATTGAACATAATGCATTTTGTATCCGCATAAACAATACCAGGTTATCGCGTATGTGTCGGTTAATAGGTAGATTTTCCAATTTTCGTTGTGCACTCGCGGCGGCATGTCGTCCCCCGCTGGGCGTTTTGACAGAACAGCAAGCCCCAGAGATCGAAACACGCCTCGCTTGTTTGTGTTGATGATGATGGCGGCTGTGTTGGTGAGCGCGATCTCTTGGATTTTTCTGCAACAAGAAGCACTCGGCTGGCTAGGCTTCTGGTGTTGTCCACGCAATGGCACTTTGCACAAACACGCAATAAAGCCCCTATACCTATATAAAGTACAGCCTTCTTTTGATCTGCACCGCTCTCTCCTCTACCCGCCAGGGCAAGCTCGTGACGCGTTACAGGGGGCACCACTGTCACAAGCGAAAGAAAAAAAAGCAACGCGCCGGAGAGGAGGCGGCGAGGGGGAGAGCAGATGGCAGTACATTTACCGAGTATAGGGGCTTTAACACGCAAACACAGTGTGCGCTTGCTTTGCTTTCCTTGTTCCTTTAGCGCCGTGCATGGGTGTTCTCTGGTTGTTCCGTGTTGTACAGCTATCACATCATTTTTCACGTGTTGTGTATGTGTGCTTGTGCTGCTTCGTACTTGCGTCATGCCGAAGCTGGGAAAAAAGCATCGAGTGCTGAAAATAGAGGAGAAATTGGGACATAATTCGTGCTATTGAAAGTGGCACGAAAAAATCTGCGCTGGCATGCGAAAAGAACCTGCCGTTAACCACGGTGTGTGGAATTTGAAATTCCAGAGAGAAGTTGCTCGGCAGTGCTGCTTCAACTGCGAAAAGGTGCGGCCTACGCAGTTCGACCTTTTCGGATGTAGAGAAGGTGCTGGTGAAGTGGCTAAAAGCTGCACAATCAAGAAAATATGCCTATCAGTGGACCCCTGCTCGTGGAGAAGGCCCTGGTTTTTGCCTCGCAGCTGAATCATGACAACTTCGTGAGCGGCAATGGCTGACTGGCCAGATTTAACGTGAGGCACGGCATTACCACGAGGACCATTTCTAAAAAAGGTGCTGCTGCTGACGTGGATGGCGCAGAGCAGTGGCAAAATGGTTAGCTGAAGAACATCTTGGAAGACTACGCACCTGATGACATCTTTAATATGAATGAATCGGCACTATTTTTTAAGCTGCTATCAGACAAAATGCTCGCGTTAAAAGGTGAGACATGCACCGGCGGCAAGCATGCGAAAGACAATATCAGTGGCATTTTGCGTAAACATGTCTGGAACCCACAAAACTCCGCTCCTCGTGACTGCAAAGGTGGCGAAGCCTAGATGTTTTAAAAGCGCCCGATTGGCACCAGGGGTCATCTATCACAGCAAAACCAAAGCATAGATGATGGCAGAACTCTTTGAGGAGTACGTGCGCCTCATCGATCGTCATTTTGCGGCTAAGAAAAGAAGAGTTATTATTTTAGACAACGCTCGGCGCACGTCACCCTGGACAACCTGACGGCTGTGAAGTTGGCGTTTCTGCCACCAAACACAACAGCGATTGCCTAGCCCTTGGACCAAGGCATCATTCGAGCTGTAAAACAGCCCTACAAGAAGAAACCGCTGCGATTTCTTCTCGCCATTTAATGTGGCAAATTATTATCCATCGACCTGATTGATATTATCTATCGACCTGCTCGAATACTTGTGGCGGCAGGTTGGAGCAACGACAGTTTAAAATTGCTTCAAGCTGTGCTGGCTTCAGTGTGTGTGCGGGCGGCGCAGATGTTGCCAGTAACACCATCGACCAGACTTCGGACATCGTAGACGAAGCTTGCAAAACTCTGCTAGCTGAAGTGCTGGAGGGGCAGGGCGTTACGAAACGCATTTCCTTCCCAGACTTCAGAGACGCAGATAGCAATGTGCAGACATCTCCGGCCATGTCCGACGAAGCCATTGTTGCCTCGGTTGTCGAAGTGTCACCAAATGATAGTGATGAGGACGACATGAAAAGCGACAACACGGGTGATCCAGGTTCGACAGTGGCCAAAGCTGCGCATTGCATCAGCGCCATGTGGGTATTTGCCGAGAAGAGGGGGCTGGCGGAAAAGCTGGCTCACAGCATAAGTGAGTTTGACGCCGCTGTCCTTGCTGCTAGGCCGCCGCGTCGTCAAATGAAGATTACAGACTTTGTCACGCGAAGTTAATAAATTACTGCACGTTTTTTGTTCTATCATCACACTTCCTGACGCTGTTTCGGTTAAGCAGTACTACAGTTTAGTACGTACTTTTTCCGAGCGCCGGCCAGCTACAGTTTAACAAGGTTTTACTGTAATGTAGACATGAGTGGTAGTCGGAACATAGGTTGGCGAACTCACTTATGAGCAGGCTCACTCAGACTAGGATCTAGCCATAAGTAATGTTCCTATGAGTTTGAGTCCGAGTGAGCCCAGATAAAGAAAATGTTCGCGAGTGTGAGTCCAAGCGAGTCCGGCTCAGGAAATAGAGAGTCTGTGTCCAACTAAGTCCAAAGTACTAGAAATATTTATTGAGCAAGTCTGAGTGAGTTTCACCTTTTTTGGCCGATCTGGGGTCATATCTACTCATCTCTAGCATTACCTGTACCAACATCTCCTTGCACCTATTCTAAAGCCCTACTGTTCATACACCTATTCCAGGCGTGTGAATCATGTAGGCAGGCGCTTTGACCTCCCCTCTGCCAACTTTTCCAAGGAAGTTCTTGACAAATAATCATGTCATCCCTTTAAAGCAAAAATGTATTTACTCCTTTGCTACCAATGATAATTCATCAAAAAGCACCAAGAAGAGAACTGATTGGGTGAAACATTGGTGTTAAAGAGCATTGACACCGTGGTCGAAGAATCAAATTCTTGGCTAACAGACTTGTAGATTTATTCACTCCCATTTACTCAGACTCGGGTTGAGCCGCAAGTATGAGCGAGTCCAGGCCAGTAATATTCCGGTGAGTTGGAGTGCGAGCGAGTCCGGATAATGGAACTTTTTGTGAGTGTGAGTACGAGCGAGTCTGGCTCAAGAAAATTTTGGGGAGTCTGTGTCTGAGTCAGGCCTAAGCATAATTTCATGAGTGAATGAGCGAGCTCCATCTATTTTGCTAACCTATGCTTATGACAGTCAGGCAAAAAAGGACTTGAAAACTTTCAGTGCCTGTATCGTGCCCTTTCCTTTTTTTTGGGAGGCAAGCGTGTTTTCGCTACACTGACATCGTTGCAAAACTTCGTCAGAATGCAGCTAAAGTGCTTCCCCACAGCATGTGTTTCAGCTCTACTAGTGCCTATTTACTCCATTTAGAGTGCATCAGATAATCTTTGCCAACTGATCTGCGCTTGTTCAATGGCGGATCGGAAAGTCTCCAATGAAAGCAGCCACTGCCTATTCAGGTTCTGGCAGAAATTCAAACAGCTGATGCGATAGGTACAAAATTATTAAAAAACAAACTACTTATTAGTCGCTTTCAAATTTTTGGAAACTAAGCAGCTTTTCTTTGAAAAATCCGTACAGATTTCCTTGTTGCTTCGTGCTACAATAAAGAGGTGGTTGTCTTTTTTCCCTTTTTTGACAAACTTTGGGATACAACAAACCATTAGGCAGTCTAAGTTTGGTCTGTGTATCAATTTATAATCAAGTGAAGTTGGCCCTTAAGGGGGGAGGTGGGGATCGAAAGTGAAATTCTTTAGTTTTTGTCGTAGAGCAATGAAATTTGGCATGCTTACTGGAAACTGCGCTAAATGATAAATGACAAAGTTTCATTCAGCTATCTCCAGTAGTTCTGGCATTATAAATTTTTTTATCCATCAGTGTACTACCAAACTTGCCCAAAGCCTGGTGTGACAAAAAAACATGGTAGAAGCCTATAGTTGCTCTTATATTTTAGCCATTGGGATGGTTGATGTCGTGACATTCTGCAAATATTTTTATGACTCTGTTTTTATTTTACAGAGAACATTGTATACATGCTTGTAAATGTGGTCGTTATCATAATGTGAAATCAGCTTAGGAGTAAAAATACTGAGGTAGTAATTAACAAATATGAAAACGTCACGACATAGAAAATTCACTGAGGAACACAATGCAAAAAACCACATGAAAATCTGTCAAGCCATAGTCATGCAAGCATCGTGGCAAGCTGGACAGTCGGGTCAAAACACGTTTCTGAGAAAACTGGCGTTAAAGTTGAACAGTCAGTAAAGGTCCATCAAAATGCCCCGGGACTGTAATACTTTGTGTCTTTGCTTGCGAGGGTCTTCTTACGTCCTTTCTCTTTCATTTTTTCTGCACTGCATGCTTTTGTTTTCTTTGCTGGTCTTTTTCTTCAGCTCTTTGAAGGGCGAGGCTAGCAGGTTTGATGCCCACGGACTTGCACATTTCAGTGTAGGCTCGCAAATTCCCAAAATTGTAGCGTGCAACTGCTTCATGTACTGTTGTCTCCACTGCGAACAATGAAGCGTGTTGGTCCTTTGAAGTCAGTGACCAAATAACTGAATGCAAGCTTTCCGCCACATTCTGAGTTTTGTTGCCTTTGCATCGCTCGAACAGTTGCGGGTCAGAGAGACGTTGGTATACAGGCAGCAGAGCCTCCACTACACGTTTCGACAGGTTATACCTGTGAGGTGGTGCTGGCTCCATTTTGGCCTGTGCTGAACGATGTTTGCACCAGCTATCAGGGCCAGGTGGGCAGAGCTCATGGTGAGGCTCGTCGTCGGTGGACGTGACGTGATAAAAAGTGGCCATCACGGCCCTTTGCATGTCAGGGACACTTGTGTGTTTTCGCAAGGCTAACCCGTAGTAGCTGGTCAGTTTTTTAATCAACTCCTGCGTCAGTCCACCTCTCCCACCCAATGGCTCCCCTTTCTTAGCTCTTGTCACCAGTGTGCGGAGAGCGGTGCCCATTCTCTTCTGCACATGGTTCACGCAGTCTTCTTTGGTCAGTGGTATGAAGCCGTACACCTCATCTTTGCACAGAGCAAGATAGGTTCGGCTGTCACCATCACATATAATGTTGGTGTAGTGGAGGCCATACCTGCTGACAGAGCGCCTGAAAAGTGTCAGAGCAGCCTCCACTTCCATCTGTCCGGAGCCAACATCAGTATTCTACTGACATTGATGTTTCTCAGCCCAAGTGACGAAGTTGGGGTCGCTCTCTGCTGGTTGTTGACAACACTTAAGACAGAAGTTGGAAAGGACTGTGCAATCCAGCACAAGCCCCGTGTAAAACTCAATAATACATCCTACCCCAATGTGTGAGCTGTGGCCTCTTGTAAGCCACGTGCCGTCATACACAACTGTGATGTTGTTTGGGCTTGATCGCTGCATCTTACTGTACACGTCTTTTACCGCAAGCACAGCATCTGCAAAGATGTTTTGTGCAGCTTCCTCTGCTCCTGGTTTGAATGTTTTTTTTAGGTGTTCCTGATAGGTTTTTTGATGAATGCCCCGATGAGAGACATTCATTGTAGCCCAGAAGTCATTCAGGGCAGTGGGCCCTCTTCCAATGGACTTGATTGCTTGCATGGCTCTTAGGTTGACTTCAAAAGCCCTTCCTTCGGATTTTCTACTGGATGACCAAGGTGAATGAATAGGACCACGGGAAGCACACAAAAGTACTAGTTTTACTGTCAGGCCCAATTTTGTCCCATGCTGCACTGACAAAGTCTTCTTACAACATTTTGGGCAGAGTGCAGGTCCTATTAGGAAATTCATGGCAGAAACCTGAATTAGGGTGAACTCATCCTCTTTTGTTGCCGATGTTTGCTCCGTTTGCTGCGCGAACCCGAACTTCCGCTCCGTTGCCGACACCTCGCGAAGTGCATCGCGGACACTGCTGGCTTGCTTCTCGGCGCCTTCCGAGGACACGAAACGAGGTTCCAGGTGTATTTGAACGGTGCGCTTCCGCTGAGGCAAACGATCGCCGACATCCTGGACAGCTGGCACCACGTCGTCGTCCGCCGCCGCGAAAACGAAACTTTTCTCGCGTTCACACCGCACCGTGATGCCGCGGCTAGTTGATGGCCCCGGGTCTTCAGTGTCACTGCCAGGCGTCGATTCACCGTCACTTTGAACAGCCGGCACCGCATCGTCACCCGCCGCAGCGAAAACGAAACTTCTTTCGCGTTCAGGCCGCACCACAACGTCGCGGCTAGTTGACGGCCCCGCGTCATAGGCCTCACTGCCGAGCATCGGCAGCGAGCAGGTGTCGGCTTCCGACGACACGCGCCATTTTCGCGCAGATTTCAGCCAGCTTTTTGCGATCCGCGGTCAGAAAAACATTTTTTAAGCTTACTTTGAGATCGTTTTCGGCGGAAATATTTTTAGATATGATAGAAATGGTGATGCAGAATCCAAATCTGCCCTTATCAAAAATTCGTTTTTTTTTGCGAGAATTTCGCGATTTGATCCCCGCGTCCCCCCTTAATGGACCATCATACAATGTACTATCAGCTACAGTGGACAAAATAAGTGGCATTTCTTGACGAAATCGAGCACATATGTGTACTTTTGCCGTGTTGTTGCGGGCTCGCAACAGACTTCACCACTCCGCTCTCTGTGTGCTAAAGCCACAGTAATTTTAATTTGTAGCTGGCAACATTAGTGGCCTTCTGCCAAGCCAAGCCTCCAGCCAAGCCATTCTGAGAATGTTGGACTCGCAAGTACACAACGAATAGCTAAAGTACACTGTACTAGAAGGAGAAGTGTGCCGTGCATGGCGCGTTCCAATAGAGTCGAGGGGGCCCCCGCAGCGATGAAGCAGGTTGAGTACAGCCTGGGGGTGCTAGGGGATGCTGCGAGCCAGAGGAGCGCGTGTGTCAACACATGTTGCGCTGTCAGTTTGGCTGCTAACGCGTGACCAGTTCCTCGTTGCCGGTATTTCTTGCATTAAATAACTCTGCTCCTCACCAGATTGTGCTGTACGTGAGTGAAGAAATTACGATGGTGTTTGCGTTTGTCTACTGGAATGAGAAAAAAGTGCCTAGGAGGCAGTAGGAAAAGCGAGACTGCTTTTGCTTTGTGCCAAATTGTAACAGCGGGGACTGTTCATGTAAAGAGGCGCACTCCTTATTTCGGGTGCCATTGAAGCTGACCGCTGGGTAAAATGGTCGCGGAACATTAAGAAAGGTTATCGAGTCCTCGACAAGAGCAGCGCTGTTTGTGAGTGACAGTTCGAAGCAAGGTTCATACAGCGAACTTTCAAGACTACTATCGATGCTAAGGTTATTCAGATCCCCAGGAACCTACCACTCTTACCAAATACGTCATTCCTACAATTTTCCCTGATGCTCCCAAGTACCTTTCAAAATCGCTGCCGAAAAAAACGGAAGGATCACAACCTTAACAATCAGATTTTCCACAAACGGAAGCAAAGACGTGAGAGCAACACGTTGTCACAATGAGCCGAATGATGTTGATCAAGGCATTTCAGTCAATGATGTTCCTGAACAGAAATGCCAAAGAATGTCGAATGACGTAGGCCGAAATGGTGCCACTGATGAAGCTCATGACCAAGAATTTCAAGGGCTGTCATTTTCAAACCTAACGATTCCAAATGAGTGGTCAGAAATTTTCCTGCCGTGTGTTGGGGACTCTTTATGCCAAGTTGGGAGCCGGTGCTGTTGAACATAGCAAGGTAGCATTGAAAAAAAAACTCATTCAGATCAAGAAGCAAACTGCAGAAAGTGCTGCAACCACCGAAGTTCTCATAAGAGGAAAGAAGTGGCACCAAGAGGAACTCGTAGCACGAGAAGAGGCACAGAGTTGCTGAGAAAGAATGTGAGCAAATTGACTGTGTCCCGGGATGGGAATGGAGCCTTTAGCTACTAAATGCCTATCGTTTAATGGGGTGTTCACTTCGAAGAACTGCACGCTTGTAGTAGATGACCCCAGTGCTTGTGTCGCTACAAATATAAGAGAAAGCTGATACTCAAACAGCTTTCCAGAAGACGATGGTAGAAGATGTTTACGAAACAAAGTCCTTGCAATATACGACATAACCTTCGGAGAATGAAAGCAAAATATGAGCAGTTACCTGAAGAAGCAGTAGCTGAAAGAATTAGAGGCCTTTGATTAACGCTTTCCGACCGTTTAGTATGCGAAGCAATATAAAAGATATAAAACACACAGGACCGAACACAGACACTTGCATGCCAAAAATAGGTATTTAAGCTCTATGAGTTAATACGTATGTAACCCTTTAAACAGTTATACGAGTTATATGCATGTAACCCCTTAAACAGATAGTTTCACTGCAGTCTACCGCTGCTAAACTGTGAAAGAACCTCTCCAGGAGAAATCCGCACTGCCGTGAAACTCCCTTCAAAAATTAAAGGGACTCTGCAACATTATTAAAGCATGGTCCCACTGCCGATCTGTAGGGGAGGCTAACGAAAACATGCAAGCCAATTATTACAGCGCAGCCTGAAATCCACAATAAATTCTCAAAGTTAGCTAAAAATTGCTCCCTTCTTTCGGCAAATGACTCCACCAGCTCAAAAATCACTCGTCACAACCGCTGTGTCCCCCATAGGCATTTTTGAACATGGCACACTGTCGTTAATAGGGCCCCCACGAGAGGCCGCCACTTGTTCACGCATACGTGCTGAATCACACTGAAAAAGTCCGCTTATTTGAAGAAAAAAGAAAGAGAAAAAAGTCACAGGTTTGCCAGAAAGGCGAAGCAATGAACGCGATAGCAACGAATTGAAAGGTCATGCGCAGAATTGAAAGCAGGTCGAAACATGCCCCGCATTCCTCAAGCACAAATGACGCACAAAACACTCACAGGTACGGGCGCACGCGAATAAGCGTCTCATTTGTTACCTTGATGTGTCTGAAAAGCATGCGCTTTTCACAAACGGAGACTGCAATGATTGCAGTGACCTTTGTGCACCGGGTAACTACAGTAGAATCGTTCTAGGTGAAGCCCGAGGCCAGCCAAGGCATACGACCGTCACCTCGCAGCTGCGAGATAAGCGCGTGTGAGGGAGCGTCGCTTCCCTTATCTAAGCCGGGCAAAGAACACATAGAAGATTAGAGCGGGCGCCGCCGCGCAATGTGGCAACGCGCGCTCATTGCGCCATATCGCTTATAATGCTGAAAACACTATCACCCACCTCACTCCCCGAGATACTCGTGAGCAGCGGTAAGTGGCAGATATAAGTAGCTTGCCGTTTGAACGGAAAGGATCTGCTCCGGGGTGGCTCAGTGGTCAACGCCTCGCTTTCACGACGCAGAGGTTCCACGTTCGATTCCGCGCGCCGGAGTGTTTTTTTCTTGGATTTTTTTCTTTCTTGTGTTTTCATATCGCCGGCGGCAAAATGCAGCCGAGAGTGCACATATACAGTTTAATCTCGATAATACGAACTCGAAGGGGCCCGCCCGAAAATTTGTTCGAATTAAAAGAAGTTCGAATTAATGAAAGCTAAATAAACAGAAGGCTCTCCATGCAGCGGCGCATGTGCATTACGCTAACACACGAGGGGGAAGTTTCAGAAGACTTACATTTATTCACAAATCACAGGACATCTGTCATTAATTGAAGTAATCGGTGATACATGTCTGCACACGTTTGCTTCGCAGCGAGTCAATCAATTTCGCACGCGGCTTGCAAAGCATTTCTACTTCGGCTTCAGCATTCTTTGCTTCGCAGCGAGTCAATCAATCTCGCACGCGGCTTGCAAAGCGTTTCTACTTCGGCTTCAGCATTCTCCTGGGAGGAGAAGTTGCGCGCGGAGATGTCCAGCGCCGACACTCTCACAAGACAACGACAGCAAGGACTGCGTAGCGAAGCCGCAGTATCGTCAGCACGTGATGATTAAGGAGGAGCATCTCCACGCAGAGAGAAGCAGATCGACATTTGAGAGAAAACCAACACTCTATGGCAGCATTTTTTTTTTTCTTACGAGATTCTTAAAGAAATTGATTGATTTGTGGGGTTTAACGTCCCAAAACCATCATATGATTATGAGAGACGCCGTAGTGGAGGACTCCGGAAATTTTGACCACCTGGGGATCTTTAACGTGCACCCAAATCTGAGCACACGGGCCTACGACATTTCCGCCTCCATCGGAAATGCAGCCGCCGCAGCCGGGATTTGAACCCGCGACCTGCGGGTCAGCAGCCGAGTACCTTAGCCACTAGACCACCGCGGCGGGGCAGATTCTTAAAGAAAACAGAAGAGAAAAGTGAGCCCCGTAACTGTCTGCATCAGAGTGCGACACCCCCACAGCAGCTCACGAGGGATGGGGGTAAGGAGGGATTAAAAGGATATGATTAAAAGGTAAATAGATAGAGAGAGGAAGGAGAGAGCGAGGTGCAGGGACAGCAAACGACAGAAAACGACAGAAGTAAGGAGGAGATAGGAAAGATGGACACGGTCGCAGGAGTCCGAATACATGGCACATGGAGGAAGGAAAAAACTTTCCTTCCTCCATGACGGGGCACCACTCAGGGAGAGCTCTTGTCGGCGGCAGGTGACTGCATAGGGCGAGACAGTCTGCCAGAGCTGCGCTGTTGCCTTAGATCGCAGGGGCACAACCGGTCGACACGAAATTCAGCGTCTTCACGTGCATCGTTGAAAAGAGAAGGGTTACGTGGCAGGAACAGGAAAGGGAGAAGCGTGGGACTGGCGCGTGAGAGACCCTCCTTCCCCCCCCTCATCAAGGCGCAGAGCCGTGCTCTCGCGAGGGGCAAGGGCTGCAAAAGATAGTGCCCGTTTCCTTTCCATCAACCACACATTCATTCAACCCCACGACAGCTTTTTTTTTTTCCTCTCTCTCTTCGGGCACGCTGCATTAGAAGTAGCAGGGTCTTTACATGGCGGGGACGGAAAAGGGAGAAGCGTGACACAGGTGCGTCGCAGATCGGCATTAGAGAGAGAGCAAACACTTTACCGCAGCCTTTTCTTTCCTTTTCCTTTCCTTCGTGCGCAGCGTTGAAGTGTCGCAGGTGCTGTCGCGATTTTGGGCGGGGTGCTGAAAACATTTTCAGAGCGCCGTATGTTCGAATTAACCGTCGTAAGTGCTTGCGCGTTCGAATTACCAGGCATAACCCATTACGTGTGGGAGGCATTATCCCCCCTTTCAAAAAGAAAAAATACCAAAAGGAAGAAAGAAAGACGTATCACTACCTCGATGCTACAACATAGGCACATGAAAAAAAAATTAGAAAATTCAGATAAAGAGAAAGTAGAAATTAAAGAGCGTGACAATATAGGAAATGTCAATGAATGAACAAGCAAGCTCAGAAAAATAAATAAAAAGCACGAAAAGCCATGAACAGTAAAGAAAAAGTTATAAGCAACGCACAATGAGTGGTTTCATGCGCACAATATAAACGTCTGGCCTCTGTTGGGTCCTGGTTCTCTTTGTAGTTCACGTCACTGACGCAGCGTAACGCTTTCTATGGGCCAAAAAACCAGCTCAGTAACAGTGTGTCCGTCGCAGCTGCCTCTTGAGCAGAGAAGAAGCACGAGATCTTTTTTTCTTCAGGGCGTAAGCCGTTCTTTCCCTCGACGTGCGGGTGGCAATATGTCATGTTACTATTCGAATTTGATTCAAAATTATTCGACCAAACTCACTATCCACTTCGAACCTTAAGTTCGCTATTCATACAAGCCTATGCGCATGTGCTCAATGAGCAGCCCTGTGCACCATCCTCGCTTCCGAGTATCGTCACCGTAAACATTTTTATTTTCTGAATGTTCCCATCAAGTTATAAAAAAAACCACAGTTTCACTGCAAGGACAAAGCAATCAATGTGATGGCAACAAATTGTATTTTGTATGAAGTAAGGATGGCAACTATCTCTTTTGGATCTGATGTTGTGCAATTCTATAAAATACTGGTGTAATAAATAAAGACTTCACGCAAAATGCCTATGTTTTTCTGGAGTTCGTTTCAAGCCTTTTTAACATATAAACACAAACTAAGAGATGGGAAACATTTTATCACACATTTATTGCACTTATAAGTGCCTATGTTAAGGTTCGTGCCTATATCAGCTTTTCAGCATCTAAAAATGCCTTTTCGCATTGGTTGAGTAAATGTTTTGCTTAAATCAGCTGTTTCTTACGGAGCGTGGCTGGAGTGTGCTGCAGTGAAGCGAGGAGAGCCTAATGCTGCTCCTTGAAGATACCCGTCGCTAAGTTCAAGAGTAGCGCAGCTGGGCAGTTGCGTTTGGGAGGCTAGAGCACAGTGTAGCCAGAGCGTACTCGAATCAGGCAAAGCTAAGCTAGGCTAGTGCTGCCGCCTACAGCCTACACACAGGTTTCATTGGGATTTATGTTTTTCATAACAGCAGCTGTCAGAACTCTGTCGGGCAATGTGGAATAAAAAGAAGCCGTAAGGTGTTTGTGTCAGCCAATGGACTAGCGAATCACAGTACTACACCGTGGATCGAGAAATGGTCCATGTGAAAAGCAGGAAAGAATACATTGGAAAGGTCTACAATATTTTGAGTTTGATGTTCACTCTGAAGAACACATAGGCATAAAGCTCCCAACATTGCTTACGCAACTGGCGATTTATATAAATATCCCCTTAATCTCCGCAAATAACGTATAATTTTCGGTCATTCCACGGGCACACTGATTCATTTTGTTGAACGCACCCATTACACAGAATGCAGCCATATGCGAAAGCTTCACTCACACAAGCCACTTTCAACTTTATTGCTTACACTGTACAGTCGAACCCTCGTACAAGGAAACTCACGAGGCGTGGGAAATATTTTGTTGAAGCGAGAATTTCATTGTAGTGAAATCGAAAAAATATGGCTCATCTGAGCTAGCTAAAAAAAAGGAACGTTTGTTCTTAAAATTAAAAAGTGTTCGCTGCTTCCTATTCTTCTCAGCAGCGTCACGACGCGATTCACAGTCATGCATAGCGAGGCCATGGTGAAAACCGCTGAAATAACGCCTACAACCGCGTCCGTAAACGTACCAAGCAGGTGCATTACCACATCAACACTAGCAGCCGTCCATCGTCAAAGTGTATCCGACAACACCGAGATGGAGGCATGGTATCCTGGAGCGGTGACTTTTGCCTTATTCTATGCCATTCTTATCTAAATTTCGTGGCTGGCTGATTTGGTTAATAATGTGGACGTACAGCTGCTCTGATTAGGTACCACACTGGCTAAGCGCGAATAAAATGATAAGCATTGGAATCGGAAAAGGCATCGCTCCGCGGTTGCTTACAGCAGCTGCATGAAGCAAACCATGAACTGAGCGACTGAGCTTCAGATTCGGATCGTCTGCGGCTCGAAAAAAAGCCAGCGACAAAAGCAGGGCCATCCTCCATGAGTAGGGCAGTTTTATTGCCATCGCTATCGAGCAATTACGGCACCCATGCTTGCTGAACAGCGGCGGTTTCTGGTGGTGCCAACGCGTGTTTTAGACTTCGTCGACATTTTTTTAGGTTCTCAAAATGCATCAAAGTGTTAAAGATCGGGTTTCCGGTATAGCAAGACTTCGTTGATGTTTCTTTAGGTTCTCAAAATGCATCAAAGTGTTAAAGATGGGGTTTCCTGTATAGCAATAAATATCTGAGCCTGGAATTGCATCGATAAATTTTGTTGAAGCGGGACGGCAGAAGAAGAAGTGTTCGTTGTGGTGACAATATATATGCATTAACTTCTATGGACTGCTGATGAGGAACCGTAAATTTTTCATTGTAGCAGAAATTTTGTTGAAGTGGCGTTCGTTGTACAGTAATCCACAATTTAAACTTTATTCATAATTTAAGGGGAACGTGCTTTTGAGAATGAACTTTTTTGTTTCTGGTTGGATAATGATGAAAATTGGCACAGAGACTAAGAATAGCCTCACCGTGCATCCATAAAAATTTCGAAGCGATAACACAAATACTTAATGAGAAACAAATTATTTTTAATTTAACCTCATGGAGGGGCTGGAGGATTTATAAAATGACAAAAATAGTGGTAATTACTGTATGCACAGCCAAATGTATGTTGATGGGGGCTGCATCCTCAAAATAAGTTTTTAGCAACACTAAAATTTGTAGTTAACATTTTCTCCAACGACACTGCAATGAGCACACTTGCACTACGAACAAGAAACCCTATAAAAAATTCTGTAAGGAGTAAAATGAAAAACTAATATCGCAGCCGCTGAAGCACAGTTCAAAGAGCATTACAAAATAAACAGAATCAAAATCTGTGCAGTGGTTGCCCAGATATCTGCTCCACGAGCTGAGCATAATGCCAAAAAAAAAATAGCATTGAGAAAACTGCATTTAAAGTTTCAACTTCTCTTTACGTCTCTATAACACCTAAAAATTGTGATCTCAGGTTTGTCTTGTGATATTTGGACTTCTCAGGCATCTGGTCTCTGACCAGTGTGCCTTGGTTGCCTTTTGTTTTTCCCCATAACCTCCTCTTCATGATTTACAAACAACAAGTATGGATTTCAAACCAAGTTCTTTGCATGAAGGAGTGGTGTGATAGACATGACCGAAAAGATTGTAATTGGATAAGACCATATACTGAAATTATTACGCATAGTTCTTGCGCTTAAGTTGTAATTAGCGTAATTAAGTACATGATTACAAGTAATCACTGAATAATTCTTTACTTGGAGAGAGGTTTATCGCATCAGAAAAATGGATCACACCATGATGGCCTATGCCTTCTTTCCAAATAACAAAGTTATGGGCAGAAGACTGGTGGCACAGGAATTTTTAGCAGTATACTTAATGACGCGAAACAGGCATATAAAAATTTGTGCCCTTGATTCATACATGCTGTTTTGCCACTCTAGCCGTGAAACGCATCATCATACGGCCAGTCACGGAAACTCTAATCTACGAAGCTTTCATTGCCTCAGAACATTCATAGACGTTCGTGACGATACCAAGCACGGCTCCAAACATGTTTAATCACATCACAAAAGCTTATGGACAGCACTCCATATGACCGTGGAGTGCGCGGCCGCGTGGACAGTGCAGCCGGCGCGTAATGCACTTGCTGGCGGCGTTCGGTGACGATGCGCGAAATGTGTTATTACGATTACAAAAAATCGGCGCGCAGTGCGCTTGGCATCACATTCTCGAGTGACGACGCGCAAAACTGCTAGCCGCGGTTTTGAGCAATCCTTGGCAATGACGGGGAGGCAGGGGTAGTGATGAGCTTGATTGTGTGGCCCACTGCGAATGCGTAAAATGCCGTATGTGGTTCAGAGGAGCTAGCGAGTGATTTGCTTCATTTCTTGCGAAGAAGCACGCCACCAAGAGTGCGCTAGCACATCGTTCCTGCCCGCAGTCTTGCTGTCAGCGAAGTTAGGGCTAAAGACGACTTCGATGATGCGCCGCACTCGTATACCGCGCGCCCGCTCGTAGTAATCTGATCATGCATCCGGTGCGGCCCCTCATAGTAATCTGATCGGGCCGCCGCTTACAGCTTTGTTGCTTGCGAAGAAGCACGTCGCCACGAGTGCCCTGGCCGTCGTTCCTGCCCGCAGTCTGGCTGTCGGCGGAGTTACCGCGCTCGTAGACCGCGCACCCGCTCGCAGAAACCCGATCGCGCATCCGCTTACGGCTCCTAACTAAACCGTAATTATATCCTAAGTGATCATCGAGCCGTGAACACGTAACGAAGTAGCGATTTTCAAGAGCCATGTCCTTGCGACGCACAAGCAGCAGACCACGATCTCCCGGAGCGAGCATCGGGCCGATGGCGAGGCGAGCTGAGGCAACATGGTGGCCACAGCCAATCAAGGGCCCCGAACCGACCTTCAAACATTTGCTTTTTGTGCGCTTGTTTTTAAAGGGAGGAGCGAGCTGAGTTGGGAAAGTTAAACACAGAGAAATGCTCTTTTTGATGAGCCCAAGAAGCCGGCTCCCGGCCCCACCATCGAGAAGCTATAATTTTTCGAAAATCACTGTTTTCTCGCGATTTCCAGAAGAAGTTTCGCTACCTAGGTGGGTGAAATTAATTTTCTGAAGCACTTCTGCGCGGTTTTCAGTAGAGATATTTTGGAATCAAGTAGAAAAAGGGTTCCAGAAACTGAAAACTTGATTTTCAAAAAAATCGATTTTTTTGCCGTTTTTCGCTATCCCAACGCCGCGTCCCCCCTTAAACTGCAAGCATTAAGTGGCTGAAGTACACACCAAGAACAGGATATTGCTATTGTATTCAACGCTTCAAGGCAAAGCTTAAGGATGCCAATTTTTTTCCGCCGGTATGCAGGAAAGGTTCGCCCAGTCACTGGTCGCTGACAGGGTCGCCTCAAAGCTTAAATCTGCCTTAAAAAGAATCCTGGATTGTATGTGCTAAAGCGAGTGTCTGAAGTTTCGAGTGGTGCCGACTCAAACATTCTGGATGCGATTAAAGCATTAAAAGTGCTACGCCACAAGTACGCTTCACTAACTTCAGTGGACGTCGAGCATTTTTTTTTTTTTTCGCATAAAAGCAAATACTGACTGAAAGCAAACACAATTCAGGCCCGAAAACTTTGAGATAATGCTTGTTTATCCCTGTTTTCATAACTTTTCCCACAATACCAAATTACCTCAGCTTTCATTTAAATCTGTTTGAATGATTATGCTTATAGTTCATTCTTTAGGAAAAAAAAAAAAAAAAACTTTAGCCTTCTCAAAGCACATAATCTACCTGCTGTGTTTGTTAAAAGATGAAAGTCTTGAGCACGCTACAGAAGTAATTAGTAACTGTGCCCATATATGCCTAAATGGCAGTTTTTAGGGCCTATTATAGGAGCCTAAAACACTTTTTTTGTGCCTGAAGTTCCCGTCTGTAGTAATGAAATACAGATGTGCCAGGTCAAGATGCTCTTCTCGCATAATCTCGTCGTGTTGAAAGTGCAGTACGTAGAGGGGCTTACGATCCATTTATGCTGATACTTGCAGAGATTGCACAGGCGCCAGAGGTCAAAGCTCAACCTCAGAATCAAAGTTCACAGCTGCTGCTCGAGCAGCAGCTGTAGACTAAACCGAAACTAGTCAAACCAGTTTATAACTAACTCAAAAGTACCGTGACAAGTGGTCGTTTTATCGGTACTTCGATGCATATAGAATCGCCCACAAACATGTCTACTTTGCGGTAAAAGCCAATTTTTGTGTAGTTTTTATTGAAAAAAAGCCCTCCACTGACAAATTGGGCCTTTTTGCATGTTAAGTGATGCCCGATAGCTCACGAGTAAATTAAGCAAAGTTTTCAATCAACTCGTGCCATTCCACTGTAGCGCAGTATCACTACATAAACGAAACAATCCTAACTAGTTGCGTGCAGCATGTCACTCAGCTTTCACAATCACATGCCGGGCCATTTGCAGTCCAATGTATGTGTGTGTTTGTGCATTCTTCGTGCATGCTTCACTTCAAAGCATGCTTAGGTGCATCAAGTAGCCTGCTCGTTAACACAACCAAGATGCATTTTGCAAGCAATGCGCGCAAGCGGCCTCGCATGACACGGTGGCAACGAACTTGCGAACGGCAGCATAATGCGTTGTATGGCCGTCACTCCGCGTGGTTTAACCTTGCGCAGTCATGCAGTTATGTGTAGATGACTGCGATAAGGTTGTTGACGACGAGTCAAAACGGCACGTTCTTCGCCTTAGCTATTTCCTGATGCTTATCCCTTAGGCACCACCGCAACCGTACGAAAGTCATTATTGATCGGCCGGTATCTGCTGTTACTGTAAAGTGGAAAACCTTTTGCCGCGCATTGTGGTGCAGTGAGGTGAACGTCGCCATAACTCTTATGTGAGAAAAAGTTATCACTTCTAGCATTCACGGCGTTGTTTGGAAGGCATTGTTTTGTTATTTAACAACGATCATAAATGTTGAGATCGCGCCAGAAAATCTTGCCGTGTGAAATTTTTTTGTTTTTATTTCTCACTTCTATTAGGCCAATGAAGGAACACCTCGAAAGAGAGAGACTTCACTTGCAGTGTTTGAAATCTGCGTGCAGTGCTCGCAGCAGCAACAATATTGCTACGTAGCTGACATATCAGGGGTCAGAAGAGGGCAACGAGGAAGTGGTCTGTCGGTTGTGCGTGCTGTCCTCCGTCTTAGTCAACGCCATACGCATCAGTTTGAATATAGATTTTAAATAGACACGCCTCGTGCCATTTTTACGTAACAATATCATCATTGCAAGTGAACTGCAGCGGGGCACGTGTGAGCGCATGCCTATCACATGTTTTAGAATGCCTGTTTTAACCTTTTTTTCAGTTCATATGCACCATATTTTTACCGATATCGTGTCTGAAGTTTTCGTTGTAAAAGTAGGAGACTGAAAACAATGTTCGCTATACGTGGACGCAGTTTCAATGGGTAGCACAGGAAAACTGTTAGTGAACAGACATATGGCCATTACAACCGATAGATAATTTTATCTGGGATCGTTATAAGTGGGTTCGACAGTATAACCATTTCGATCAAACCGAACACATGATGTTTCAGTTATGTTTGCGGGCATGGGGCATGATGGCTGATGCGTTTTGCAGCTAAATTTGAGTGCTGCGGCCCTGTAAGGAGCTGATCAACGAGTATGACGCAACAGGTGTGATTCGGCGCAGCATGCTGCATGTAAACAAGTTAGGTGCACAATGGCACACCTCTGGCATAAAAATGTGCCCATCGCAATAGCAAATGCATGGCTGAAGGCTCTCACATCACAGCACTCACAGGGCGGCGCCCCTAGCCGAGGCGACCCCGGTCACAGGCGGAGATGCAACAGGAGTCTGAGCCGCCACTGCGGCAGCTGCCTCCAGGCTCTCCTGGTAGTCGACATTGTCGTAAAGCGACGGGGTCCTCCGCAGCGTTGCCGACGGGCTCGAGAAGCTGGAAAGGTCGGCTGCGGACGTCTGCGACGTCTCGGCCAGCGAGTTGCGCGAGCTCAGTGGGTCCACTACCGAGCTCGCACCGTCCTCGCTCATGTCCCCACCCCTGCAATGAGTGACAGAAAACACATAAGTACTCCCATCTTTCACATGCTCGCTAATGCTAGCGCACGCTCTCTTAATAAGAGCACATTCGAAATCAAGTGCTTTTTAATGCTTATCAGAAGCCTTACTACAACAGCTCTCTATCACATTTTGGTTGTAGTGCAACCTTGAATAGTACTAATTTATCCTGAACTTGCTTTCCTTATTGATTTGTTCGTGCTAAGAAACTCTGTCACTTTGGTCTATACATGTAATACTAATCATGACAGACCATAATGTGTGTGAGGTACTTATGAAACCTGCACATTGTTATTTATTACAATTTTTTTTATTATATGACACATTATGTGGCATAAAACGTTTGCCCAAAATGAACTATATTTCACCCAATGTCATGGCAGAAAATGAAAACAGTGCAACTTACTTACTATAACCCCTAACTAGATATTTGAAGTAAGCAAAAAAGCCTATATATATATATATATATATATATACATATATATATATATATATATATACATGTACATATATAAATATATAGCGAAAATTTTATTGTCGTAGGCTACAGACTAATGCAACACTTTTTCCGAATCGCATCTCCCCTTAACTCCAAAAATTACAAAGACAGCTTTTATTGCCACGTCCCCCCTGAAAAAAATATGAAGGGGCCACTTTAGCGGCATCGTGCATCTCCATGATGGAACCAGCGTTTTCTTGAGTTTATACATTCAAGACTGCTGCAGAGTCTGAAAGGCAGCTTCGCCGCAAAGCGGGAATGTAACAGGGTGAAGCATAGAAAAAAAAAAAAAAAAAAAAAAACTGACGGGGCTACTGACAAACACTGACTGTATTTGTGTTCAGGAAGCTCAAATAGCTCAAACCGTAAATTTCTCGTGCAAAGTGAATTGAATAGCAAACAATCTTTGAAAAAATATTTCGAAGCTCGAACTTTTGCACACCCCTGTCAAACTGCCGAGGTTATGTGGGATGATTTTTGGTGTGCGCAGCTTGCTTGCTTCTTCTCAATCATTGATGTCCCCTCTTTTTGTTTCTCCCTCTCTCCTCCTTTTTCCCTCATCGCGACCACCTTGCGATGCTCTGCCTCCATAGCAGAGTAATTAGGATGCTTGTCTTCAAATTAAGGGTAGGCAGGTTTGAACTGCACCTCACAAAGAACTTTCTTTTTGACAATGTCTTCTTTTTGATATGTGGGGTTTACCGCCCCAAAACCACTATATAATTATGAGAGACGCCGTAGTGGAGGGCTCTGGAAATTTTGAGCACCTGGGGATCTTTAATGTGCACCCAAATATGAGCACATAGGTCTACAGCATTTTCGCCTCCATTGAAAATGCAGCAGCCGCAGCTGGGATTCGATCCCGCGATCTGCGGGTCAGCAGCTGAGAATTTTGTTTTCTTTTTATGCTTCAACACTGTCATCCTGTAGTTAGTATCACAAGAGACCAGATTTAGAGGCACTAAAAGTGGGCTTTAAGCACCAAAAATAGGCAGGCAAAACACAGCTTTGGGCCCCCAAAGTCATAAATAAAGGCGCAATACACTTCTACAAAAATTCTAATTCTTGAAAAAATATGTGCAAGACCTGTGTCTATGACAAGAAAGCAAAAAAATAAATGTTTTAGCTTATGATAGTGTAAAGGCGCCAATGGTTTAGCATAGCCATGCAATTTTTTTACCACAGGGTTTGCAGAGCACGGTTTCTCTTTTTATTGTCCAGCACAGTCAGTCGAATGTCCACTGTCAAATAAACATGCTCCTGGATCTATTTATTTTCGGCATTGAGAGAAGGGCAGCACAGGAGTGAAGAGCCAGTCCACTAGTAAGCCAGAAGGGTTACTTAGCCTCGTATTAACTGGGTCTAATCACACAGGGTCAGTTTCTACTCTGTCTGGGCACCTTAAAAGACCCTTCACCAGGTTTAACCATTTAGAGTAAGCAAGAGAAAAGCATGCATTGGCCACTCGCAATCTTGTCTGCTAAGATTTACAACATTACGCACACCAAAAAAGGTGAAATATCAGACTGGATGCAGCTAGCCCTTATCCTCATAGGCCCTAACATGGTGTACAATAGGGAATCTTCCAGCATATGTCAAAGTCCCTGCGAGAGTTATCCGAGGCAATGTGTGCAATTTGTCTGATTTGTTGCTTGAATATATAAGAATGAGAGTTGAGAGAACTACTAAACGTAGAAACGTGATCAGTGCACATTATTTATATTTTCTTACTTCGTGTTGAGCGAGATACGTGTTGAGCGAGATACAAAACAAAGCTGCCTCTACAGTCAAACCTCAATATATTGAACACGGATATATCGAATTATTGCCTATACCAAACGGTTCCTATATCACGCGAGAAATCTCATGCATTATTGATTTTTTATTTCGAACAAAGTTTGACATATAATGGATATATCGAACTCAGCCACCCCAAACCGCCCGCGCTCCATTGACAGGCGGCGAGCTTTCCCGCAACTCTCGAAAGTAGCCGTAGAGCGGCGGGCGTTTACGAATGCTGCACACATCGATGGCGCCGAGAGCGCCACTTTAACGTAGTGGCGTACGCGCGCCGCAGCCTTGCAGCTTGCAGTTGTTGCCGTCTTTATGGTGTCAACGGCATACTGCGCACTTGTTGCAAGCTCCTCCCCCTTAGCATCGGCAGGCATCGGTCGTTGTGCTCGCAATGTTTGTGCGTTCGGAGATTTTCGCGCTTATGAGGTTTGGCCCTCATAAGCGAATGTGAAGACAACCTCATAAAACGGATGTGGAGATTGTCGCCGAAGCTACTGCTGGGCAGCCAAATGAAGACTCTGCCGAGGTGGATCCCACAAGCGCTGATGGTGCCCCGCTCCCGACATCAGCTGAGGTCGTAGCTGCCTTGGCCCTTGTGCGCCGCCACTGCGGCGCGATTGAAGGCACCGGCCTATCACTTATGGATCGCCTGGACTATATTGAGGACGCAGTCGTCAAACACGCCATGGCGAACAAAAAGCAGGCTACTCTTTTTCAATATTTTAAACCTATGTCTACTATGTCCGAATCTTCAAGTGAGTATTTACTGCACCACGCTTGAACGGTTCAATGGTTGTTTTCAGCAAGGTGTTGACGCATTTTTTTCGTGATTTTTTTTCATATCGAATTCTGGATATACCGAACTATTTCACGATTGCCGCGCCGTTCGATATATCGAGGTTCGACTGTATTTCGTTTATCTTGGTGTTCTCTACGTTGTCGCATCATGCAGATGCCAGCCCTGATAACGCTTGGCATGTTTTGGTGGATAGTCCCTGAGAGCATTCCAGCGGTGCGACACTGTTTATCGTGGTAGTGACGCATGATCCATCCCAGCCTCTCCTAACGTTCACGCATAGAGAATCCATCCCACAAAAACGGGCAGCTACACAAAGAACACCGGAATGACACAACACCGCTTGCGTGCACCGCATGGTATGGGCATGTCATGTGAACGCAACCTGTCATATCATGAATGCTCATGACGTGTTGATGCATCGCGTCGTGTTAACTTTCTGCTCAGAGTTCCTCTGATACCGATGTGAGCAGGGAAGGAATTCGGCTGGCAAAGTCTACATCGGGCGATTGGCAAAGATTTCAAGCTCACCTTCTTTCATGGCTCACAATGAACCAATTAAAAAATTCTTGTGGTAGAAAGTTTTTCATGCAGCATGCAACAGCTTCCAGTATTTACCTAAAATTTCTCATTTGACCTGGTGAAGCACCCTTTCAGAAGAAAATGACAAGCAAAAAACCACGAAGACATTGATTTTTTTTTTATGGACACTGTACTTTTTGCTTGATGACACTCCTAAGGTTTTGCATTGGTTCGCTCTCATCCTGCGACCGCACAGAAGCACCCCCCGTTCCCTACTCGTGCAGGCACATGCTGGGAAGATGCCAAAGAGGAACGCGGCATGGATGAATACAAGCCAATCACCCTGCCTGTTGGCTAAGGAACCTTGACTGTGCTGAAACGAACTTCTGAGATGGAGTATAGATGGTTTCGGTGTTTGTAAACAAACTGGCTCGCGCCGAATGGCCTACCCCAGCAGACTTCTGGTGCGGCACTTCCGGTAATGCTTTTTCAATGGTCCCGGCGGTGTTTGAATTTGCTGCTCTATTATTTCTGGCACATTCCTTATGATGTGTTTGGAGCAACGTCTAGCAGCTACATGAAGGGGCTTGAAGCGCATGGGAGGTACAGGCGCGGCCACTGCTGTAAGTAACACGGCTCGCGTGGATGACGGGTGCCACGAAATATTTGTCGTGGCATTCCGATGAGCGCGGCCCCCTGCTCCGTGTTACCTCTGACAGTGGCCGCGCATATACAAACAGAAAATGCATAAACTGCAGAAGTTTGTCAGTCAACTTAATTGGGCCAGGTTCTGCATGTTGACGATGTGGATGCGTTTCGAAGATGCTGACCGGGAATCGACAGCGCACACCTGTCTTTTCCCTGTCCGGGTCATCAAAGCGCACCCACATCGTCAACATGCGAGAGAAAAGTTGCCCGATCTACAGTGAAGTTGTTCAATAAACTTTTCGACTAGAACTGACAACCTGACTTTTGTCGAACCACGAACTTATATGCGTTTTTGTCTAAGCACACAACCACCAGATTAAACGTTTATTTTTGTGCCTATGTCACACCGGGAACTTTTTATAGAGATCAGCGGCAATCAGAATCGCTTGCAATTCGAAATGTTCGTGTGACTGAGAAACTATAAATGTACTGATTATGTGATGACGCCAACTGCGGCTGGGTCAAGCAAACTATTATGGTTCCCTCACGAGTAAACTATTCATTAATCAAACTTTCAAGCTGAACCCACCTAAATATACAGTCCATGCTCACACCAAAAGATAAATTAGCTAGAATGTGGCAATGTTCATTAACGGCAGAAAGACAAGTGATAAGCCATTTGCTCGAACAGATGAGAGCCCACTTGCCGGCAACGCTTTAAAACTTGAAATCAAATGAAACAACCACGAAACGTGAACACCATGACGTACACAGTGCGGGAATTCATGTTAAGCGCGGCTACTTTGTGTCCAATGTTTCTTCGGACAGTACACATCATTGATGTCGCTCAAACTATAAATAAAACATCTTTGTGATGGAATTTCAGTGTTAGCATTTACGTTTTGCTACCCATGTCAGATGTCAGTAAACTCACCTGCCACGGGTGGAACACGACAGCGACCGATGTGTTCCCAGTAACTAGAGGCCTTCGAGTAGTGTAACGTCTGAGTATCTCCTCTGTGCCATAAGTCTGTGCCGAGCTTTAAATTGCCTTTAAATGAAGTGGGCAGCACAAACCTACGCGCTCTTGGTGAGAATCCAGTTTTCTCGCATGATCGCTGCAACCTATGCAGGCGCTCTTTCTATCGCAATCGGTCAAAAAACAGAAAGTTTTGACTAGCATATTAAACTATTTCAGGCTTGCAGACTGCATCCTGTCTTGACAAAGCTGTGCCCGAGTTGCGAGTGCTTTATCAGAATAATTTTATCCGCATAAAACATCGGAACACAAACAGCCGCAGCCAGCAAAAAGGTCTGAAACCACGCAGAAAAAAGCTAAACCGGAAGTTTCCAGGGGTGGTTTTCCAGTAAACGCACAATGTTGCCAGAGGCCACCAGGCTCTGGTGATACTGTCTATAGGTTCCACCCCATAGACTTCAGAAAGCTCAATTTTGCCTGGTAACATGAATACCAACCTCCAACTGTACTCGAAAGCAAAATTTTAGGTGAAATAGTGTTCATATGGGCAACGATTTTCAGTATAGGCTATTAAAGGCACTTATGAAAATTTACGCACAAACGTCAAAAATAGGCCTTTAGAGGCTCTATAAAAACGTTATACAAGCACTTCTTAAAAGGGCCCTGCAATACTTTTCGAGCATGGTAAAAAAACACTACCGATCGGTAGTAGAGGCTCCTGAGAACCCGCGAACCAAATATTATTGCGCAGCACGCAGCCTGGAATTCAAAATGAACTATCAGTTAGATAAAATTGCTTTCTATTCTCTCATCAAATGATGGAGGAAATTAAAAATTACTCACAGAAGGCCATGTATCAGCCATTGTCTGATTTGAACAAGGCACGCTTGGCCGTTATAGGAATTGCCGAAAGAGGCAGAGACTTGTCAATGCAGACACGTATGATCACACTCAAAAAGACCCGTATTAGAAAAAAAAAAGAGAGAGAAAGCGCTCAAGGTCAGGAGGCGCGCATGATGCATTTTCTTTGCCCCGGCCATCACTCCCTGCTTAGCTTCAAGTGCTTTCTTTGGGACGAGAGAAGAGAAAATGCGATTGCAGTGTGCAACAATTCTTTGCAACTCTGCTCGTACTGGACGGATTCTTAATATTTTTGCGATGATGAACTCGCGAGGCAATAAGCTCCTTTAGTAAATCTATGCCATGGTTACTCAAAAAGTGTTTCAGGACCCCTTTAACCTCTACTTCATGCTCATATATCAGCGTGGCACAATAGGAGTGCAAGAAACAAAATAGGCATTTTGATATGATCTGGTCTCTAGTTATCACTCTGTACAGCTGAAGCTTAGGAAGCACCAGGCCCTGATAGTATCACTACGAAGATGCTGAAAATCTTGGATGTTGCTCTGAATCTATTATTGGATACTGTAAATTATTCTATAAAACACTCTTGAACTCCTTCAGTGTGGAAAAAAGCTAACGTGATCCCCCTGCTTAAAGATAAGAGCAAAATGTTTGCTCAAGACAACATAAGACAGATTTTATTAACATCCAATTTTGTAAAATTAATTGAGAGATTATACTGAAACCTCGTTAAATTGAAGTTGAAGAGGAGACACAATTATTTCGTTATATCGATTATAAAAGTTAGTGGCAATGTATGCTCAGATGGGCGCACACCTATAAGCATGCAATGAAGGAAACCGCCTCGCGGCCCGATGTACCACTACGTGACCATGTGTGCGACCGAAAATAAACACAATCGAATTTCATTAATTCGAACTCACGCTGTGTTCCCGTCAAAACTATGTGGGCGATAACGCCCTGTAATTCGAACGCACAAGCACTTGCGACGTTTAATTCGAACATACCACGCTCCGAAAATGCTCTCAGCACCGTGCCCCATCCCGCGGCAGCACCTCTCAATGCTGCGCGTGAAGAAGGAAAAGAAGAAAAGGAAAGAAAAGACCGTGGCAGATTGTTTGCTCTCTCTCAAAAGCCGATCTACGAATCGCCTGTGCCACGCCTTTCCCTTTTCTGTATCTGCACGTAGAGACCCTTGTCCTTTCAAGGCTGTGCGCGGAGAAAGAGAGAGAGAAAGAGAAAAAAAATAAAGCTGTCGCGGAGAGTTGGCTCTATCTCTAATGCCGATCTGTTTCTCTCCACGTGGAGACGCTCTTCTTTTCTTGGTGCAGAGGGTAGCAGCGAAGACGCAGTCGTTGCCATAGTCTTTGGAGAATGCTGGTACTGGACTTAGCTGCGCGCTACTATGCTTTGCAAACCTCGTGCGAAATTGATTGACTCGTTCCAAGGCAAACGTGTGCATACGCGCATCACCGATTACTTCAATTAATGATGAATCTCCTCTGATTTGTGAATAAATGTAAGCCTTCTGTAACTTCCCCATCGTGTGTTCTTAAGCGAGAGGGAAATCGCTTTGCACCGTGGCGCCACTTCTGTGGACCCGCTGAGAGCTTCCTCAATCCTTTCCGCTGGCTGTGTGAGGAGGACGGCTCTCTTAGCCGCGCGTGGCGTAGCTGTAAGGTCGGCGCGGGAGTTTTGAAAGAGCCGCATCGAACGAGCGTCAAACTCCGCAGAAAACAATATACTTAACATACAATGGTCTTTTTTATAAACTATTTTAGTTTGTTATATATATTTACCGGTCAACTTTACTTTGTTGCAACAAGGTTTAAAATGCATGGTTCTCAATGAAGTTTTTAAGAGGATTTTTATTTACTTCGTTATATCCATTTTTTTGTTATATACCATTACCTTAAAATGAGGTTTGAGTGTATTACATGCTGAGATAACTAAATTTGTTACTGTTAATACATTATTAAGCCCCTGTCAAATTTGCTTTAAAACAGGAATGTCTATATGGTCTGCTCACGTTGATTTGGACAACAGAATGCAGTTAGCCCGGCGACAGAAACAGTATGCAGCATTAGTTACACTACATATCTCTAAAGCCTACGATAGTGTCGAATACCCAATTTTACAAGAAAGGATGAAAGAGATTGGCATGCCTGAGTTCTTGCTGGACAAAGAGTTTTTCTGTGTACAGGGCGGTATATCAACGGAGAAATTCAGATACACAGGTGGTGTTCCCCAAGGAGCAGTTTTGTCCCCGCTACTAATTATTATTTTGCTTAGCTCCATTCCTCGTCATCAAAGAGTGAACACGTATGTTCACGCTGATGATATAGCTTTCTTTGCTTCTGCGGATGAAATTCAACCACTTTATAGCTTATTACAAGAATACTTATCTACTTTGAAAGCTTGGCTGGACAGTATTTGTTTGACCCTAATGTACAGAAGCATGCAGTTCTAGCCTACTTCGCACAAGTACAACACTCATTCCACCAAGCAGATATTCTTTAAGTGCAAACAGTCAAGTACGTCGGAATCATCTATGGTGGAAAGCTCAACTGCCGTATGCATATTGAACAAATAGTGACCGAACCATCACATGCATTAAGCCTACTCAGAAGGATTAGTAATACTCGTTGGGGCATGCGGACAGACACATTGATAATGATTTACCCGATGTACATACGCCGTATACTGGAGTTTAGGTGTGCCTTATTTTCTGGCATACCAGCATGGAAGTTACGTCCGTTAGTTGTGATTGAGCGCCAAGCACTTCGCTGGTACTTGGCGCCCAAATTTGTAGCAAACGCAGTTCTATATAAGGAATCACGAATCCCTTTTTGCTTCTTAGATCCGAATTACTAACAGTTCAAACATTGTTAAGTGTCTATGAATCGCCGATAAGACGAGAAGAATATATATTTATCAGTGATCCAGCTCTGTTTTTTAATGTAACATGGCCTCGCTTTTGTACCCTCAGGTAATCTTTACCCAGCAGCTATTGGAACCATTGCAGATATAATGATATAGTTGCTATGAGTGGCAGGTTGAGTAAATTAGCCATATTATATGACAATATATTCCCTAACAATGTGAAGTTACTACCTAGTACCGTATAAACCGGAATATAAGTCGAGATATCTTCAGTAAAACAACGAGCTAAAGTCGCCCCTCGTCTTATATATTGTAATTACTCGAATCTAACGCGCACCTTTTTTCCCGTTAAGCGAGTTCATAAATCGCATGCGCGTTAGAATCGAGTACGAACAAAAAATTACGGTCAATCTATTGCCATCGGCAAATCCAAAATGGCCGCCCCCTACGTGCGTCGGCATGGCGCGTCGTACATTTCTGCCTATGTGTTTCCCATGTGCGGCACTTCGTACGTGTACTGAGGAGTTCGTCATCTAGTAGTGCATTAGCATCGACGGCATGGAAGGGCCGACTCCAAAAGTTCGAGTGCACCACGATGCCGCTTTTAAAAGAAAAGTCATCGCGTGTGCAGAAACGGATGGAAATCGAGCCGCATCGCAGTCGTTCTGAGTTCCCGAAACGTGCGTGCGGAACTGGCGGAAACAAAAGCAGAAAATTGTCGACAGCAAAGCTTCACGCAAAGGCTTTAGTGGACCACAGCAGGGTCGGTTTCCGCAAATTGAAAAGCTGCTCGGCGAGTATATGCTTGAGCAGCGAGCGGCACAGCAGCCCGTGACGACAGAACTACCTCAAGGGCGGGCAATGCAGTTAGCCTTAGAGAAAGGTCTAATGCGGAGCCAGTTTAAAGCGAGCAGGTGCTGGCTAACTAACTTTATGAAGAGGAAAGGCTTTTCCCTCCGAAGGCGAAGGGCATATGTGAGAAGTTTTCGGAGGAGTACGATGAAAAGCTTCACAGTTTTAAGAGGTTCGTCCTAAACTTGCGGCGCAGCAACGGCTACCTGCTTGGGCAAATCGGGAATGCCGATCAGCCGCCTCTTTACTTCGACATGCCTGGCACCACAACGGTCAAGAAGGGGGCGAAGCAAGTTCTTGTGCTGACATCGGTCCACGGTAACACTACAGTGACGGCAATGCTCTGTTACACGTCAGATGGGCACAAGCTTTCCCCGTACCTCATATTTAGGTGGAAGACACTCCCGAAAGGAGTCGTTTTTTCGAATGGTGTGATCATGCGTGCCAACGAGAAAAAGGGTGCGCGTTGCAATCGATGTCTTACTTTTTTTTTTTGTCATGGAAACCGGGTGCGCGTTACAATAGAGAGCGCGGTAGAATTGAGTAAATACCGTAGCGGTGTCTAGCCAACAATGCACCGCTGTCTGCCAACATGTGGCTTGCATGTGCATGAGAAGCTGGACACTGCCATATTCGCATTCAAAACCAATAGCAGTTTTTTTTTTTCTCTTGTCATTTTTTTGTGTTCCTGATTTGCCTCCGATCTGTTCTAAGTTCTCGCTCTGCTTGACATTGTGTTTCATTTTTGGTGTTGTTTTTTTTGTTCACTGAATATGAGTAGTGGTACGAGAAGGCAGCACTCAGCTGCGTTTAAAATAGAGGTTGTTGAGTTTGCAGAAGCAAATGGGAGTATGGCTGCTCAGTGCTGCTTTGGTGTATCAGAAAAAAGCGTGCGCTATTGGAGGGTGCAGAAAGGAAAGCTGTAGATGTGCGATCATCGGAAAATGTCATTTCGTGGGCGAAGTGCAATTCATCCACAGCTGGAGAATACGCTAGGGAACTTTGTGTGGGAAGTTCATGCATGCTCACTGCCATTGACCGTGGATGCCAGCTGCAAGAAAGCTGTGGAACTCACTCGAGAAGCTGGGCTCACCAGAGAAGAGTTTCGTGCACCAAACCATTGGGTGCGTCGATTCATGAGACGCAAAGGATTTTCTTTCCAATGGCGCACATTCATCTGTCAGAAGTTTCCAGACGAGTTCGAGGACAAGCTTATAAACTTTCAGGACTTCGCAAACTGGCTTCGGGAGCAGAACAACCGCATAATGGGGCAGATTGACAATGCCGATGAGACCCCCGTGTGGTTTGACATGCCTTCATCGACCATGATCATGCAGCGTGGTGCCAAAGATATGAAGCTGTTGTCCACTGGCAACGAGCCCTCGCACTTCACCGTCATGCTGGCATGCATGGCAGATGGTAGAAAGCTTCCGCCCTTCATCATTTTTAAACGTAAGACAATGCCGAAGGAAGTGTTCCCGCCCGGTGTTGTCGTTCGTGTCAACAAAAAGGAATACATGGACAAGGCCATGATGCTCAAATGGATACCGATAGTCTAGAACCCTCAGCCAGGTGCACTGCTGAGTCTTTGCAGCATGTTGGTGTTGGATGCGTTTTGTGGTCACTCAACGGACGATGTGAAGCGCGCACTGGGTGATGAAAAAACGGACCTCGCCGTGATACCAGGTGGTATGATGTCCACCCTCCAACTGATTGACGTTGTGCTAAACAAGCCGTTAAAGGATCGAGTGCGGCAGGAGTACGAAAAGTGGATGTCCAGCGACAACCCAAAGACGCCGACGGGCCGCCTACAGAGGCCTCCGCTTGGGACTGTTTGTAGCTGGGTGCTTTCGCCTGGTGTTCCTTGCCAGATTCCATGGTGGCCAATGCTTTTAAGAAATGTTCCATCAGCAACTCACTGTATGGCACAGAAGACAACGCACTGTGGGAGGCGGCCGGCGACAAACTCTCGTCTTCGGAAGACAGTGGAGCTTCATCTGACAAATAGGAACAGTTGCGATGGTGGTTGAGCGGAGCTCCGACGATGGGGGTACGGTGCACCCAATTCGCAAATAAATGTCGTTTGGCAATTCAGGTTGTTTTCCTTTTTTTTCGATAATCTGAACCTGGGGGCCGAATTATATTACCATTTGACCTATAGTCCGGTTTATACGGTAATCTTCTAAATGGAAATTTTCAGGATCGCTTAAATCAAATTGCTTCTACAGTTAAGATAGCAACTGATGCTTTACAGTGTGAAAAAAAAGCCGGCGTGGGAATTCTTTTTATACAACTAGACTGGTCGTTTTCTGTTAGGCTTCCTGATCATACCCAAATATTTTTGTCCGAGTTCTCTGCTGTTACATTAGCCCTACGTAAAATCTCTTTAACTATAACTTCTGTGGCTATACAGTTAAATCTGCGTACAACAAACCTCCATATAACGAATTCATCGATACGAGTTCCTCGATATAACGAAGTTTTTCTATTTCCCCCCTCCCCCCGTCACACCATAAAAGCACATGTATTAGCGACCTCTATGTAACTAAGTAACAGTGAAACACTACTTTGTATATAACGAATTTGCCCCCCGAACAACCTAGGAATTTTGCTCCGCATTTTGGCATTTTGGTACAAGTGTGCATCCTTCACCACCGATCCGCTGCCGACGAAGCGCGAAGCAGCAGCGGCAAGCCTGGTCCGGGTGAGGCGCGCAGGCGGACCTGCACTTTGCGAGCATGCGTTGCTGCCGTTCTCGCCACCGGGGTCGCATGCGCGAGTGTGCCCCCCTACTCTAAAGAAACAACTACTTTTGCGTGTTGGTAGTGCCACCCTTTTAGCTAGCGTCACATATGTGGGGCTGTGCTGCATATGGAGGGCGCTTTACCGAATAGTTTTTCGCAGTATCCATGTCTGTGTTCGTGTCGTTCGCTTTTCGTTTTCGAAGCCGTGCGTGCGTGCATAGTTTCACTGCGTGCGCATCGTGTGGCCCCCGACGACGTTCAGCTTTGCTTTCTTTTTTTAATGCGATAGCAATTATGTATATCGACAGTCTTGGCTGATTTTTGCCGCCCCCGCAGTCATTCACCATAGATGTATACGTATTTATATATTGAAAACTCAATAAAAAAAGCCACTCACGCTCGGCGCCCCGCTCGTCACAATGCGCCAATTCGCACTTATCTCCCACGCGTATTTCGCCCAGCGAAGGGAGGGTCGGATGCTTGTGCACCCGCGCTTATCCTTCGGCGGTGAGAATGGCGCGCCTTCGACTGGAACGATTGCGTTTAGTTGCCGGGCTCACAAAGATAACTTCACTCGCTGGACAGGCACCGTTTGCGAAAGAGTGTGCTTTTCAAACACAGCAATGTAACAACTGGGGCACTTGCCAGTTCACACTCATTGTACTGGCCTATTATTTTTCCAGGTAACCGTACATAAGCGTTATTACCTTCCTTTTTTTCCAGTGAAAGGCAGCTTGTATGCTTTGGCATAAATTCAAATAACTGAAGATAATGATAAAAAGAGTTCTTGATTTTGATGATTATAATTTTTCAAGCATGTGAAATAGTGTATGTTGAGTGTGGTGTCTGCGATTGTGTTGCTGTCTGCTCAATGTTGGTCACTACTGCGTAAAACTTGAATACTTTTGTGCGTTGTACTTTTGGTAAAAGTTGTTTTTCGTTTGCATTACGAGTTGTATGGTCTGTATGGTGTAGTTTTGTTTAAAGCTGTCAGATGCATTGTCTGTCTTGATTTCACTGTGTAGTGCTTGTGTCTTTAAACAATGTATGAAGAGTATTTCAGTACTCTACCCTGTATCGGCCTTTGGCTAACAATACAAATAAATAAATAAATAAATAAAATATTCTAAGATAGTTGAGCTTACAGTAGACTCTCAGTAAATGAAAATTCGTTTAACGAACTGCTGCTTAAATGGAACAAATGCTTCTCACAAAATTGGTTTTGTTCTTGCATCGTGTGCCCCGGTTCATCTCTCAGTAAACGGTCCTGTTAAATGAAACGCATTTTACTGGACCCTTCAGGTTCCGTTTAAATGACGGTCTACTGCACTTGTTCCTCGTCATCTGCGAAACCTGCGATTATTTGGGTGCGGGGACAGAAAGGAATTGTACTGAATGAAGTTGCAGACTCTCTGGAGAAAGCTTCTCTGGCAGGTCCAGTTCTGTCTCTCCTTCCAGTCACGGCGTTTGTTTCGGCGGCACGGTTCAGAAAGTATGCATTATCTGTGCTTACTCTAAGTTTCGATTCATCACTGGACTTTCAGCACCTACAGTTCCTTGGAGTAGGAAATGGTATGTAGCAAGATGGGCTGAAGTTGTAATAACCAGAAGGTGTTGTAGAATTCCAAATCTTATATTTTACATGCACAGAGTGGGTTTGGCGATCTCCACTTCTAGCTCCTATCGCAACGAACTCGAAACTACTGAATACAGTTAAACCTCGTTATAACAAGACGGGCTATAACGAAATAATGGATATAACGACCAAATCCTAATTCCCCTTAAAAGTCCCCGTACAAACCAATGTACTCGAAACCTCGTTTTAACGAGGCAAAATTTGCTTGTTATGGGATATAACGAACAAATTTTGTTAGGAAGCAAAATTGTGAGCCGATGTCACGACAGTGCACAACGCGAATTTGAGACGGCGCACAACGCGAGAACTGTATTTAGCAGTTCAAAACTCCCGCCACGCACCCTCCAGCAACGCGCACAAAGCAGACGGCACGCGCTGTTTCCGGAGGACAGGTCGCTGCAGGTTTCCCACTTGGCTACCACCGACAGGGGAGTGCTCCGCAGCTCCGCGAACGTCTCGCCCTTTTCTTTTCTTTTGTGTCTTCTTTATATTCTCCCTCTCCCCTTTCTCAGCGCCCCTTCTGCCCCTTCCTCTTCACAGTCACTTTCTCTGCAAGTGTTGTCGCTCGCCGACGTGAGCCGCGTTGCTTTTGCGTGCAAGTTTCTTCTCTTTTTCGACCGCTTCCGCCTTATCTTTTATCGTGCTGCGCTCCTGATTCCAGCAACATGAATGCGCCAGGCGGGAAGCCAAAGCGCGTAACGCTAGATCAGAAGGCGGCTATGATAAGAGCCGTCGAATCGGGGACCAAGAAAGGCAACGTGGCAAGAGACTTCGGCGTATCGACGAGCACACTGTCAACCATCTTGAGGAAGCAGAAGTCCATCATCGACGCTGTTGCAAGTGGCGTGAAAGGAAGCACTAAGAGGATGAGGGCACCTGCCTTTGAAGCGGTCGAAAAGGCCGTTTTTAAATAGTTCTTGGACACGCGGGCCGTGAATCTGCCGGTGAGCGGCGCCTTGCTGCAAAGAAAAGCGAGAGACTTTGCCTGCATCATGGGCTATGACAACTTCGTAGCAAGTTCGGGTTGGCTCCAACGCTTCAAGGGGCGCCACAACATTGTCGGGAGAGCAGTCTGCGGCGAATCGCAATCTGTCGACGAAGCAGAGGCTACCAAGTGGGCAAAAGAAAACATCGTGCGGCTGCTAGAAAAATACAGCGTGGAGCATATTTTTAACGCGGACGAAACCGCTCTCTTTTTCAAGATGTTGCCGCACAAGACGTTAGCCCTCAAAAGCGAGCCGTGCCATGGCGGCAAACAAAGTAAGCTGCGGACCACTGCTCTACTTTGTGCAAACATGACCGGCTCTGAGAAGCTGCCAATTTTCGTAATTGGCAAAAGTGCATCCCCTCGCTGCTTCGAGGGGAAGAGGCAGCTCCCAGTCAAGTACGTAGCCAATTGCAAAGCCTGGATGACCAGGGAGATTTTTTCAAAATGGCTTTGCGAATGGCACGAGGAGCTGGCAAAGGCGAACCACAAGGTGTGCCTTGTTTTAGATAACTGCACCGCCCACCATACCGCTGCCGTGCTTCAAAACATTGAGTTGCTGTTCCTTCCTGCCAACTGCACAGCAAAAATACAGCCGCTTGACCAAGGCGTGATTATGTCGCTCAAGGCAGGTTACCGCAAGCGTGTGATAGACAAGCTCCTGCTGAATGGATGAAGCGAGACACCGATGTTGACTTGTACGCTGCGCTCGAAATGCTTCAGGCGGCGTGGATGAGTGTGACGGCGACCACAATCGCAAACTGCTTTCGACACGCCTCATTTGCCGCCGCACCAGACGCCAGCGATGACCCATCAGACAAGCCCACTCAGCCGGACGGTTTTGCTAAATCAGACGAAGTCGCTGCATCATGGACGGCACTTCGTGACGCCAGTGTCGTGCCTTACAGCGAGTCGTTTTGCGACTATCTTAGTGCGGACTCGGAAGTGGTGGCAACGGAGCAGCTCCTAGATGACGATATTGTGCGCGCTGTCAGTGATTGTAACGAAACCAGTGACGATGACTCTGTCGACGAACAGGAGACAAACATGCTGACGGCGCCGGAAGCATTAGACGCGGTGGACGTACTGCGCCGCTACTTCGGCGCTCACGAGGGCGGCGAAGATGGCTTGAACATTGCGGCCGCAGCTGAGAGAGCCATCGTTCGCATCAGGAAGATGCATCAACGTCCAATTACGGACTTCTTTGCAGCTAAGTCTGCCTGAAATGCAAGCTGTGTATTTCGAAGTGCATTAAAACAGGTGCATGACTTTTTCTTTTTTATTTGGGAATGCGGTTATTTTGTTGCATACCACCGTGCGGCGGGATGCTATTTCGCCCGCTATTTTTTTGGGTAAGTACAGTGCATGATATTTGCGGTAAATGCCCGCTACGGCTATAATGAAATATTGGTTATAACGAGCAAATAGCGGCGGCCCTCCAATTTCGTTATAACGAGGTTTAACTGTACTTCTTATTGAGCTGCCGACGTTTTTCCTTACACAAGAAACAAAAGTATTGAATTCATTCTTTGAAATGAGAGCGCACTATGTAGACACGAACAGGATAGACAGGAACAAGCGCTTGTCTCTACCTATCCTGTTTGCGTCAACTTAGTGCGCGCTCATTTCAAACAATCATGTATGACCAACTCGCCCAATCAACCATATTGAAATTATATTGCGGCAATGTGGTCTACCGGTTAAGTCGGCCGTTCCATCATCATTCGGGACCTCTGCGCTGGGACACTCAGACAGGAATATTTTCAGAGCTGTCAAAAAGTTTATATGTGACTCGAATAGATTTGGTAGGTGTATCAACTGGTAATTATTCTTTCGTAGATCTTCCTAGTTAAAGATCTTCGGTCATTGGGAGGTTACACAAAATAATACAACTTGAAATTACAATCATTCATAATTAACATTAGATTAAAGAGTTCATCTCAAGGTAATTTTAACTCATACTAAATATTACTCATAAAACCAGTACGTATGATCCGCCCGACTCTTGGCCGATCCCCCTGAGTGGGGGATCGGCCAAGTCTCTCTCTGTACTCACTAAGTTTGCATATCGGGCCTGTTGGTATGCCATGAGAATGCATAAAGTCCTACGACTGAGAGACAAGGAGAGACAACTAGACGCACGAAATACAGACATGCAGCAGAGAGACCTTGTGTCGCAAGTCATCTGTCTAATTGATTGTCTTATGTCGCATTCATGCAACTTTATGCGTCCTTTCTGTCTCAGAGTTGTCACAGCCATAGCAGCGAGCTTTGCCCAAATTCTTTGACACATGCCCGTTCATCATGATGATACTGCCAAGGTCGATACTTCACAGCCAACTTAAACAGCTTCGCTGCTAAAAAAGAAAGCCGGCCTTCTACTCACCGTCGGCCCAGTGGGGATGCCCCTTTGCGCAGTAGGCTGCTGGTGCCTCCGATTGGGGTAGCGGGACACCCTTCCGACACCACGTCGTCGTTCTCCGCAGCTGCCGGCGTGGCTCGGCCAGACGGCGTTGATGCACGGCTGCCATTGGTCAGCTGCATACATTGAAACCTCATTAAAGTGCGACTCTAGCATCCAGGGGTGGAACATAGATTTAGGAGTAGGAAAAGTGACTTTCGTAGCAGGCTTGAAGCCGCCAAAAAGGCCTCTTTGAGCAAGTTTCGAGGGAGCAGATGTAGCACCATTTCCAAGAACCTGCTGTGTGGTTCTCTTTTGTGGCTTGGTGCCAATGTCAGAACTTTCGAATATGAATAAAATAATAAAGAGATGCAATTTTTTTTCACCAGTAATTCTTTATTCAATCATATATTTATGTAGAAAACAGTACACTTGTTTGCTATTCTACTCTGTTATTGCACAAAAAATTTACCATCATCATAAGACTGTAATAGTTGAGCTAGTATTCGAAAATAGGTAGGGCACGGATATAGGTCGACCCCTACTTATAGTGTAAGCGAGAAAAAAAAATATTTCCATACAGGTTGGCTTGTTTTTTTGTTTTTGTTTTTGCAATTTAGCAATCGAAAAACTGAAACATAGCAAACCTTTATTTACAAACTTAGCGCCCTAATCACTGCCAGGGCCGTCATCTTGCCAGATGTGCAAAATGTTGTTGTCATCGCATTTTTCACAAGCATACGCTGCTTCCCAAACGACGTCATCGTAGCTGCCAATCGCTGCGCAACGAAAAGCACAATGTCCTCCCTTGCACACAAACAGACGGTCCTGGTACTTTCACCTACCGCTAATCAACCTCACATTTACACAGAACTGGCGTTGCGCCGCACAATTGCACGAGTCCTCGACAAAAGGACTCACTTGGCACTTGAAGTCACCTGAGCAGCTCCGCTGACCTATATATCCGGAAAGCTACCAAACAGGATGCACAGTGCCTGTCAATTGTGATAACTGGACAGCACGCACTACCCTATCGCAAAGGCTTGCCGCTGTTCGGGTTTCATTAGACGCTGATAGTACAGCTATTCGTTCGAATATTCACACAAGCCTACAGAACACATGACGGTATCTAAAAAAGCATTCGTGGTGGATATATAAGTAAAATTGTTGTGTACAAGTTCCTAAAACGTTCAGAAATTGGGTTCAGTGGCAATGGGGGATGGCAGATTATTCCATGAAACTATTTGGGATATGAAAGAATGAGCATAATGAGCTGAGCAACAGGTTATGCATTTTACAGGCTACCCCGCTTATAACGAACTTGGGCCTGATACGGCATCCGTTTACTGTATCCCACCCGAAGTTCGTAGTAAATGAAATGCAGCTTTTAAAAAGTTGCAAGTGAAAACAAAATTTTTTTCACTCAGAAAAGCCGGTGACGCACATGTTTCGGAGAGCAGTAACGATAGGGGCAATCTATAGTTATTTCAAATGGCTGCATGCTCTTTGCCAATGCCCGTGGCATAAGCTGCATGAGCTGCCAAGTTTCGCCGTTCTCGCGATCCGATTCCTTCAAAACGCTCTTGCCGCGTATTTCATTCACAATGCCTTAATCCGTGCATGGTTGCATGGTGTCGGCATCATCATCGGCCGTAATCAAACCAACCCAAGAGATGTCCCACCTGCTTTCCCATGTCGGAGTCGACGATGCGCTGCCACAAATAGCCGCTGCAGTGGTCCTGTTTGGAAGCTTCAAGCTTGGCATCGGGTTCAACGTCGACGAAGTCGGCCTCGCGAAAAGTTTCACGCGCATGTAACCGTCACCGCCACCCACAAAATGTTCACCATCTCCACAACTGAATACCAGGACCCCCGAAGAGGGAAGTTGGCTGCCAGGTGGTCAACAGCTATGATCAAGCGCTCCACAACGCGGCACCTAACGCACGCATTACGCACAAGCCAGGGGGTCGCACTTTCGACGTTTTGTTGAGCGGCAGAAAAAAGCGCGCAAGGCCTCCCGTCCGCCATCCTGACTACACACGTGGTACAGCTCTGAGCCCGTTTATAGTCAGAAAACGAAACTTCTGAATTTGAGCCAGCGTGCTGGCATTGCAGAGTGGTGGAGACGGGAGAAGGAGTTGTTATCAAGAAAGGAGAGCAGATTTGCAAGAAAAGGGCAAGGAGTTGTGATAGGGTGAAGAGAGGGGAGGATCCGACGGGAAGGCGACCTTGAACACACGAGAAGGAGGCAGGTCGGATAGCTTGCTTAAAAGATCCGCCAAACGCGAAACTCGCGTGTAGAAAAGAGTGCCTGTGCACGCAGAGGTCGAAGCACGGCCACCTGGATCGGCGCGCGCAGCGGGGTGCAGTGCATCATCGGCCGTGGTCAAAGAATCCTTCTGTTGCGCCAGCGGGTTTGTGGCCTCACCGACTTCGATATTTCGCGATTCGTTCCGCACGAATTAACAGTCGTTTTTACACTTCTGCACGAGTGCAGAGGGCATGCTGAGCAGAGTGCGAAGTGAGTGAGAACAGGTCCTAAACACTAAACGAATCGCGAATTACCAGAATGGGTGGGGTAGCGTACGCGCGTGCACTAGAACGATACAATAAGACAAGACGCAGACTGTCCGATACAGCTGGTGGCCGACGATGCCGGCAAATGGTCTGGTCACTCCAGGCTGGCGACATCAACAACAGTACCAGCGATCAAAAACAGGGGAGATGGCCGACCAGTCTTCGAAAGATCGGTCGCACTGTAAAGACACTGGCCTCATCTGGCAATGCGGGGTGCTCAGAGTAGCGGGAAGGGGGGGACAAAGGGCAGAGGGGTGTGTAACAAACAGCGGTCTGAGAGAGCGGCAACTAGAAGGGCGCAGAGGCAGGGTCGGCCTTTAACAGTAAGAATCTATAGGCCCCTCGCTGATGCCTGATCGGTGGTAAAGTGGTTTCCCGGGAAGTCGGCAGAGGACCGACTCTGTTCGCTGTAACCGATCGGCGGCGCTTGGAGACGTTCGTTGTAAGTGGGATTTCGTGCCATTGAAACAATGTATATTTTCACGGTCACGCGGATATTGTACGTTTTAAGCGAAAGTACATTTTAAGGGGGGACGCGGCACTTCGGGACCGAAAATCAGCCAAAAAATCGAGTTTTCGCGGACCTTGTTTTCGCGTTCCCGACATCATTGCGCACCTATTTACAAAATTTCATAGCCGAATACCATCAACTTTTATCGTTATTCAACTTTAAAAAACCGAAAACGGGCGTCCTGCCCTTTAAATTGAGGGCGAATAGCGCAGGTTTCGGCTCTACGATACGCGGGAACTACGCGCTCGATCGGCGCCATTTTGGTCTTGTTTGAAAGAATGCGTTTTCAGCTGTTTTTTTTATTCAGTAAGCAACATTGAGCGTTTCCCCGGCTCGAAAAACGGGGCCTCAAAGACGAAGAGCCGCGCTCACTGCCATTGGCTAAACGGCGCACGTGACTGAAATGGCGCTTTCCGGTTGGCTGGAAGCTCGCGGCTTGCGCCTGCATACGCGACCCGACGCCATTTTGAAAGGGTTACCGCTGTGATGCCTCGAAATCGGCAGAGCACTCTGAAGCTTCTGATCGTATCGCCATGCCTGGAAACGCAAAAAAGTATCGGACCGTGCACGCATTTGGTCGCAGGAAACGCAAAGGTCGTGGGAGAAAGTCTACGAAGTCATCAGAGCCCTTGGTTGACTCCGACGAACGATGTGTCGACGCTCCGCGGCCGTTCAGCGATGGTACGACCGAGCGCGTTGCCTCCGACGACGATGACGGTGAAGCGAACTCCGGACGACTACGAATCGACGCCAAGGTGGTGACAAATGCCGAAGTTGAAGAAAATCATGCCCGGGAGAAAGCGACGCTCGACCGGCTTTCATCGGCGCCAGCAACTGCACGGAAAATTGACTTTTTCACCGCGAGTTGTAGCGAGGCAACCGCACAGGACTCGGACCACGCTGCTCCTTATCTGCTTATGCATCTAGATATCCTAAACGCGATAATGGGTGCCTTGTGTTGCAAAGCCTGCCACGGACCGGCTACGATCGTCAGAGGGGATCGGGACTACGGACTTGCCGTGAAAGTGCTAGTGCAGTGTGAAAGGTGCGGCGAGATCGCGAATGAATGGACTTCGCCCCGCGCGAACGGCACGAAAACGTGCAATCCGTTTGAAGTAAATCTTCTCGCTTCGAGGGCGATGGTGGCTACCGGCAACGGCCAAACGAAAATGAACGATATTTTCGCAACAATGGGCATCTCACACCGCGGTATGCACCACAAGACGTTTCAGCGGCATTTGAAGAACACGCTGGCACCCGCTGCAACGCGAGCGGCTGAGTCCGCTATGAGCGAATGTGCGGAAAAGGTTAGAACAATTTATGATGACTTGTGCTTCGGCCACCGGGGCAATATTGCCGTTAGCTACGACGGCACGTGGAAGACGCGAGGCCATTCTTCCCACATCGGCGTGGGCACAGTTATCGAATTATTTAGTGGCTACGTGTTGGACTACGTCGTTCTTTCCAACTTTTGCCTAGGCTGCGAGGTGGGCCCAAAGCCTAGTAGTGAGGGCTATCAAGAATGAAAGGCTAACCACAAATGCCAAAAAAATACGAACAGCAAAGCGGGGCAAATGGAAGTGGAGGCGGCTCTAATTCTATTTCAGAGGTCGCTTGAACGCCATGGCCTGCGCTACACAACTATGCTGTCTGATGGAGACTCTAGGACATTTTGCGCCATACAAGACGCCAAGGTGTATGGTTACATTGACGTGCAGAAGGAAGACTGTATTAATCATGTACAGAAACGGATCGGCACCGCATTGAGAAACCTGGTGCAGAAACAAAAGTGCGATGGGAAAAGAGGCCTTGGTGGGAAAGGCAGGCTCACAGGTGAGCTGATCACCAGGCTGAGCACATATTATGGCCGGGCTCTGAAATCGCATGAAGGTGACGTGGGCGAGATGCAAAAGGCTGTGATGGCCACATACCGCCACGTCACCTCCACTGATGAATGCTCGGACCACAGTCTGTGCCCAGCTGGTGAAACTTCATGGTGTCGGCACAATGCCGCAAAAGCAAAGGGTGAGCCCGACCCCAGGCATGCCTACAATCTACCGAAAGACGTGGCAGAGGCATTACTACCGGTTTATACCCGGCTTTCGGAAAGAGCCCTGCTTCAGAGGTGCGAACGCGGCAAAACGCAGAACTCCAACGAGAGCCTACATTCGGTAATCTGGAGTTTGGCCCCCAAGGAGCACCATGCGTCCCTGTTCGCTGTTGAAGCAGCTGTTGCAGAAGCAGTGCTGCGCTTCAACACGGGCAATTTGAATTCTGCAACGGCAATCTTAGGTGAAATGGACATGAATGCGACAAGTACTGGTGCCAGGAGAGCGAGAGAAAAAGACCACCGTCGCAGCATTGTCTCCAACAAGAAAAGAACAGCCTCATTGGAACTCCGGAAGCTAATGAAAAGGAGGCATGAGCACAGAATGCATTCAGACTATGCTTCTGGTGCGTTTTGAGGTTGTCTTGTTGCATCTTCTGCAATAAAAATGTGTGCCCACGTTTTTTCTCGATTTCTCAAAACGACAATTTTCATGTGCTTCCCATTATGCCGGAGCAATATCTCTTGTTCTATCTGGGTTATCATTACGATTTCTTTTTTGTTTCGAAGATAAATGCAGGAGATGTGTCGTAAAGTAAGTTTTATTGTAATAATTTTTGGAGAAAATTCTCTAAATGGATCTTTTGTTTCAAGTGTAGATGGGGAAATTTTTCATGTCATATTCAACATCCCACAACTTTGCTTCGAAATAGCCCAGAACAATAATTTATACTTTATTGCACACTGTGAACATACCGAATTGGTTCTATAGGTTGCACATCAATATCCAAGTTACAGTTAATTAGCTAATTAGGCCTTAATTGAAAAAGTCGCAGTTCATTATATCTTTAAAACTAATTGTCACAGCAAAAAAAGAATTAGATTTTTGAAATCAGCAATAAAATCTACATAGGCTCTCCAAATTTGACTGAGGTACTCGCAAAAATAAAAGAGTTTTTGGAAGGTGTAGCATCCCCCCTTAAGTGGGGCCGTTATATGTGGGCTCGACTCTATCTTAAAGATATGACCTATGCGTGGGAAGATAGCTGCTGGTGTTTCAAAGATGCGGTGAAGGCATAGGTTATAACAAAGTTTATGAAGAAGCGAAAGACAGGAAGTTCTGTGGCGATGAGATAAGTCTTCAAGTTGGGCGCGAGATTTTAGTGCTGAAATACTGGTGTAGGGCGAATAATCGGAAAATATAAAACACCCTACACGGTTTTGTAAAGACTCGATGTCATGGGTGTTGTAGATTTGTGTGGGATCCCATATAGCTGATGAATATTCGATTTTAGGGCGTAATAACGTGATGTATGCTAGCCTATGGAGAGTATGTGGAGCATACATAAGGTTAAGTTTGAGCAGACCTAATGAGCGGTTAGCTGATGCCAACGTCAGGCGAATGTGATGATACCATGTAAGATCAGACTGCAAGTGAACACCCAGATACAGTAGAATCTCGATGATACAAATTAGAAGGAAGCGCGTCAAATACTCGTATCAGCTCGAATTCGTATGAACAAAAGTCAACTTAAAGCTGATAAAAATGATGAAAAGAAATTCATTGGCAACTACACCTTGCTGAAAAAAGTCTGTGATGTTCTTTCGAACTTTCCTGCCTTCCCCGTCTTTTAGTAATTAAGTGCTGCGGTTTCGTCAGAGCGAGCGAGTTGATATTAGAGCGAGCGAAAGCGGCCGAACTCATTGAAAATTCGCTCGCTTCCTCGCAAAAGCAGCCGGATACTGCGCCGTGAAGTCGACACGAAAAAAAAAAAAAAAAGAGTCCTGGAGAATTCACATGGAATAATTCAAGCGAAAATGCCAGCGCGGCCGAAAAACCATGTCCACGCTCGCCGAAAATGTTCCCATTCGTTTTGCCCCTCGTGTACATGTCACCCCCACCGCCGCTTGAGAATTCATTCCATTTTGCCCCGTTCCTGATCAATGAAGTTCATACCGAGCTATAATTATGCATACAAGGCACTAAAAAAAAAACTGTTTACACCTTTACTAATATTATTTGAGAAAACACGCCAGTTGAAATGACACGTGCGAACACAGCAGTGGCGACGGATTCAGCTGGCAGTGCAAAAGCAAGACAGGTTCGGGCAAGCCGACTCGCTGCTGCTGCACCTTCTACTTTCCGTGTTATCAGTGATCGTAATCCAAACCAGGCTCTCGACGACCGCGTCCTCGTTAAGGCCAAGAGCTTTGAGGTGCTGCTTGGGTAGTTTGTGAGAGTGCGGACGCAACCCATTGTCGATGTCTTCGCCGACATGTTGATTTGCGGCTGGTTGTTGACATCACGTGGTTTGAGAGATAGAGCAGCCGATTAAGCCAAAGCCGTAAAGCAAAAAGGCGGACACGAGGGCAACTCTAAACTACGACATCTTGCTGTCAATGTTTTCAAGAAATACTCAATTTTAGAAACTAACAGAAAGAGAATGTGCCCTGCTCACCGTGCGACTGTTGGAGTTGCGGATACGAGGCGAGGCAGCTCCCCGGTGTGGGAGGTACGCGGACGGGGGCAGCTCCAGGCCGAATGGCCGCTGGGGCAGCTCCGAGGGGGGCGCCTTGCCTGGGGGCACCGCCAGCCCCTGCCGTCGCAGCTCTTCCATGGCGTCTTGCAGGGCCTCCATGGCTGCGTCGTCATGGAAACCGAAGTCCTGCTCCAGCCGGGCCTGCACAAAGCTTTCTGGTCAAGCAAGCGCCTTCACCTAGATATAGGCTGGGAGAAGCCTCAGCCCACAAGTAAGCTTTATGGGCTCATCTGTCTCCGAAAGAATATATATTTTCATTCTGCACTAAGGACTCTACCGGAGGTGGAACAGGGGGCATGAGTTTGAAAGCAGTCTGGGAGCATCCAGAAAGACACATCGGAACAGAAAGACCTTTTCACGCAAGTTTGGAAAGCACTCAGAAAGACAGGTCAGAGCACATGCCATGCCGTTTCACAGCTTTTTTGTAGCTGCACTTGTCTAATGCTGCATTTAGAAAACAGAAAGCTAAACTGTGAAGTCGCCTTACTTGGCAATGCACACAAATTCCTGCCAATCATTTCTGTTTTATAGCTGGGCTTCCAATGGCAACGTTCGTGCCAGGTGCCTGCCTGAGGAAATATCCCGGGAGTTTGTTCTAGTGAAATAACGAAGGTGTCGAACAGGGGTTCAGGGCATGTGAAGCTAAACACAACCTTCCGTTTGCCATTTGTGGTTTCCTAGTTGACAAAAGCGCCAAGTATCACGCTACTTACGTAAACAACGTAACTAGTGTGTGTTGAAAGGCATATATAGTTAAACCATCCTCTCCTTTAGGAAAAGATAATACCACACATCACTAATAATAATATCTGACATTTTAGGTCGTAAATCCACCGTATGATAATGAGGGACCCCGTAACAAAAGGTTCCAGACCCCATGGTGTTTTTCAACGTCCTCCGACATGGCACAGTAGAAATGCAACTACCACAGCCGGGACTGAACCCACAGCCTTCAGGTCAGAGCAAGCCAACTGCTACCACACTGCATACGAAAGATCGTCAGCAAAATTGTGCAATTACCACACTACAAAAGCCAACTAGATTAAAAAGTGACGGCAAAGTTTACAAAATGTTTTACAAAAGTAAAACACATGCACCTATGGAAAGTTGCGGGCAGTATAGCTAGGGTCGTCTTGCCTTTTCAACAAACTATAACCTTTCCCGCGAGTATGTTCTGCCATGAACCACATAAATAATTTAGTTACCGTGCATTATCCAGTAGTTGTGGCACAGCAGCCAGTGCCCACCAACGGAAGAAAACGGTCAAAATTCCACACTAAGAAGTCAAAAAAAAAAAGAAAGCACCTGGCGTCAAGGAAGGGAGTGTCACGTGATGATCTCAAAAAAATTTCTACCAATGAGGTGCTCTGCACATGGCCAGGGGCGTGAAGGAAATGAAGATGGTCAGATTAGGGTTGACAAAGGTTGATTTGCAGAGCAATGCCACTTCCTAGTTTTTCTTTATTTCATGGCGCCTGCTGAGCCAAGCTCTATAGCTGATCACATCCTGGATGAAGGAACTGTTTCGATAAAATCGAAAACATGTTTCAGCCATAACTATTGGGCTTTTCAGCCCAATAGTTATGGCTGAAACATGTTTTGATTTTTGCCTCTTCCGGATAAATTTGGGCGCTGCAGCACAGCACAGCGCTGATAAACAAGTTTGGCACAACAAGGGCACTTTAGCGCAGGTGATTAAGTTTGGCACACAAATAGTGTGCCTGTTCCCCTCCTTCTCTACACGTATTGCGCAAAACCATAATGCAACAAAACTAGAGCAAGAAAATGAAACGAGACTCCACCGAGTCGACCAATGTCCACCAATTGTTAAGTGCAAGCAAATCGAGATGGTGACACTGCACGAGTCCAAGTAGAAATGCAAGGCTTTCTTAGGTAGTTGATGAACCTTCTGGCTGGAAATGAAGCAAATGGGACAGTGAGCAGAAGTGGCGTGTCCCGTATGCTCTTCGTTCTGCTTTGTGCTGCTCGGCCACAAAGGCCAAGAAATTGTGAAAGTGTACAACATTAGCCACGCTGTTTGTTACATGCCAGCAAATATAATTCAGCCGAATCAGGGCAGCTTGTCTCATACGAGTGGGCCACATTTGTGCACATTTACCTTAACTGAAAAATACTCCATACTTTTCTCAACTTGATGACACAAATGTTTAGACAGGGGCACAGAAGACAGAAAACACTATTCAGCGATAGTTTTATCTTCCTCAGACCGGCACCTTCGCTGCTTTATGCAATCGGTCCAACGAAGAAGCACCGCCGGTTAGGCCTGACGGAGGACAAGGTTAGACTAAGAGGAGCTTTGCCTCTAAAATAAAGTTAATACACCATACAAAACTGTATAAGCTAGGAACATAACACTTATGTTTTGTACAGTTCAGATGCAAAGCATCTCTTGCTCGGGTCTACGTCCAGCGACATCAGCGTCCGCACTCGCACTATACATGCGCAACTTCTTTGCTCTGCTATGCTTCCCCTCTCTGTTCTTTAGGCATTCCTCCCCACGGTGTCTGCTAGTGAGTTCCTTGATTGAAAAAAAAAATAATAATAAAGAACTACTCACGCTGCACAACTGTTCAATGGCCACTCCGTATAGATAGGCACTGGATCTCGACCCCCAATGTAGTGCTGGTAGGAGATTTCTTCTGTGCACCATCGAACAATAGAAATGCATAGCATGCGCGTTAACTAAAAGTGAACTGCGCGCCTCTGTGTCCTAATGGAGTCTTGAAGCATGGAAACTTGGGCAAGTTGGTAGGACATAACTGAATGTAGGAAAAGCGCAACCTAGAAGTAGTAGCTTCTAGGAAGGTGCCTCAATGACCGTTTAAGAGCACAATTTAGTTCAAGGACGCCTCGGAATCCACTGCAGAGACTGCGGCCGCGTGCCAGTTTTTGAGCATTGCGAGGTATTAAGCAAGCACAACTCGCAGGCCACGAGTGAGATAATTGAAGCTTATCAAATAAATAAGTTTGACGGTAAATGTTTAAGTTGCCCATCGGTTGCGTTGTTGCAAAAAGAGATTGCGTATCTCGATCTTTTTTAAGCTACATGTGTATTACAGCTCATTCAACAAGAGACAAGAGTTTTGTCGACATAGTATTGCAGTGGTTGTTCCTGCACCCTTCCACGCATGCCCAATTTTCTCCTTTTTTCGCCTATATATGTACACCACTCTGATATTAAATCTTTGTTGAAAGTCAGTGCTCTTTTCTGTCCTCGTTTTTTCGCTTCCGTAGTTACAAGGTAAATACTTCTAGGTAGCGCTGTTCCTACATTGACTAATGGAGTCGTCTGCCTCTCATTGCCCATTAGCAATCATTGGCATGTTACAGTAGCAAACACCGGCCCATAACTGTGTGCTCTGTGCCTCCCCAAGTTTCCCTCCTGTGCAATGCCGTCATGTGCGCCAGCGCCAAAGTCGCTGCCAGTGCAAGCGTTAGCACCCGCTGCTTCACATCAAAACCTTTGCCTTCAGCAGAAGATGGCATAATTTTTTTTTCCCTATTTTACATTGTACACAACCACTCCCCTCTGGCCTTGAGGACACTGATAGATGAATGAATAGACAAACAGACTAGATAGACCTGCCTGGAGAAAGTCGATCATTTCCTCCATGCCCATGCGCAGAAGGGTCTTGCGATGCAGGCGCAGCAGGGTGTACGACATGGCAGTCAGCACAGGCTCCCCATCCAGGATGTAGGCATCCCAGAGGCGCAGGGTCAGCGTGAAGGGCACCCGGTCCAGGAAGCACTGGAAGAACCACTTCAGTGTGTACAGCGAGGTGTGCATCTCGTAGCGGTCCAGGTGGCGCTTCAGCTTGGGTAGCAGACGGCCCAGCACCCGGTCGTGATGCTCCTGGAAGCGGCGAAGCTTCGGGAAACCCTGAATGAAGAAGCCTACGTGCCCACAGACAAGCGAAGTGAGCTGTGAATAAGCGAAATACCTTCGTGGAAAGCGGCACTTGTACACCATCAGATCACTTTAGCTTTGCGTGCAGTGTTCAGCGCTTACCCGTTGTTTTTTAACAATACTGATTGTTGGCCTAGTTGGTACTTGCTTACTGACATGCTTTTCTTGTGGCAACTCTTACATCGGGACTACCGGGCACTGTATTAATGAACGGGTTAGGGAGCATGAATTAAATTGAATGAAAGATGGCTTGGCAAATTTGCCTAGGCATTGTAAAGCCTGCGGGTGTGTACCACGTCTTAACAAGTTCAAGATTCTAAGTAGAAATAGGCATAAAACTGCACGTGAGTTGATGGAAGTCCATTACATTAAAAAGAAAGGTGTACCAGCAAACCGTCGGTGACGTACGTATCGGAGAAGAGATTGTTTGATAGCTGGATAGCGTAAGGCTGTGTGAAGACTGCGCATTTCTGTGTGTTGTTACTTAAGTCTGGATTTGCGCCTGGTCTACTTTAGTTGGAAGTGCCGCTTGTCCTTGTCGTTGAGTGTTCCTTTACTTTGTGTGTGTGTGTGTGTGTGTGTGTGTGTGTGCGTTATTTGCGGCCAAAGCATACCCGTTGTTTTTTTTGGTGTTAAAGATAATAGCTATTTCACTTTTTTTTAATTGCCGTGCAGCGTATAACTAAGCTGCATCAGAGGCAGCCCTTCTTGAAAACAGAGCACCAGGCAAAAGATTGATCTGAGTCTATCTAATAAAGAAAAGGGCAAATGATAAGCCCCACACATCCCACATAAAGCATAAGTGATCCTCTTGCGCCTTTCCAACACTAACCAATTTTCCTAGATAGATTCTGCTAAAATGCACCTTCATGCAAATTCAAAGAGAACCTTAAAGGGGTTGACACTTGGGCAAGTTCATGTATATTCATTTTGAAATGTTAACAACACATAAAAAAGTTTGGAGAGGAACAAGACAGCTGAGGCAGAGAGCACCGACTTCCAAATTAATTGTCTTATTCCTTTCTAAACTTTTTATGTGCTGTAACATTTCGAAATGAGAAGCAATACAAAATCAAGTCAAGTAAAGTGCAGGAGATGATGTTTGTATTGTAAGAATACTGCTAGATGCACGCCGGGGTAGAGCAACCGTTTATTGGGCCTAACAGCACCGAGACAGCAACCAGCGGTTTCAGCAGCAGCTGCTGCAGCACGAGTCTTCGCCACAACAAACGTCTTCTTCGTCGTTCTTAGAGCCCGTATTTGTCACTACATTGACTCCCCGGTGCGAAAAGAGCCATCCTGGCGACCTATGGCACAGACAGGACTGGTGGGTCGTAGTGAGGTTTTAGGCGCTCGACATGCACAGTCTCGCGCCCGCGGCGCCGTTGATCTGTAGGTGGCTGAATAGGTTCAACTATGTAGTTGACTGGTGAAGTCTGCCGCAGGATTCGGTACGGACCGTCATACTTGGGTATGAACTTTGAGCAAAGGCCTGGGGCAGACGATGGCACGCGGAGCCACACGATTGCCCCAGGCGCGTATGACGAAGGGGATGAGCGTCGGTCATGCGAGTGCTTCTGGCGCGCCTGATCGTGCGTTGTTAGCGAGCGTGCTAGCTGCCGGCATTCTTCGGCATAAGTGGCAGCTTCGGCCAAAGTTGTCGATTCTGAAGGGTCTGGGCGGTACAGAAGGATAGTGTCCGAAAACGATGAAGGTTCCCGACCATAAAGAAGGAAGAATGGGGAGAATCCAGTTGTCGATTGAATTGCGCTATTTTAAGCGTAAGTAACGAATGGCAGTATGCAGTCCCAGTTCGTATGGTCGTCAGAAACATACATGGAGAGCATGTCACCCAGTGTGCGATTAAATCGCTCGACCATTCCGTTGGTTTGGGGGTGGTATGCGATCGTTGTTCGGTGCACGATGTTGCATTCGCGTAGGGGGGCTTCTACAGCTTCCGACAAGAAAGAACGCCCACGGTCACTGAGAAGCTTGCGGGGTGCACCATGCCCAAGGACGAGGTTGTGCAGAATGAACAGGCCAACTTCACGCGCAGTGGCCTCGGGAAGCGGTGAAGTTTCAACGTAGCGCGTAAGGTGGTCCACGGCTACGATGACCCAGCGGTTTCCATTTGGTGTGTATGGTAGGGGACCATACAAGTCGATTCCGATGCGGCTGAAAGGCCGAGAAGGACAAGGCAGTGGCTGGAGTGGCTCTGTAGATGTGTGAGGGGAGCTCTTCCGGCGTTGGCGCAAGGAACATGAACGGACGTACTGCCTAACAAAGCGGTACATTCCGGGCCAGTAATATCGAATTCCTAAGCGAGGATTCGTCTTCACTACACTTGCAAGGGCGCATTGCGGATCCGCGTGGAAGGAGGCACAGACGTCAGAACGTAGGTGGCGAGGTATTACCAGCAACCATTTGCGGCCATCAGATAAGTAGTTTCGCGGTACAGAAGACCGTCACGGATGGTAAAATGGCGAGCAGTTCGTCGAAGTAATTGGTTGTCGATACGTGGAGACGTTTGAGGACAGGTACTCTAAGAGAGACGCTATCCATGGATCCTGGCGTTGCTCAGCGGACGTGTCAGCCTGTTCAAGTGAAGAACATTCGCAGCTGGAAACAGACGCTGCAACATAATCGTGGGGAAGTGGCGAGCGAAAAAGAGCGTCGGCGTCCGAATGCTTGCGGCCTGACCGATAAATTACACGAATATCGTAATCTTGGAGACGTAGTGCCCAGCGAGCTAGGCGACCAGATGGGTCTTTTAATAACGACAACCAACACAATGCGTGGTGATCAGTCACGACGTCAAATGGGCGGCCATATATGTAAGGTCGGAATTTTGCGATTGCCCAAACAATGGCAAGGCATTCTTTCTCGGTGACTGAATAGTTCTTTTCCGCTTTAGTGAGGGTGCGACTAGCGTAGGACCAACATACTCATCGAAGCCAGATTTACGCTGAGCAAGAATAGCGCCGAGGCCAACTCCACTAGCGTCCGTATGGATTTCGGTTGGAGCGTCTGGATCAAAGTGGCGTAGGATAGGTGGTGATGTCAGAAGATGGCGTAAAGACGCGAATGCTTCGTCGCATTCTGGGGACCACGCCGAGAGGTCTTGGTTGTCGGCAAGTAACTGCGTCAGGGGTGCGATTATGGTGGCGAAATTGCGCACAAAACGGCGAAAATATGAGCAGAGCCCAATGAAGCTGCGGAGTTCTTTTAGTGTAGCTGGCCTGGGAAAGTCGGCGACAGCGAGAAGCTTGGCTGGATCAGGACGGACACCATGCTTGCTAACAACATGCCCTAAGATGGTAATCTGGCGGGCAGCGAAGTGGCATTTCTTCAAATTCAGCTGCAGTCTAGCGTTCGAAAGACAAGTCAGGACGCTTTCTAGACGGCTGAGGTGGGAGTTGAAGTCCTTCGAAAAAACGACGACGTCATCCAAATAGCACAGGCATGTGTTCCATTTAAAGCCTTTAAGGATGTTGTCCATGAGACGCTCGAAGGTGGCAGGCGCATTACAGAGGCCGAATGGCATGACGTTAAACTCGTACAATCCGTCAGGCGTTACAAACGCAGTCTTGGAGCGGTTGGCTTCATTCATAGGGACCTGCCAGTAGCCGGATCGAACATCTGAAGAAGAAAAGAACTCTGCTCCTTGCAGGCAATCGAGGGCGTCATCGATTCTGGGCAGCGGATAAACATCTTCTCTGGTGATCTTGTTAAGACGCCTGTAATCAACGGAAAATCTGATGCTGCCGTCCTTTTTTTTCACCAGTACAACCGGAGAGGCCCAAAGGCTGTTTGAAGGTTTTATCACACCACGTCGAAGCATATCGTTCACCTGATTATCAATGGCACGGCGTTCAGCGTGAGAAACTCGATATGGGCGCTGGCGCAAAGGTGCATGGCTACCGGTGTCGATTTTGTGAACGATGGCAGACGTGCGACCCAAAGAAGGTTGCCTATGGTCGAATGACATCTTGAAGCGATCGAGTAAAGCCAGGAGTTAGGTGCGTAGAGCAACGGGAAGTTTAAGGTCAATGGATGGGGGAAAAACCTCCGGAGATGAAGTGGGGGTGGTATCAGAGGCAATGGTGTTTAAGAGAAATGATGACAAGTCATCAGGTAGGTGACTGGATGAAACAGAATCGATTTCCTCAAGGTGACCGAGGAGTTCGCCATGGAATAATATGGCCGGAGAAGGAAGCGAGTTCGTTATATAAATGGAGCCACGTGAGTTTTCTACGGTGACAACTGCGAACGGGAGAAGGAAGCTTTTGCGAGAGCCGAAGGTGTCGGAGGGGATAAAGAGGGCAGTGACAGAGGGTGCGTCGTCGCAGAAGAGTGGCACATGAACACAGGATAGAGGAGGGATGGGAGTGTCTGCGGCTACGGTGACTCTGGAAGATAGCGGCTTGAAAGAAGGTCCTTCAGACGTCGGCGCTTCACACAGGGGCAGTTCACACATCGTGGACAACTCTAGTTCGGCACGTGTGCAGTGAACGACGGCATGATGAGCGCAGAGGAAGTCCCAGTTTAAGATGATATCGTGTGACCATGGGGAAAACAACGAATTCGACTACACACAAAAAATTTTGTATGACCAGTCGAGCTGTGCACGCCGCAGAAGGTTGGATGTGATGCGCAGTGGCCGTGCGGAGAGAGACATCGGTAAGCGGCAGCGTAAGCTTCTTCAACTTGTGGCACAGTTCACCACTTAACACAGACACGGCAGCACGAGTATCAACGAGCGCTTTCGCAAGTACGCCATCAATATGCACAGTTATTTCATTAGCAGGTAAAAACGGAGGCCTGGAAGGTTTCGATATATGCGCAGCTCTTGCCTCGGGAACTGCGATGGTCTGTTTTCCGTTTGGGCGAGTGGTGATCGAGGAAGCATCGGAAAAATAGAGCGGCGCTGGGGTGAGGGCGACCGGTTCCTGTCGAAGCCGCGGCGACTGATACGGCGTGGGTGGAACGAAGACGGCTGTGGTGGCTCTGGACGATAGGAGTCGTAAGTCGCCTCACCAGCATTTGGGTTGTAATCCTGACGACGGCAGTAGCGTGCTACATGACCAGGAAGCTGGCAGAAATAGCAAATTGGCCTATTGTCTGGAGTGCGCCAAGGGTTTGTTGATGGTGGTGTGGGGTGGCGAACAGGAGGTGGGTGGCGACGGGTAGGTGGACTTGCTGCGTAGAGGAGACGGGGCTGTCTAGCAAGATCCGTGACGGTTGGTAGCGGCGGCGGCGATCGTCTGGCGGCCTCAGCGTAAGTGAGAGGGGCGGAGATAGGCGGAGGATTGTATGTGGGAGACAGGGCGTCAGAAACTTGCTCTTCGATTGCCTTGCGGAGCGTTGGGGTCAGCATGTGCTCACTGGTCGGGACGTACGGCACAAGAGACAATTGGCGCGAAACTTCTTCTCGGACAAACTGCTGGATTTGCTGCATTAACGTGGTTTGTTCGGAGGAAACGGCGCCAATGATTAACCCATGTAGAGGTCGTGTCGAGGTTTGGACGTCGAGTAGAAATCCACTCTCTCCGCAGCTCGTCGAAACTCTGACAGTGCTGAATAAGCTGGGCGTAGGTTTGCGGGTTTTTCGCAATGAGCATGTGAAAGGCATCGTCCTCGATACCTTTCATGATGTGCCGTATTTTGTCAGTGTCAGACATTTCTGAATCGATACGACGGCAGAGGTCCAGAACATCCTCAATATACGAGGTAAAGGCCTCCCCTGAGCGCTGTGCGCGGCAGCGCAGGCGCTGTTCGGCGCGGAGCTTGCGAACAGCGGGTCGGCCAAAGACTTCTGCGAACCGCGTCTTAAAGGTAGGCCAAGAGGGTATTTCCGCTTTGTGGTTGTTAAACCACAGTGCTGCCACACCCACGAGATAGAAATTGAGGTAAGCGAGCTTGTCTGTGTCATCCCACTTATTGTGGGCGCTTACCGCTTCATAATGCGACGGCCAATCTTCGGCGTCTTGGTCGTCGGTCGCGTTGAAAATCACTGGATCTCGCTGTCGTGGCATTCCGGAACAGGTGACAGATGGGATTATCACTGCAGGGGGCTGGGTCATGTTGTCAGGCATTGACGAGGCGAGGGGTTGAGGTAGAGTCCGGGAACGGAGTTCCAGTTTGAGACAGCCAGCACTCTCCACCAAATGTAAGAATACTGCTAAACGCACGCCGGGGTACAGCAACCGTTTATTGGGCCTAACAGCACCGAGACAGCAACCAGCGGTATCAGCAGCAGCACGAGCCTCCGCCACAACAAACGTCTTCTTCTCGTTCTTAGAGCCCGTATTTGTCACTGCAGTATTCATTATGATAGACATATTTAATTGCATAACGAATACACTCGCATAATGAACGCACCCCCAAGTGCAGTCATCAAAATTTGGATTTCTTTTCCCCCCGCGTAATAAACGAATCCCCTACATTAATCCGCTGCAGTCTCCCACTAACCGAGCCTTGGCGCCTCTTCACCCGTTGGGTCTCTTCCGTTTTTTATTACTTTGCCAACCCCCCTTAACAACCTCAACTAGCTCTCCCCCCCCCCCCCCTTTTGCCGTTGCAGCGTGCCTATTGCTTTTCTTTCTTTATGTGCGGATAAGTCCCCAGTCTTATCTGTGCACCACAGTTGGGTTCAGGGGTTGGCAAGTAGCGAGTGTAGAGACATCGCAGCTGATAAGCACACAGGGAGCGCAGGTCACCATCGTTAGTGCACACTTTTGGGCGTCCCTCGAGATCACAAGCAGATACTACTGTTGTTGTTAAACGATTAAAAGAAAACCATTCATTACCAGAAAAGATAGACGCAAAGCATTTTTATGGCATGTGGCATATGCAGGCGGCGCACAGGGACAGCTAGCAGAAGATAGCGCCATCAACCACAGAAGATGAGTAAAGTGCAACAAAGAAGCTGTTTCGAAACAGTGTCTGCACATGTAAATTGCGAAAGGCTATGCGACCTAACTTTTTTTTTTGCATTACCACATTTTTTCCTTCTCCCGAAAAAGTTTTCATAAAATTTACTTCGTGTAATTAACGCACTCCTAACTGCTTCAAATTTCCGAGAAAAAAATGGGTTCATTATGCAAGCAAGTACGAAAAATATGAAAACCATTGTTCATAGAAAGAAATAGCTCGTTGCCGGCAGGGATCACACCTGTAACCTTCAGACAATGCACCCAACAATGCCTTACGAATTGAGTGGCTATGGCAGCCGCCCACTTGACAAGGCATGTCTGTGCACTTATACCTGAGACTGCTAGTCAGGTGACGAAGACCAGTCATCTCCGGCGCACATACACATTGAGAACAAGATTCTCACACAGAAAAAGGAACCAAGAATGCTTGAGTTCGAGTGCTTGCACTGGCATGCACAATCACCGAGGCCACAAGGCAACCTGATTAAATTTTTTCTTAGTTATCCACGTGGCCGGAAGCATAGCCCAGTATGGTTCACAGTAATCAGAGTCCCTAACTTTACCCCTGCACACGCCCGCCTGACATACATTTTGAAGAATGCAAAGCACTCCAAGGGGCCAAATTTGCCATCCATCCATGCATCTCCTGGGGAGTTATCCCTGCCAAAGACCATAACAGGGCTAGCTGTGCTCAGAACCGGGTTCAAATAAATGAACAAGGTCTAAACAAAATAATTAATAGGAATGACGTGAGAAGTAATAGCAATAATCATGAGCTTAAAAGCAGGCTGCCTATGAATACATAGGCACACGTGCGCCAGAAGGTGGCACACACGAATAAACGCTGGACTTTCGACAGTGCTTTATTTAAACTTACAAAGCCACACAGGGCTCAATTTCTCATCTTTTAAGTTCATGATGCACTAGCTTGCCCAACAGCTAGCACTTATGCACAATATTGAACTTAAAGTATCTACAGGTGCTTGAGAAACATGCGCCTGACTCACGTGTAGCACAAAAGATGGCACCGCCGCCTTGAAAAGCACAATAATGCCTTCAATGTGCACTTTGGTGCTCAAGTGATACATCTGACGATGGGAAAACTCCCGACAGAACTCGCGGCAGATGATGCATACTTCAATTTCCGTGAAAAAGAGGTGGTCGAATAAAGTGCATCAAAAACAAGTGCGCATGTGGCACACCAAGTTTGCTAATCTCCCTAGCAAGATTCCACTCACGTCGGGAAAAGACTACATGCTTCCCCGTAACAACCCCGTACCAAACATGAAACATCATTGTCATTGTGATCAACCGAGCAGTGAGAACAATGGGAATCACTGCCTTCTCAGGTTTCACTGAACTCGAGCCGCCGCGTGTTTTTTTTTTTTTTCTGTTCCTCAGGCATGCCTTTCAAAGGATTCTGTCAGGATGGCAGATAGCACTGCCACCCCCACCTAGTGTGGAACAACGCTAGTCCTTGCTTCATCACTCTCGTCTTAATCGTTTTCATGCCATTAATGTGTAGCAAACTCAAGTTCACATGCTTCTCAGCGTGGGAACGCCCCTGAGGAGTGTTCATTGCTACAGAACAGGCAAGAATTTAAAAAGTTTTTTAGGCACACCAAAAAAAGACAAGATGTGAGCGAGTAAATGGCACAAAAGGGCAACACACAAATGAAGCTCATTGCACAAAAGAATGTAAAGGTAAATATTTGTGGCCTCTAAAAAAAGAAGAGCACGAAATAAAGCAAATGTTGATGATGTACGATTATAAGAAGGGTAACTTCTTTGTAAATGATGCTTACCTATCAAGAAATCATAGGTTACCTACATTGCCTTTATTTTACATTGTTTCATTGTCCAAACATTTCACTTACACAATATTTTTTTTTTCATGCAATAAGCTCCAGTCGTAAGCAGTGTTTTGTCTTGCTTTACTTCTCCATGTCCAGTAGTTTTGGGTGCTGTACTCAAGAATGAGTCACCAAGTTGCCAAAATTTTTACTTTAGCAAACCAGAAGTTCCGGAGTCTGCCTCATGCTGACCAACACAAGTCGTAACACAGTGAGAACTGGCAGCAGCAAATAGTACAGCAGCCTGAGAAGCTCGCCAGCAAGCACAAGTATAAACATAAAGAAACTGCCTTTAAATATTGCAAACAATCTACTCAGATGAAGCTCCAGAAACATTGATCTCGTGCACACAAAAGTTAGAAATTTGTTGAGGAGTACAGAAGGGAAATGAGTGGAAGAAACAAACACGGCATTAAACATTATTAGACTTGCGCAAATATTCAAGACCTTCAAATATTCAAACAAACAATAAAATATATTCTGAAGCACTTTGAAATGAATGAATATGTGTAGATTACTCTGCATGCAGCCCCCCCGTGAAGGCAGGTTCACTGCATTGAAGCAATGTTTGACTGCGAGTACACCTTTCTAAAAAAGAATGCGCACTGCCCAAAGTTTCACTTCAAGGTTGACATATTACCATCGCATCAATTCTTCCTCCCCCCCCCTTTCCCGTTCTTTTTTTTTTAGTTTAACAGGTTGTTGTACTTGGCTCGTATGCTTGAAGTATATCAAGTTTTTGAAAGTAACATGTTTTACAGCTTACCACTTGCACTCTACTGAAGGTCAAATCCTGCTACTACTACTCGAAATTGCTTCCTATGAACAAAAAAAAAAAGGAATTGGCTTGTTTCAACTTAAAGTATTGAGCATGTTAGTTTGATCATGACGAATATGCTCATTTTTCTTTATAATATGTGATGCAGTCAAACTCCTTTATAAGAGACACTGATATAAGAGGCAAATGGCTCTAGGAAGACCCCAGTGTGCCTTCAGTGAAACACACGTTGATAAGAAAATGCATATGTGGTACCATGCTTATAACAGGCATTTTATATGAGAGACAACAATTGCAGTCCAGAGCATGCCTCTTATAAAGGAGTTTAACCGTATATACTATTTAAATTCAATTTGAAATTATTTGCACGAAATCACTACACTCAAACATCATTATAACAAATTGCATAATACACAAAAACAACTTCGTTATTTTCAAAAATTCGTTATAAAGGTATATTTCTAACACTACAGCTCATCATCATCATCAGCCTGACTACATCCACTGCAGGACAAAGGCCTCTCCCATGTTCCGCCAGTTAACCCGGCCCTGTGCTTGCTGCTGTCAATTTATACCCGCAAACTTCTTAAACTAACCTTCTTAAACCAACTAGCCCACCTAACCTTCTGTCTCCCCCTAACTCGCTTGCCTTTCTCCGGGAATCCAGTTAGTTACCCTTAATGACCAGCGGTTATCCTGTCTACTGCGCTACATGCCTCGGCCCATGTCCATTTCCTCTTCTTTATTTCAACTATGATATCCTTAACCCCCGTTTATTCCCTAATCCACTCCTGCTCTCTTCTCTTTTAAGGTTACACCTACCATTTTTATTTCCATTGCTCGCTGCAGTCGTCCTCAATTTAAGCTGAACCTTCTATGTAAGTCTCCAGGTTTCTGCTCCGTAGCTAAGTACCGGCAAGGTACAGCTGTTATATACCGTTCCTCTTGAGGGATAGTGGCAATCTACCTGTCATAATTTGAGAGTGCTTGCCGAATGGGCTCCACCCCATTCTTATTCTTCTAGTTACTTCAATCTCGTGGTTCGGCTCTGCGGTTATTACCTGCCCTAAGTAGACAGTCTTTTACAACTTGAAGTGCACTACTTACCTATCTCGAAGCGCTGCTCTTTTCCTGAGGTTGTTGTACATTACTTTCGTTTTCTGCAGATTAATTTTAAGACCCACCTTTCTGCTCTCCCTGTCTAACTCCTGTAATCATGAGTTGCAATTCGTCCCCTGAGTTACTCAGCAGATGCAATGTCACTGGCGAAGCGCAGGTAACTGAGGTACTCTCCATTAAATCTTTATCCCTAACTGTTCCCATTCTAGGCTTCTGAAAACCCTGTAAGCACGCGGTAAATAGCATTGGGGAGATTGTGTCCTTCTGCCTTACACCTTTCTTGATTGGTATTCTGTTGCTTTCTTTACTGAAGTACTATGGTAGCAGTTGATCCCCTGTAGATTTCTTCCAGAATGTTTATATATACTTCATCTGCGCCCTGATTCCGCAGTGTCTGCATGACGGCTGATATTTCTACTGAATCAAACGCCTTCTCGTAATCTATGAAGGCTATGTATAGTGGTTGGTTATATTCTGAGCATTTCTCTATTACCTGATTGATAGTATGAATGTGGTCAATTGTTGAGTAGCCTGTTCAAAATCCTGCTTGTTTCCTTTGGTTGATTGAATTCTAATGCTTTCTTTACTCTGTAGCTAATTACCTTTGTAAACCTTTGTAAATAGCTTATATACTACAGAGAAGCAAGCTGATCGGCCTGTAATTCTTTAAGTCCTTGTCAATCTCCTTTCTTATGTAATAAGAGGATGTTAGGATTCTTCCAAGATTCTGGTTTTCTTCCCGTCAGGAGACACTTCGTAACAGGGTGGCTAGTTTTTTCTAACACAATCTGTCCTCCGTCTTTTAGCAGATCTGATGTTACCAGATACTCACCAGTAGCTCTGCCTGTTTGCACCACTTCCAAGGGTTTTCTGACTTCTTCTGTCATTACAGCTGGCATGTCATTTGGGTTACTGATAGTTCTTACATTATGGTCGTGGTTGCCCCGGCTACTGTAGAGATCTCTGTAAAACTCTCTGCTATTTTAACTATCCTATCCATATTGGTACTTACTTTGCCTTGCTTTTACCTTAGTGCATGCATCTGCTTTTCGCCTATCCCAAGTTTCCTGTTCTCCGCTTTGACGCTTCCTCCGTTCTTTAGAGTTCGTTCACTTCTCTCCGTGTAATACCTTATTACATCGCACACCGTACGCCTATTAATCAACTTCGAAAGCTCTGCCAGTTTTATTTTGTCTGTTGTACTTGAGACTTTCATGATTTGACGCTTCTTAATTAGATTCTTTGTTTCCTGGGAAAGCTTGCCAGTGTCCTGTCTAACTACCCTGCCTGCAACTTTCACTGCACACTCTGTAATGATACTCGTCAGATTATCATTCATTGTATCCACGCTAAGGTTGGTTTCCTCACTAAGAGCCGAGTACCTGTTCTGAAGCGACACTCTGAATTCCTGTACTTTCCCTCTGCGTGCTAGCTCATTGACTGGCTTTTTGCGTATCAGTTTCTGTCGTTCCTTCTTCAAGTCTAGGCAAATTCGAAGACCAGTACCATTCTAAGGTCACTGCATCGTACCTTGCCAACCACTTCTACATTCTGCACGATTCCTGGGTGTGCACTCATTATAAAGTCTATTTCGTTCTTATTTTCGCCATTAGGGCTCGTCCATGTTCACTTGCGGTGTCCTCGTATTCGGTAGAAGGTATTCAAAATCCTTAAATTATTGCGTTCTGCAAATTCTACTAGTAGCTCTCCTCTTGCGTTTCTAGTACCAATGCCATAATCTCCTACTTCCTGGTCTCTAGCCTGCTTCTTCCCTACCTTTGCATTAAAGTCTCCCATCAGTATTGTATACTGTGTTTTTACCTTACTCATTGCCGATTCCACGTCTTCATAGAAGCTTTCAACTGAAGCGTCATCATAGCTGGATGTAGGCGCGTAAGCCTGTACCACCTTCAACTTGTATATTTTATTCAATTTAATTACGATACCTACCACCCTTTCATTAATGTTATAGTATTCCTCTATGTTGCCAGCTATGTTTCTGTGAATTAGGAACCCCACTCCCAGTTCTCTTCTGTCTGCGAAGCCCCGATAGCAAAGGACGTGCCCATTCTGTAGCAACGTTTCTAGACTAGGTAAGTTGCAAAACTGAGCGACAAAGAAGCGAAAGCTGCCCGATAGGTGTGGGGTATTTTCCAGAATATCATCGGCGAAAAAGAATAGACTATCTGCGAGCACTGAGCTCAAAGACAGTGAAATAAGTCTCGACATGCCGTCAACTAGCGGCATCATTTCGCTTCAAGACATAGAAAACACTTTTTTTTTCTTTTTGCATGCTGGCGGAACGTTGTTGAGAATGGCGAGACAAGACGTCTTGTGGTGTTTCTAGGGCTCAAAGAAAAAAAAAGAGCGCCATTTGTGGAGAAATGCGTTGTTGTCGCAGAAGACATGACAGTCACCATTAGCAGCCGTCACCATCGCTTAGCTAAGTTGCCTGGCAATGCAAATACCATAATACAATGGGCAGAACTTCTGGAGGACATAGAAAAGCTGCAAGTGTGTTCATGTTGTCCCAATGCGTCAGCAGGCAGACTTGTGAGTAATGACTACGAAGTGCTCCCCGATACCCCAAAGTGCGGTCTCTCCTCGAAGCTTTGGCTGCAGCTGTGTTAACAGGTTTCATTAGAGGAACTCCAGAAGAAGCAGAGGGAAGACATGTTAAGAAAATGGCCCCACGCGTAGCTTTTTGACGGTCTAAGTTGCTAAAGAATGTTACTGACATGAAAAAAAAAAAAGTGACTACTTAACCAGACAAAAGCCACAAGATTGCGCCACATAGTTGTACTTTATTTTCAAGCCCGAAAAACACAGCCACAAAAGAGGATGCCAGACATTGTAATTGGGTTTTTCGCGTCTAAAAATCTATTGCAAACGTAGACCAACTAGCAACTAACCGACAGACACGTATGTTATGCTATATATATCAAGCATTGTTTATTGTGGGCAGTTCGGAAAACCTTAATTATACTGTATTTGCCTTACACCACTAAATATTACGCAGTTAAGTTTCTGCGGCAGCACAACCAATCTCGATAATATACTGTTGGCAAAGCTCTTTCAGAACGGCCGCCACGGCGTCTTGCCACGACGACTGCGCGTTTTCGTCTGCTAGCGGAAGCTTGTTGCGCCGCCAGTGCCACCAAACCGGAAGCTGTCCCGGCGCCGTGTGACGAGTAGTCTGACGCGGGGAGTTTTGCAACTTACCTAGTCTAGAAACGTTGTTCTGTAGCACCTTATAGGCCTCATCTGTCCTCCTAACCTCACTGAGCCCTATTATATCCTATTTAACACCCTCTAGCTCCTCGAATAGTACAGCTAGACTTCCCTCACTAGATAAGGTTCTAGCGTTAAACGTTGCCAAGTTCAGGTTCCAATGGCGGCCGGCCCGGATCCAGAGATTCTTAGCACCCTCTGCTGCGTTGCAGATCTGACCGTCGCCGTGGTCAGTTGCTTCGCAGCTGCTGGGCACTGAGGGCCGTGAGTTATTTGACGTATGCATGTGGGAGGTAATGGTAGTGGCCAGATACTGCACCAGGGTGGCCAATCCTTCTCTGGTGAGGGAGTGCGTTCCCGGCAGTGGTTACCGGTGAGGCCGCACCCCAGGCCTTTTAATGCAGTTCCATCACCACACGGATTTTTTTTTTTATCCGGTTGGGAACTGCGCGGCACCGGGATTTGAGCCACGGACCTTTTGCATGCGAGGCGAATGCTCTAACCACTACACCATCGCCGCCCTTTGTGCGTGAATACTGGGCTACAATTTTTACCAGACGCAATAGAGGTGCGAAACCATTAAGGAGAACGCGAGATGGATAAATGTGCTCAGTGGATACTGGACTGAGCAACCAAGGTTACTTAAGTTTGAACAGTATCAAGTGCGGCGATATTGTCGTACGGTGTTGTGATCGCATTTTGAGCCGTGTCGTGAAGCACCCCTCTGGACCGATCACGGTCAAGCAACTGCGAAATTTGGTGATTTGGTGGTGTTTCATGATGTCCATAAAATCACCCCCGACTTCCACCGAAATGACACGGATTGCTACGAGCAAGCACTCATACAGCAGCGCTCAAAGATAAAAAAATAAAAAAGGACAGAAAAAAAACAGGGGCAGCTACGCACTATGGGTGTGCGAACACTGAGGAAACAGAGGTGCTACGAGATGGTACGACTCCGCCTCCTTCCCACCCCCTTGCTCAATTGTATTATACACGACTGCTGTAGTACTACGCTTAACCGCGACCTATGTAGTATGCACCATAGAGTTTCCTAAAATTAACTAGAGGGGCTCTGGTGCTGCTATCGTTCAGCGACCATGGGAATAATGGGTAACACATAGATTTGCCTAGTGTTCGTACTTGCGGGCGGCGAATCGTATTTGCGGCTTCGTTTTTTTTTTTGTTGATTTCAGTTTGGTTTCGAAGGAAAAAAAACAAACCCTTTTGAACTTCGTGACCCGATTTGAAATGGTAAGCCTAAAAGAATAATGTGGTGAAGCGCAACCGCTGAACATTTGCCGATTATTGTTTCGTCAGAAAACAGCTCGAAGCCACACGAACACACACGAAGCCAGAAGCAGGCCAGAAATGTGAAGATTAGACAAATGTGTATACCACCCATCATTCCCATGCTCACTGAAGCGCCGTGCGTTGCAGCTCCCATAGACACTAGCGCCAGAGTTCCCTCTAGTGTATATTAGGAAACTATATGGTATGCACCGGTACTGGCATGACTATCGTCGTGACTGTACCGTCGTGACTGTACCGTCGAGCAGGTCTTCCATTGCGATGCGCGCGACCTTGTGGAAGGCCCTGGCGTCCGCCGACGTCTGGAAGGTGAGCCCAAACTTCTGCTCTCCGGCGCGCCAGTGGTGAAAGGTGGGCATCACCTTGTTGTACGCGAAGTCCCGCCCAATGGCGCACGGGAGGAGCACGCGGGCCTCGCGCTCGCCGGTGATCTGGTAGCAGCAGGCGCCCGGCACGGGCCTCGCGCTGTTGGGCTGCAGGTCGCAGCGCTTGCGCACCGACACGCTGCTGAGGCCTCCGCCGTTGAGCGGCACCCAGCCGCCCGTTGAGTCGTCCCGCGTAATCACCTGGGCCCGCACACAAACCAGGCAGCCGCTATCGTGGATGCTAGCTTCGGTCATGTTCCCTCCTCGAATGAAGTGTCATTTTGGCCGCGCGCAGGCTGCTTCGTCCGTCTTGCGAAAATCCTCAGGTGTAGGCCGACAGGGGCCCCGACTTGGACGGGAAGGAGAAGTCGTCGATGCCGTCGTGAAGCTGCCTCGAAGTCCTCCGAACGGTCATTGACGAGGTTTTCTCTTCCCAATCGCTGTTGCACGTCGCTTGACCAAAAAGAAATATGAACTCCCCACGCCACTCAGCACGGACAACACAACCGACGCCGCTTCTCACCACTGCCCCACCAACAAGCCCGGCCAGACGCCTCACCAAAAGCCCCCCACACTCGTAGCTCAACACCGCCGCCGCTCGAGCTCAGCTCGCAGTCCGTTCCCAACGAAGACGTGAAAGCGTCTCCCCCACACTACAGCTCTTGCAAGCCTATTCTCCATTTGCTTCACTAAAACCGATATTTTTCTATATCCGGATTTGTCACATCGAGGTTTGAGTGTATTCGCTTCGAATCTCAAGTTTACTGAGGAGATGAAGAAATGAAACTAGTAAAAAAACCACACAAAGAAAGCAAGGAAGAACAAACGCACACAGCCAGCGCTTGTCCTGTGGGGCTGTTATTCCTCCGTGTGGTTTTTCGCTGGTTTTATCGTTGGTTTTCTGATTAAAGTCGAACGCCTTTATAAGAGACACTTATGTAAGAGACAAATGGGTATAAGAGACACTGGTATGCCTACAGCAAAATACGGGTTGATACGAAAATGCGTACGAGGTACCTAGCTTATAGGAGACATCTTATATAAAAGAAAAGAACTGCTGTGTCATAATTATAAAGGGGTTTAACTGTACTATAAACCAGCTACAAGCTACATTACTCAAATTTACTATTTGCACAGGTTTACACATCACGAAAAACAGGACAAGCTTTTGAAGAATGTCTTCCTAGGCAGCTTGCGACCACATAGTGAAATGGGCTATGCATCATAATGCCATACAACACATGATGTCTTCCGAGAGCAATAAATCCCAAGAAGAGCAAAACTGTTGGTTTGCTGGATTCATTTCGTTATATCTGTAGAAAACGGCATCAGAAAAGGTTACCTCACGAAAGCTGGCTGTAAGGCTTCATGCTGCACTGTATATACATCTTTTTTTGCCCTCACTACCAGTTTGCAATCCTTCTCGTGATAGCCCAAATGCGCGTTCAGCGTTTGTTGATTTAGGATATAGTACTTCAGAATCCCTAACAATCCTCCTTCACGCTACGGTGAAGGATGATTTGACAACATTCGGAGGGGGGAGGGCTTGCTCAGTCAGGGTTCAAAGTTTAAGATGGTGCAGAAGTGCAGCTAAGAATGAAGAATGCATGCCTATGCTTCTAAATAAATGCTTTACTGAATACGCATGCATTCACCAGACAAATAAAAATGGTTAATAAAACTGCAAAAATGGCAGGTGCGGAGAAAGGGATGCATATTTTAAATCTCCAGAAGGAGAGATGGGGACTTGCTCAGGATTTTACGGTAGTCCCAATGAAAGTGGAGTGGTGTAGGCACGAGCGCGTATCTCACATAGTAGAAAGCCACTTTGAACTTCTTTTTTGTTTTAGCATATTTTTACGGCAACCATGTCTAAAGCATTCTTTGTAAAAGTAGGAGGACGCAGTTTAAATGGGCTGTACAAAAAAATTACAAATGCAGTGAAGTATGGTCAATGTAACCAATAGATGGTCATATGATTGTTATAGGCAAGTTTGTATTTCAATCGGAGCCAATTGATGTTGTGAAATTATTTCTACCCAATAAGGGGACTCCGTGTAATTGCATTTGAACTTTGCTGGGAACAAACAGTACCTCTCGTGTATTTTTCAATCCGAAGAGTTGCCAAGAAAAAGCACGGAGGCTAAGAGAGATTGAATTTTCAGAACGATAGAACGTAAAAAAGATCAAGATTGAGCGTGAAAATCTGGGCTTGTTTGACAAAAAGATATGAATATGTGTCTAAGTCTGCAGTTAATGTTTGGCAGGGTATGTGTAAATGTGATGACTTACCATGCATGGCATGCCTCTCATCTGTCATAAGCACAGATATGGCCCAAAAGGCATCCTGAAATGATGAAAATCAGAAAACGCTTATGAGAAAATGATATCACCCAAAGTGGTTACCATAAAGTAGATATTTTATCAGATGGACCAGAGAATGTAAACATGCGCGACGTAGAATGGATGTGACCGAAACATACACAGCTTGATATATTCCCTTCAGTTTCGATGGCTACATATGTATACACAACTTGTTTATTACGCCAGTGGTGGCCAAAAGAGACAGCAACATTATATACATTGCTCACTAAGGGGGCCTTTCCCATGACCTCACAGTGCTTGCGTGTGGCTTCAATCGATGACTTTGTTGGTAGTATACTACGACCTTCAATGTGCTGCATTCCAGAACACGTCACAAGCGTTACTTTCATTTTCTCAAAACGAATGCAACATAAAACGGATTGCATACACATCTAAGGCCTATGTTTTCAGGATTTTTATATCAAATAGCATATAACACACTAAAGAGTAGGTAAAAAATATTTAATTACATGTTAATTAGAATTATTTGTTCAAAACCACACCACACAACAAGTTTTGTTTTCATTATTGGAAAGTATTATTGAGTGTTGTGAGACTTGTGCTATGTGAATTTACTACATTTGTGGACAGTACATCAGAAGTGGCCATGAAAAGCACAGGGGCAGTATCTCCAACTGCAGGAAATTAAAGTGGACAGTTCCCTCTTTCAGTGAACGGGATGCAAATCCACAATTTTTAAATTAAGAGTCCAATGCTCTACCAACTGAACTATCAAAGAGTGCATTCCTTTGCCTTCTTTGCCAGGCATTTCGAGGCATCTAGTAACACCTGCGAGTGTTGGCAAGGACAACACCGTACTGCATGGTTGATGCATGGCAGTCTTTCCGTGGTTACAGTGTTTGTTGGGTTTTTATCTAGACCTGTGTGCCGGTACCAAAACTGTACCACCGATGTTTCCACCTCCTGTGGTTGTGTGTCAACTGTGTGGTGTGGGGAAGGGGGTAGGATTAAGCTTCAGGAGTTGATGGGGATAAAAACTTCTCTCTTAAGTTTTGAAATATAAACTGTTTCTTCCCACCTTAGGGTCGAAACGGAACCTGCATCGCTATACCGTTTTAAAAAATAAACGTGTATTCCTCCTCCTCGCTGAAAGGAGAAGCAGTCAAATTGACAGCAGCTTGTCTTAAGGGGGGACATAGGTCTTTAAAATTTTTTTTCTGTTTTTGGCTCAATCTTGACCAAACCACACCATCTTGGACAGTTTTTCATGCTGATTTCAAATTTGTAATTGTTTCTGAAATAGCTTCAGTGGATAAAAAGATATTAACATCTGTAATTTAATTAATTATGCACTTCATTGGGGGCTTTTTGGCAACTTAATCAAGCCAGATCCAAAAAATGCATAGCCCCAATGCTGAGGGCTTTCTGTATGGGATGATGCTACTTTTATTAATTTTTAGGCATTATATAGATAAGAAAACAGACCAGCACTTACAATGAATATTCTGTTCAATTTTCGCTCATTACTATCCATAATTGTAATTAACAGTATGTTTCTAGAGTAATCAAAATAGCATCACCCCATAGGTAATGTTATTACAAATAAAATGATACCAAGTTTGTCATTCCCAATCAACAGTAACATATAAGAAAAACCCCTAAGGCTTAGTGTGGTGCACAAAAACATCGAACTGAGAAAAATGCATTTAAAGTTTCTAATAACTGTAACTTTTGCTAAAGTGAAGCTAGAGCAATAAAAATGGCACCGTTGTATAGCTCTACATTATGCGAGTATGGCTGTACCAAATGTGTCAATGCACCTTCCCAAAATATTTGCCACAGCTCATTTAAAACTGTGTACTGGCCGTTGAATCAGTATAAGGAACCCAGTCTACAACTTTGTGGCTGTTCTAGTGCACTGAAAACCAAAGGAAGACACATGTTATATATAAAAACATCGCCCTTTTATACATAAAACACTATTTCAAGTAAAACACACATTTTTGTCCCAGACATCCTTACAATTCTACAGAATGCCAGGGCTGTATGCAGTGTCTCTTGCAGGCTTATGTCGCTTTGCAAGTGTTGCCTTTGTTGAACTGCTCTGCAGGTGCTCCATCCGCGATTTGTGAAGCCTGGTTTTATCCTTTTCAAGGCTACGACGCATGAAGAGATTTCCTGCACTGTAGCCTAGCTTCTCAGCAATTGCTTCATTGCTCTTCGTGGCCCCCTGATTAAAGCGGCTGATGGCTTCAGCCACTGCTCTTTCTACGCTGCGCAGTGAGGCATGGGTGGTCTTGGGGACTTGTTGCCAAATTGTAGCATGTAAGCTCTCACTAGCATTTTGGGTGATCCCATCACTGCACTTGAATGGTTCCAGTAGTGCCGGATTACGATCCGCTGACGTGATGATCCGACGAAGTGCTGCAGCTGGGCCGAATAGAGTGCACCGCTTCGGCAGGCATTCGGGCCAGCGAATCGTCGTCTGAATGTGCTGCCTCGGCAATAACAGGCACTTGCGCCAGCGAGTCGTCGTCTGAATGTGCTGCCTCCGCAATAACAGGCATTTCCGACAGCCCGTTGTCGTCAGAATGCGCTGCCTCGGCCATCTCCGGCGTTCTAGGCGGCGCGCAGGCGGCTCCCTTCTGCCGCGCATTCCACGCTCGCTTTCGTTTCCTGCCGAAAGCTTGACGAGCGTTCTTCTTCAGGCGAGCTTCCCAAGCCATGCCGGCGAAATGCAGAAAGACGTATACGTCGGCGACGTCGGCACACGAGCAGGTAGCAGACGAGATAACACGCACGAGAGCAGGCGCCGACGGAGCAAAACCAAACAAACAAAAAAAAAAGAGCAAGCAACCGTGGCCGCGCCGCCGCGCCAGCCAATGGTAAGCGCGAGACGGGGGGGGGGGGGGGCTCGCCGGCGCGCGCGCGCTCTAGCCAATCAGCGGTTTGGCAGACGGCTTCGCAAAACGGGGGAGGGCAGTCGTTCTGTTAGAGCTACGCCATTTTGAGAACCCGCAAAACGCGCACAAAGGAACCAGCTTCAAAACAAGCCCAAGATGGCGCCGATCCGCCAGCTGCTTCACTGGCGGCGCGCGCGGGAAGTTCGAACTAATTTTCTGTTTTGCGGGTTGTTTTGCGACTCCCGTGATGGTTTGAAAATTGAAAATAGATTTTAACCTATTTTTTTATCGAACTTAGCGTTAATAATTTGAGGAGAGGTGCTTATAGGTTCAAAGATTCGAAAAATGCGTTTTTCTCAAAATCGATTTTTTGGCCATTTTTTACTTTTCCAAGACCCGCGTCCCCCCTTAACATCAATTCTACTTTTTCAGTTTTTGAGACATAGCAGGTGTAAATACTAATGCTCAGCACCTAATGTTCATTCTTTTTTTCAATTGCTCAGAACAGAGTTTGTGCTGATACCCATCAAGCTCATTCTAAAAATGCACATTCTGCAGAAAAGCAAACAAAGTAAAACTAAAACAATTCTATTGATCTAAGGGCGCAATATTTAGAGGATCAAATCACCAGGTACTGTGTGCAGAAGATGAAACAAAGGATATAGGTGCTAGAACACTCAAACCAGTGCGAACTATCTTATCTATGCAGGAGGATGACGTTCAAAAGGGTGGGCTGCATCACTAAAACATGTGCACACGAAGTAGGCGAGGAAAACTGGCTATAGCCACAAAATATAAGCAGAATCGCTTTTCTTAAAAAGATTATAACAAGGTTACACCATGTCAGTGGTGAGGCGACACAAAAATGAATGCATATTCAAGTCTCACCAAAGACTAGCGCGCTGTTAGTCAGTATTATTTTGTCAAGTTGCTTAACGTGGGTCAGAGACACTAGTTTTTAAAGTGATTATTTCCACATGCATACACCTATTTAAATTTCCTGTGAGAATTACACGAATGTATTCAAACTACATAATAGCTACTAGACTTGCACCATCATTAGTACATGTAAAATGAAATCACCGTTTTTTACTTGAAAGGTCGACAGTCTTCTTGAAGTTTGCCATGTTTCCCTCCCGTCACAAAACAATGAATAAAAAACACTATTCAGCGCATCCTGATCTTGAGTACCGTATTTACTCGCATAATCGGGGCACTCGCATAATAGGCGCACCCCTAGTTTGGTCGCGGAAAATTCGATTTTTTTTAATTCCGCGCGTAATAGGCGCACCCCGAACTTGGCCGTGATCAGAAACGATTCTACCCCCCAGCGGTACAGTTGCGATACAGTTGGAACGCGGTCCCCGTACCCTGAAGAAAAAAAGAAGGCAAATCGACGAGCAAATAAAAAAAAATTCGAAGTGCAACGACCTAACCAACGTGTTTGTCGAAATAAAACTTGAAAAAAAAAAAGCGTCCATGAGCAAAAAAAAAAACGGCTGTTCCATCAATTACTGATACCCCCCAAATCGCCGCGCTTTTTGGAGGTCACGTGTACAACGCCGGGGGCTCGATCGCCATCACCACCATTAGAGAAAAAGAAAGAAACGCCATTTTGCAAGCGGTGTGCGTATGTTGTGGTCGTGTATTGAACTTTGGTTCCACCATGGGGAAGTACGCGAGCTACACGGCTGGGTTTAAACTGAAGGCAGTGCCGTACGCGCTGGAGCACGGCAACCGGGCTGCAAGCAGGCCGGTTGCCGTGCTTTTGTGTAAATAAATTTTACGTGTGTGTGCAGTTGACGGCTCTCGCTTGTTCATTAAAAGGTACGTAGGTATGTTTGTTTTATGCTGAATTAATTAGTAAACGATAAAGTCGCCTTTTACTTGACAAGTGTGCAGATTTAAAGCGCGAGAACCGAGTTGAAAAAATTTTCGAAAATTTTACCCCGCGTAATTGGCGCACCCCTAACTTCGAGCCGGATTTTCTGAAAAAAAAGTGCGCCTATTATGCGAGTAAATACGGCATTATGAATGGTTCTACAAAAGACGCAGTCATCTACATATGTGCAATGTTTAATTTGAGTGTCACCAATAATTTGTTCTCTGTCATTTATATGAATAATAAACAAAAGTGGACCATGCAGCGAGCCTTGAGGCCCCTTCCTGATGTGATGTGTACGTCGGGTGACCTGGTGTGGTTACACGTAACAAATTTTGAGCGCGACAGCGAATAATATGCTATCCAACAACGAGCTTGCTGTTGGCAAAAAATTTCTGGAAAATTTAAAAGTTAAGCATGGTAAACCATGTCAAAGACTTTCGAATAGTCAATAAATATGTCATCAACTCGTTTTTGGTGGTTCAGAGATATGTTATCCTATCAACCAGCTTACTGTTGGCAAAAAAATTTACGGAAAATTTAAAAGTTTAGCATGGTAAACCATGTCAAAAACTTTAGAATAGTCAATAAATATGACATCAACCCGTTTTCGGTGGTTCAGAAAAGAAGCAATGTCGTGCGTAAATTGAAGCAACTGTAACAGTAGGATAGCCAATACGAAAGACGTGCTGTGATCGTCAAAGTATATTTCGTGTATTTGGCTATTCTACAATACATTTGTTAATGACATGCTCCAATAGTTTGAGCTGGTAGAGAGCAAAAATAATGACCTATAATGTGGTACTAATTGCTTCTTTCTGGAATTAAATGTGGGCACGACGCTTGCTAAATTCCACAGCTGGGAAACTGCTGCAGAGATTATCGATTCTTTAAATATAACAGTACGATAGTAAGCACACCATTCTGAATACTACTTTAGAAACATATGTAGGCCAGATTGTATTGACACTTCAAAATTTAGTACGTTATGTACTCTGAAGGAGCTTAATTCAAGATTATAAAGAGCAGGTAGTTTGCTGAGCGCGGAAAATAAACAACTGATGCCGTTATCGGTAGAAAATTCAGATTTGAAGTAATAATTCAAGGTTATTTGCTATACCTTCAGCATTTGAGGAATATTGGCCACCAAAAATAAACGATGAGGGTGTAGATGATTAGGGACTAATCGACCTCTAGAACCTGGACCGAATTTTTTCATAAGTGTAGTGAAGGTATTACTAATGTAGTAGTTCTTAGCCTCTCGGTTTTAGCTTCTACTTTACTTTTCAATGCATTAAACAAAAAAGCATTACATTCGAACCTCGCTACAATGAACGCCGCTTGAACGAAATTCCTGCTACAACGAAAATTTCACGCTTCCCTGTCAGCAGTCTGTAGGAGTCAATGCATAAATGTTTTCGTCACAACAGACACTTTTTCTTCTGCCATCCCGCTTCAATGAAATTTCACGATGCTGATTGATTGATTGATTGATATGTGGGGTTTAACGTCCCAAAACCACCATATGATTATGAGAGATGCCGAAATTTCACGATGCGATTCCAGGCTCAGATATTTATTGCTATACAGTAAACCGAATCTTTAACATTTTGATGCATTTTCAGGTACTGAAAATGCATAAAGATTGGGTTTACTGTATAGCCGCAGACGATGCAAAGCTGAAGCTCCGTCGCTTTGTTCATGGTTTCCTTCGTGCAGCTGCTGGTTGCGTCTGCGGAACAATGCCTTTTCGGAGCCCAATGCTTATCACTTTGTTTGCGATTGGCCAGTGTGGTAACTAATCAGCTAGCCGCGAGTGATGGATAGTAAGAATGGCATAAAATAAGGCAAAAGTCACCGCTCCAAGGATACCCTGCTGCCATCTCTGCGTTCTGAAGGTGGACAGCTGCTGGTGTTAACATGTTCACATGTTAATGCAACTGTTTGGTTCATTTACGAAAGCTGTTGTTTCAGCATATTTTTCACCATGGCCTCGCTATGCATGGGTGAGAATCACGTGGTCACGCTGCTGGGAAAGAATAGGAAGCAGCAAACAGTTTTTGAATCTTGAGAGTAAACGTTCCTTTGTTTTGCTAGTTCAGATCGGCTAAATTTTTCCATTTCAGTACAACGAAATTTTTTCCGCGCCCCTTCAGTTTCATTGTAGCAGGGTTGGACTGTATCATCACACTTGGAATGACAATTCTTACATAAGCCCAGTGAATTGGGTCATAAAAAGAGTGGGACACGATGCCCAGGTACTCACCTCTTCATTCATGTACATGAGCAGAAGCGCAGCAATCTGGCTCATCCCCTGGCAATAGCCAACCTCCTGCAGAAAGACAATTACAACGATGCTAGCTGTGTTTGCCTTACCGCAGGGTATCGACAACAAGAGTCGTAATTTTTGTTGACAGCACCCACTACATATTTTGTCTTTCTGAGGAGCAAAGCTTCTGTGCACTTTGTTGACTCTGCATGAGGCTGATCACGATGAATTATGACTGAACACATTGCAGTGGGTGGGACTGCACAACACTGTGTCATAACTGGTCTTTATTTCACTCTTCTGCCACACTACATTGCATAGGTTAACGCGATTTCTTGCCCGACAAGACGCCTAAATGTGTTTCAAGCTGCAGTATCGCCATGTGGTAGAATATTTGCCTGCCATGCACAGGGCCCAGCTTATTTCGATACGGTGTACTTTTCTCATTTTATTTTCATGCCTACTATAGTCACTTTTTCATGTCAACTGGTTATGCCACCGGTGGAAATGCCGCTCAACGCAGGAACGGGCGCTTACGAGCTGCACTCCAATACCGTGGCAGCACCCTTTCCGTGGTGTGCCTGCACTCTCAGTACATTCTGGGGTTCCAAACTGTATGCTTCACAAGAACATGCTTACACACCACTCGTGCCTGACATGTGTCATAAACCTGCATAATGCCAGTGTCTGTAGTTTCCATTACACATCAATCCTAATTGAAAATTTTAAAGAATTTCCAATACTTTATATTGCACTGGGCTTCACTTTCATTTCAATTCACTACCAAAAAATTATAACGCAAATTTAAATTTGCCTTGCACAGTTCTATACTAGTAGTAGACTAAATCTTGTGTACAACTACACTCAAGCCTCGATAACAAATTTGGATGGACAAATTATAAGCTATAATGAAGTAAGCGGCAAATAGCTTTGCCATAAATACAGTGTTACAAATATTGGTTTATAATTTTTTTTTTACTATATATATTCAGGGCAGATTTGACTGTTATATTGAGGTTTGAGTGTAATACAAATTTCAATTGGTTTCAGTAATGAAAAAACAAGACCAATGAGGCCTGTGTATTAGAATCACACAAGTAATTATGGTCTGCATGTGGGTATAAAACTCACTTGCTATCACAATCTACAAACCATCTGTTGTCGGTGAAATAGCTAGGCTTTACTGCAGCGAACTCTAATCCATTCTGTACACACATTAATAAGTCTGTTAGAATTTTCTTGAGAAGTTGCAACATGAATACAATTAAACCACTTGCATACACTTCTGAATGTGTCTGAAATGAACATTTCATGCCACAGCTTTCGAGTCAAGTCTAAGATGAAGCCAACATGGGGCTTAACAAGGATGTGCTTGCAGTTTGAGAAGGAACACAAGCCATGAATACAATGCAAAAACAACGTGCAGTGAAAAGAAAAAAAAAACTCACTGTGTTGTACACAGAGTATGCTGCTAAGACGTGGAACAGGGCTTGTTGCCTGGAAAAGAGTGCACAAGGATGCATTGTCAAAGCCGCTGAAGGAAGAGCTTCAACGTCAGAGCCCATTGCAAAGCTCTCAGACCGGATAATATGGCCTGGTAGGCATAAGCAAGCGTGCGATGGGGAGGCAGAAAGTTAAGTGGGCAGCAGAGGGGCCCCGTAATTTCAAGACTTCTTCTCGAACTGTGCAATTCTCTTGATTCCACTGCACGGGTGACAACTTCAAGGTCAATCGTTGGCTGTGAGCAAAAAATCGTTATCTTTATGAGAAAAAAAATTGAGAAAGATGCAAACAAAATAAATAGTAAAAAATTGTGGGTCTGAGTGGGGATCGAACCTGAGCCGTTTTAGTGGCAAGTGGATGTTCTACGACACAGCCACGCCTATCCTTGTGAATAGAGTGAAAATAACTTCCTCCACATGCAAATGCAGTGAAAGTAACTTTCTTGCTTCACAAACAGACGCGTCCTGCATATGTGCTTCACAATACAACTGTTGCCGTAATAATGCATAGTACAAGCGTACACTGCCATTGGGCACCGCAACATGGGATTATCATAATGACTTCATATCTTAAAGCCAGTCACCCACTACAAAAGTAGCACATCCTACTGCACCCTTAAGGCCACGTAGTCGGTGCATAGCAGGTTCGAAAAGATTTCATACACTAAGTGTTTGAAGTGCACGCTAGGAATAGAATATCATATTCAACTCTTGAAGGCAAATGAGAAGATGAGACAACTTCAATGAGAAGATGAGACAACGAGCCATGTCACAGCGATGCATAGAAGCAAAAAAGGCCACTTGGGAGCAGCTTCAGCGTAAGAATGTGCTTTGGAGCAGAAGGGCGCAAGTAGCGCAGCACCCTTGCATCCCTGCACATGAAACCAACCAATAAACACGTCCCATTTCCGGTTTGAATTAGTGTGAGGTCAAAATTAATCACAGACGGGGTTTAATGTCCCAAAACACGATATGATTATGAGAGACGCCATAGAGTAGGGCTCTAAAAATTTAGACGATCTGGTACACTGATATCGCATGCTGCAAGGACCTCTACCATTTCACCGAAGTTTCCCAAGCTGACATATCCCCATCAGTGGCAGTGGGGCTATATTTCTGTATGCAAATTTTTTTATACTTGTTGTGTCTACTTGGGCAAAAGAGAGCTGGATATATTGCTGATTGCATGAATTTAAACTTCTGCATATTCAGCATGTTGAGTGTAGCCGACCACCTTGACAAAGGCACTGCAATGTTTGACGGGTAGTTCAATGTGTCATATTCCACAAAACCAAGTCTCGAAGTGAATGCAACCAAGAACTAATTTCGCAAACATTTCAGGCTTATGATTTCATTCTATGTCAGAATGGAACATAACTAACCACAAGAAAATTAAATGTTTTTTCATGTTTATTGCAATCAATTACAAAAACCTACACAAAAGAGTGAATTACTTCATTTTCTTTATTGAAATGTAATACAGTTAAACTTACTTATAACGAACCTACATATAACCTATTCCTTGATATATCGAAGTTTTTCTATTTCCTGCCGTTACTCCATAAAGCACATGTATTTGCGACCTCTATGTAACAATGTAACAGCGGGAGACAGCCTTGATATTGTCATGATTATTAGCCGTAAGCGCAACAGAGGAGGAAGAAGCCAGCATCACGAGTGGCAGTTTCTGGAGTTTTTTGAGGAAGACGACACTGCGCATCTGCTCTTGCGTTTTGTGCTTGTGTACGAATGAAGACTTGATGTTCTCGTCAAAACGAAGCCTTGTGTCCTGTTCTTTCCACGTTGCGACACCGGTGGAGGTTCTGGACTTCTATGACTGATGCTCGGACTCCTCCACGACCTGGCACTTTAAGTCCGACACTGCAACTCCTTCCTTCAGTGGATACCCCTGTCCACCACTACAGTCGCAGACAGCGAGGCCTTAGTCCCGACGCAATTCCCCTGTATCTTCCCCAGCAACGCACTCCACCTGGAGAAATGGCAACTGAAGGTGCTTCCCAGCTGACTCTTGAACAGCCTCAGATTCCGGAGAGATTCCATGGTGAGTCTTATTAAGACGTTGAAGACTGGTTAGCCCAGTATGGGCGAGTCGCCAAGGTAAACCATCCGAGCATCCAGCTAAAGCTTTCACGCGTCGACTTTGCTTTAGCGTACAGCACTCGTACATTGTATGACATCCACGAGGCAACGCTGTCTTGATGGGATGAGTTTCAGCAGCAGATTCTCAGCACCTTCGCAAACAATGACCGCCGTGATTTTGCTCAAAAACTCATCGAGTCTCGCATCCAGAAACCGAATGAGAGTGTCCCCATGTTTGCAGAGGACATGACCTGCCTATTTTGTCGGGCTGACCCTGACATGCCTGAAGCCAAGAAACTTGGCCATTGATGTGGGACGTCAAAGAACAGCTGTTTGCCAGCTTCGCAATTCACCGAGGACCATTGCTGAATTCATCAAAGAGGCTACAGCTAGCAAGCAAGCCCTGCAGCAACGGTGTCGCTATTGCGACCGACCGAATAATACCTCAATCAGCATCTCTGCTATGACGGCTGGCAGTGACGGTTCTCTGCATGAGCTCATTCACGAGGTTGTTCGTGAGGAGATCCGCAGCTTCCTTGTGACTCCGCAAAAACTTGCGATGGCTTTAGTTCGAGAAGTTGTGCGGCAGGAAATCGGGCAAGCATTTTCGCTGTCCGAACCCCTACCAGCCCAGCTATCTATTAACTATGCGTCAGCTGCCCGTCATCTGTCGCCAGTGCCGCACAACTCGTCCACACTGGCTTATTCTTACAACGCACCACCAGCACCAGTCTACAATCCACCGGCCCTGCCGCCGCCGCCACCAGCGACGACGACTCCACAATATAACACACATACGGAAGCTCTGTACTACCCTCCGCTGACACCTGCAACTTGGTCGCCGAGGGTTCCCACCAGTCGACCATTTGTTCGCAAGACGGATCTGTGGAGCACCGTGGACCGCTGTCTACTGCGTTTTGTTTATTTATTTTCGATACTGCCAGTCTCATACGAGACCAAAGCAGAAGGGCATCAGTTCTTGGATTCACAATACAGTTTTCAGTTTCACATTTGTACAGCGGCACATCTGTCAGAACGTCTAAGATGACGTTACAGTTTTCAGTTTCAAATTTGTACAGCGGCACATCTGTCAGAACGTCTAAGATGACGTAGTGGCTGGAGGCAGAAATGCCCGGAGGGGCCTCGAGGCCCTTACAAAATTCAATAAGTACATTTTGAGAAAATGGTGTTAATTGCATACAAACACTGAACAATTGGTACATACTTAAAGACGGCATACTAGACAGTTCTTATCTAGTAGACAATACAACACCAGTTGTACACAAACAAAAGAGCACTGGGAACAATACACCAGAAAAATACACACTTAGGTAACTTAGAACCAGTTACTGCACCCAGCAAAACAAATTCATTTACGGGCAATTGAACACGAACATTTATTCCACGAACATAGCTGCTAATAAATTGCGGAAAAGCAGGGGATGTTTACCGCATCTGCCTATATCGTGAACAAAGATACCCGACTTATGCGCTGACTTTTTCACGACCTCATTTCGACACCCGACATGACAGCGCACACCCACAAGCACAGCCATCTGCTCTGTATCATCGATCCCGCTCTCCGTCACCTTCGCCGAGCTCTTCGCCGAACCGTCGTAGCTACGCTGACGCTCTCCAGGGCAGGTCCCCAAGTTCTCATCGGAGAAACTAACAGCTGCAACCTTTGGAGGGAAGGTTGCCGCCCGTCGAGATGCTGCAATACCTCCAGTACCAACGCAATACGACGAAACGATGCAATGCCGCCAACCCCACAAGAAATCGTAAGCACCAACCTAGCTGTTTATACATAGATGGACGTCCTGTGACAGCGCTATAGTAGATACTGGCGTATATTTCTCTATCATGAGCCGAAAGCTTGCCGATTGGCTTAAGAAAGTAAAAAAATCATGGACGGAGCCTAACATAAGAACCGCGGGGGCCAACTGACGACGCCGACAGCAAAGTGCACTGCCAGAATTAGTATAGGTGTGTTGCAAAGACCTTATCTTGGGGATGAATTTTCTGTGTGAATACAGTGTCGTCATAGACATTCCAGACAGGTCAGTTACGTTTTGGATGGCCCCAGATCAAGTTTCAGATATAAGATGTAACGACTAGAGACGTAAACATTTACGAGTCCTCGAAGATCCCGTGACCCTTTTACCAGGGTCAAGTGCTCTCGTAGCTGAAACATGAGACCACCCAGGTAACTTCGACATCGCCGAACCAATTGGAAGAGCCATCCTAAGCCTCAATTGTGAACACACGCACATTCTCGTAACGAACTTCAGTACTGAGCGTCGACATTTTGCGAGAGGTATGGCAGTTGCGTACGTGGAGGAGCTCACTGACGTTGCAGGCTGCTAGACTGCAGAGACAGCTGATGTCACCGGGTCAGCCCCTCTATCTATTGACGTTGGCCCAAGTTTACTGTCCCCCCAGAAGCAAAGCCTTCTGGAGCTTATTCATGAGTTTCAGGACTGTTTTTATTCGACTTTTAAAGTTCGCCAAGCGCCGTTGACGAAACATCGGATCATTGAGGATGAGACGGCCAGACCCGCACGGCAGAACCCACATCGAGCAGCCCCGCGGGAACGTGAGGCAATAGAATGTCAGGTGCAAAAGATGTTTCAGGACGACATTATTTAGCCGTCAGAAAGTCTTGGGGACTTGCCGGTAGTATTGGCAAAAAAAAGACGGCACCTTACGTTTCAGCATTGATTACTGCAAGCTCAATCAGGGTACGAAAAAGGACGCTTACCCGTTACCCTCGTATAGACAATTCCTTCGATCGACTACACCATGCACGTTATTTGTCGTCGATGGATTTCCGAAGCGGATATAGGCAAATAGTAGTTGACGAAAGAGATCGAAAAAAAAAAAATTTGTGACACCCGATGGTCTTTATCAGTTCAAAGTTTTCCCATTCGGCTTGTGCTCAGCACTGGTGTCACAGAACGAGTGCTAAAAAAGAGCGCGCCGCCAAATTCTTGCGACAACGGGCGGGAGAAACGCCGCGAGGTCAAAAGAAAAAAAAAAGAAAGCAAATGTCCAAGGCTCCCCGGGCGCGCGCTCTCCCCGCGGAAGCGTGGCGTCGCAGACAAACCTCCTCACCCCGCATCGGCGGCCCAGCAAGCCCGCGATTTTTCTAGAACGAACGGGGCGGGGTCATACCGAGTTGAATCATCCTCCGGGGAGGGCAGTCGAACCGTCTCGCACCTCTCCCCAGCTTTCGCTGCGTATCGCGCCGACGAAATGACGAGAACCGTCTGGAATGTCGCGCGCAAGGTATTTAACCGAGCAGCCGAAATGAGAGATCAGGAGGAGACGGAAGTGAGCGCCAGAGTGCGTAGGGATTCCGCCGTGTAGTCGGCGAAGGTTTTGGTCCGTAGGGACGAAGCCGGAGATGGAGAGGATTTCCACCTGAGGGGTGACGACTCGAGCTACAGGCAAGAGTGTGTGTTTACCGCTATCGAGCGAAGACGCGTTGCGACAGCTGCGTGTGTGAAGCCGACGTGTTCCGGCGAAGAAGTTTGAAGCTTGGAGAGTGGCCTATTGAAGTCGGCGAGGTTTCCTGGAAGAGAAACTTCGAGAGCTGCGGAACGACAACAACGCTGGACTTTGAGTGAGTGATTCTCGGAAGAGTATCATTCAGACTTTGGTTCCAAGAACTTTGGACTGAATAGGTTTTCTATCTCTTTAGTCTTTAAGTGTCTTGGTTGTTCAATGCATGCGACTGCATTGTAGTGCGTATTGTTGTTCGTGTCCGTTGTTTCAAGTGTGGCTGATTGTATTGTGTAGCACGTTGATTGATTGGTTTGATTGGTGACATATTGTATGCAACTATTGTGGAGTGTGCATTTTCGTGTATTGTTTTCGATCTGCCATTATTGAGAATATAATTAGTTTGTTTATCAACTCTCGGCTCCGACTTGTTCTTTGGGCCACAGCCGGCGTCCGCTGGCGCACCAAAAAGGACCACTTCTAAATTGTCCACGCTTTCGTGGTGCGGTTCGGGGGGCCGATACTTCGGCTCTTGGAATTAGCCCGGCGATCGCCTCCCTAATTAACGGGACATGTGTGACAACTGGCAACGTTTCAGCGGCTCATGGACACAGTTATATCAGGCCTGAAGTGACAAACATGCCTGGTATTTTTGGACGATGTCATTGTATTTCCAGCGACATTTGACAAGCACTTGAAGTGACCACACACGGTATTTGAAACGATACGATCGGCCGGACTAACACTTAAGCCAGAAAAATGTCACTTTGGCTTCGAAGAGCATTTTCTCTTGGGACACCTTCTCAGCAGTGAAGCTGTACAGCCTGACCCAGACAAAATAGCCGCTGTTGCAAGTTTTCCCACCCTATCAGACAAGAAGGCAGTGAGGCCACTTTCAGGCCTGTGCGCCTATTACCGACATTTCACTGAGAATTTTTCGCGTGTTGCATCACCTTAGACACAACTCACCCGAGAAGACATCACATTCGTGTGGGGTGAAGAGCAGCAGGCAGCATTCAACGAGCTGCGACAATGTCTTCAAAGCCCTCTAGTTCTCGGACACTTTGACAAAGAGGCTCTGGCAGCAATTCACACTGACGCCAGCAACGTCGGCTTAGGAGCTGTGCTCTTTCAGTGGCAAAATGGCGCCGAATGAGTCATTGCTTATGCAAGTAGGACTCTCTTCTGTACAGAGGAATATTACTCCATCACTGAAAAATAGTGCCTTGGGGTGGTATGAGCGGTCATAAAGTTTTGCCCATATTTGTACGGCCGCCCATTTAAGGGGGAAGGCTACCATCGGATACCAACTTTTTTGTTTATCGAGATATATTAATGAAATTTTCAGGATAGACTTATAGCAAAAGCATTAGAAGAACTACAAAATTTCATCAAGTTATGTTCACTGGTTTTCAAGTTACAGCAGAATATCAGGGTAGTGCACATGGTTCTCTTATTCCAGGCCTGGAGAACTTTCAAAAGGTGCTGGAACTGTGAAATTAACTATGATGATTCCCAGATTGATACTCCAGGGGGTAACAGAGCCCTTTTTTTCAATTTCCTTGCTGAAAAGTTTTAGCAGACCATCAAACTTTGTGTTCTTGATTAGGATATTATCAATCAAATTTTGATTAAATATAATAAATAACACACACAATATATTGAAAAAATGGGCTTGTCACCCCCTCAGAAATTTATTCATGTACATAATAAAAAAGACTTATGGAAATCCAATGAGTGGTTCCAGAGATATGGCTGGAATAAGCAGCCTCACTAGCCAAAAAAGTCATTTTGAGAAAACGACGTTTGAAAATTTTGAGCACATAGGCAGTTCTAAAATGAACCTGCAGCGTAACTGGAGGTGTCCTTTGGCACTCTCTTTCTTTGCCGCCTTTCCATCTTCTCTAGGGATCGCATCTTAGCCTTTTTCAAGCGCAGAGAATCTTTCTCGGCTGCCCGTTGAATGGCCAGGTGTTAGCCCCACTGATGAAGCTAGCTCTTGGGTGGCCCTGTAGCAGCCAGCATTGTATCTTAGCACTGCATCATGCAGTGCTGTCTCCACAGCAATCAGTGACGCATGCTGCTCTTTGGGCATGAGGGACCACAGCACAGAGAGAAAGGACTCTGATGCATTCTGCGTCTTTGCTCCCAGGCAGCGTTGCAGAAGAGAAGCCTGTGAGAGCCTCTCATAAATGGGTAGAAGTGCATCTGCAACATAGCGTGGCAGCTTGTACGAATGCTTCGTAGGTGGAACACCGGTAATCTTGCTGGCATTGTGACGACACCAGGAGTCTGCACCCTCTGGGCACAATTCGTGGTGTGGCTCCTCATCCGTCGACGTCACATGGTGGTACGATGCCATCACTGCCCGCCGCATTGCAGCCACATCATCGGAATTGTTCCGTAGGGCCCAGCCATAATAATCTGTCAACTTGTCGATGAGGGCCTTTGTCAGCCTGCCCTTCCCTCACAAAGCCTTGTCACTTTTCTGCACAAGGTTGCGAAGTGCAGTCCCCATCCTCTTCTGAACGTGGTTCAGGCATTCCTCTTTTGAAATGGGGACCAGTCCATAAACATTTTCTTGTGCAAGGGCAGAGAAGGTGGCACTATCTCCATCAGACACGAGCGTTGTGTAACGGAGGTTGTGCTTCGACAGTGAGCGTGAAAAGAGGATGATAGATGCCTCAACCTCCATTCTCCCTGATTTAGAGTCGGTGTTTTTCTGGCACACATGATTCTCCAGCCAGCATGCATAGTCTGCGTCTCCAGGCTTTGGCCCTACTTGGCAACCAAGGCACTGATTAGACAGAACAACGGCGTCCAAGATAAGGCCCGTATGGTATTCGATAATTGCCTCGACTCCAATATGGGATGTGTGCCCACGCTTGTGCCATGTTCCATCATAACAAACTGTTATATCCCTGGTGAAATATTGATCCATTTCTTTGTAAGTGGCTTTTACAGCAGAAGCAGATTCTGCATAGAAATTTTCTATGCATTGTGTCTGCGGTTCCCTGAATTTCTTCAGGTGCTTCTGAAAGGTCTTGTGATGGAGGCCACGATGAGACACGTTCATCGCTGCCCAAAAGTCGTTGAGAGCTGTTTGTCCCTTGCCTATTTGTTTTGTTGCCATAATGGCTCTTACATTCACATCAAAGGCCTTTGTGTCATCCTGACGAGATGAACTCCATGAGCTTGAAACTACTCCACAATGCAAGCAAACTAGCTCAGAGCTTTGCAGCAAGTCCAAGTTGGGTGCCTCCTCGTACCTTCATCCCAATCGCGGTGCACCGGTGGCACGGGGTCCGAGATAGCAGGTCGTCTAGGGCATCCATTTGCACAAGGAAAAATTTTTCGCCTTCACTTGTAGCGGTGGCAGCTTCATGATCGCGCTCCATTGCCTGAAATTTCCACTCCGTCGCTGGCATAGCGCCAAGTTCTCTTTGCACAGCAGCGCGTTGTTGATCCGCCGCCTCTTTCTCCTCGCACGTCAGGAAACTTGTTCGCAAATGCACAGTTGACGACGCAATCGCACTCGAGGCCGACGAAAGAGAAGATGCGGAAGCCACTGTCGATGAGCACGAGACACCAGGCGCACTTGTAACGACAAATTCTTGCACCGGCGGAGCAGGAGTCCCGTCGCTAGGCGCGTCGATGCGACCACTCTCTTGCGTAGATGAAGCAGAAGCTGCCCCACAGGTACCATCGGCGCGATCACCGTCGGCACACGTGCGAGCGGAGAGCCTCGCCGCGCGGACAGGCTTCATAGCTCGCTTCCTTGCACCGAACGATTGTAGTGCCTTCTTTTTCGTTGGGCGCATCGTGAGCGAACACAACAACGGTCTCGTATAGACGGTTGAAAATCGTCTCGTAAAGACGGTTGAAAATCGTTTCGAAGACAGTTGAAACGTGGAGAGTACGCGAACGGCTGCAACGATACACGGAAGCGAGTGGAACACAAAGACGCCGGACGGAGGAGCAGCAGACGAGCGGCCGCATCAGCTGCATTATGCGCAAGAGCGCTACGTCATCGCGCGCAGCGGCCAATGGCAGTCGCGGGCTCCCCCGCGTTCTTGGGGAGCGCGCGCTTCACCCGATCCCAGCTGCGCGCCTCAGCCGCGGGAAACTTGAAAGCTCTCGCGAGCCCTCCAATCATGAGCGGCTTGCTCCTCTCCTGCGCTGCCGTCGGCGACGCAGTGGCGGGAAAAGAAAGAGCGAGAATTCACAAACAAAACAACACCAAAATGGCGGCGCTCCGTTGAGCGGTCGAGAAACTGCGATCACGCCAAGTTGGGGTATTTTAAGCGCTCGCGCGCCGCTCGAGGTCCGCCGCGGCATGTTCTAAACTTTATTTCAAATGGTTTCGCGACGAATTAGACGTTGATATTTACAGAAAAGGTAGTTTATGACACATACTGCCTGAATATGTGGTTTGCCAAAAATAGACTTTTTCGCGATTTTTCCGTTTTCAAAGGCCGCGTCCCCCCTTAAAGTCATCAGCGACCACGATTCTCTTTGCTGGTTGACGAACATAAAGGACCCGTCAAGACGATTGGCGCGCTAGAGCCTCAAGCTTCGAGAATTCGATATGGCTATAGTTTATAAATCGGGAACGCGACATATGGATGCCGATTGCCTTTCTCGTGCCCCTTTGGAAGACGCAAATGCCGAAGATGATGACGACGCGGCGTTTGTCGGTGTTGTCAACACATCTACAATTGCACAGCAGCAACATGACGACCCCGAGTTGCAACCCCTTGTTGATTTCCTGGAGGGATGAACATCTGCTATGCCGAAACACTGCGCAAGAGGGGTAGCATCGTTTTGTTTGCAGTGAACTTTTCTACGAGCGGCAACACCTACTTGCTTGTCGTACCAACACCACTCAGGAAAGAAGTACTAGAGGCGTGCCATGACGAACCGACATCCGGTCATTTAGGCTACAGACAAACGCTATGTCGAGCGAGACAGAAGTATTACTGGCCAAGACTGACGGCAACCGTTCAACAGCACGTTCGAACTTGTCTTAAGTGCCAACCAAGAAGAGTGCCAGCCGTCAAACCAGCAGGGCTCCTCCATCGAATTCATGTTTCGAAAACTCCATTCACTCAAGTGGGAATGGATCTTCTAGGATTATTTCCAATATCGGCCGCTGGTCGCAAATGGATAATTTTAGCCGCAGACTACCTCACTCGCTATGCCTAAACAAAGGCTTTGAAGCGGCAGGGCACAGAAAGAGAAGCAGCTCGGTTTTTCATTGAGAATGTAGTCTTGAGGCATAACGCTCCATCTGTAGTAATAACTGACAGAGGAAAAGCATTCACAGCCGAGCTATTACGCTGGCTTATAGCCTTAGTGGAACTTGTCACCAACGTACAACAGCATACCATTCACAAACAAATGGCTGACGGAGCAGCTGAACAAAACACTTGCAGATATGCTTTGCATGTACGTCGATGTGGAACATAACTGGGATGAGATACTTCCTGATGTCACTTTCGCATACAATACAGCATAGCAAGAGACAACATGCATGACACCATTCGGTCTTCTCCATGGCCGTGAAGTCACAACAATGCTTGACGCTATGTTGCCGCATGAAATTGATGGCATTAAAACAAGTGCAGACTACGTAACTCAGCTTGCTGAAGAAGCCCGACAACTTGCCTGCACATGTATTCGTCGCCACCAGGACTATGACACAAGGCGCTACAATCTTCGCCACAGACCAGTTTCCTACAAGCCAGGAGAGAAAGTTTGGATCTGGACCCCAGTTCGCCGTCGTGGCCTCTCAGAGAAGCTCTTAAGACAGTACTTCGGGCCGTATAGAGTCCTTGGGCGTCTCAGTGGTGTTAACTATGAGGTTATTCCCAACAGTCCACATGGTTAAAGGCGTCAAAGACACGCACTAGAAGTTGAGCACGTGGTTTGTATGAAGCCTTATTTGTCCGAATGAGCCCGTTGGCTGCAAGTGACTGCAAACCCTGCCACCATAAAGATGAAGCATTGGGACGATGCCTTCTAGGAAGGGAGGCTAACGTTACGGTTATAAGCCGTAAGCACAACAGAAGAGGAAGAAGCCAGCATCGTAAGTGGCAGTTTCTGGCCTTTTTAAAAAAAAAACGACGTCGCGTGTTTGCTCTTGCGTTTCGCGCTTGTGTGCGAATAGAGCCTCGCTGTTCTCGTCGAAATGAAGCCTTGTGTCCTGTTCTTTCCGCGATGCGACAATATAACGAATTTTCTCCACAGACAATCCAAGAATTTCACCCCGGATTTTGGCCTTCTGGTACGAGCATGCATTTGCCACCAACAAAGCTCGAAGCATTGGCTGCGTGCACGGCGCATTATAAGAGAGCAAGGGCTCGTTATTGCACGCGGTTCAAGGGCGAGGCGGGCAGGCGAGTTTGTGCCCCACGAGACAACGTTGCGGTCGTTCTTGCCGCTGCGAGAGCATGTGCAGTGCCTACCCCCTCTCTTTAAACCAAAAAGAAAATACATTTGCGTTGGCAATGCGAGGTCTTTAGTTAGTGTCACATATGTCAGGCCGCGCTGCTTATAAAGGGCTCTTTACCGAATAGTTTTCCGCAGTATCTGTGTCTATGTCGTTCGCATCTTCGTTTTACACACCATGCGCATATGCATGGTTTCACTGCACATGCATGATATGGCCCCAACAACCTTCAGCTTTGCTTTTTTCTAAATGCGGACAACCGTGTCATTACCACCGAGGGGATGTCAAATTAGATACTCATGAAAATTCTACAAGACCACGGTGATGACGGATCTTCGGAGGTCGGCTCTTCACGCGCTTTCGTCTTGTGCCGTGCCACGAGTTCGCGGGCTTGTAGCTTTGGCGATTAGCAGATTAGTTCTGACGACATCACAACAGCACATTGAATGCACTGGAATGAATGCGATAGCAAGATATTGTAAAGTTATACAAAGTAAATCTGGCAGCCAACTCTTTTGAATTCGACATCTCGAAACTCCTACAAAACGCTGGTTTGAGCAAACACTGCCGCTCAAACAGTCTTTTTGTGTTGAAAGCGCACAGCTGATACTTGCAGAGATAGCACGCACGCCAATAATCACGACCACCCTTAAAAGCGTTGTTAATACTCGAGCTACCCCCCCTTACCCCGTGTTTTTTTTTCATGCTCGCTCACGATGAAAGGTTTCCTTTTTTTGAAGAAGAAGAGGCGCTGTGATCGTCAGAGCTTACGGACATGTTTCGTAAGGACTCTGCATTTTCACCTTGCTGCATCGCCACAAATTCCTTTTTATACGTCTGAAATTCCTTTTTATACGTCTGAAATTCCTTTTTATACGTCTGCCTCTCTTAGATTATATCTCACACATTAGGCACTCACTGTATGCTGATGATGTTACCATATGGACCTGCACAGGCTCAGATGGACAAATCTGTGACGCGTTACAAACAGCCGCCAACACTGTGCAGGAGTACGTAAGGAAAGTGGGCCTTAGTTGTTCTCCCAAGAAATCCAAGCTCTTAGTAATTAGAACCAAAAACAAGAAGGATGACCCCTACGGTGGAGTGCGCTCCGCAATTGATATCACAGTAATGGGGAACACTGTCCCCCCTGTTGGCACTATTAGGGGTTTAGGATCGCTCATCCAGCATAACATTTATAACACAGAAGCTATCAACAAGTTACAGGCATCCGTACAGCTAATGACAAGGCTTCTAAGGGGAGTGGCAACGAAAAATCAGGGAATGAAGGAATCCAACCTCTGCCAACCTATGCAAGTTAATCCACGCTTTTGTAATCAGTCGAGTCACCTACTCGTTCCCCTATTACAAACTCAGAAAGAATGGCGTGGAAAAACTAAACTCCCTAATTAGAGAAACATATAAATGTGCCTTAGGACTTCCCAGATACGCAAGCACAGAAAAACTACTGCGCCTCGGTATCCACAACACAGTGGAGAAACTAATAGAGAGGCATTTAACGGCACAAGAAGAAAGGCTCTTACGAACCAAAGCAGACTTGCACATACTCAACCGTCTCAGACGACGCACTTGTTGCACGCTCAACAACAAGGTTTTCCTGGCAGCTGCAACTCGTGCAGACATTATAATTACCGTAATTACTCGAATCTAACGCGCACCTTTTTTCCCGTTAAGCGAGTTCATAAATCGCATGCGCGTTAGAATCGAGTACGAACAAAAAATTACGGTCAATCTATTGCCATCGGCAAATCCAAAATGGCCGCCCCCTACGTGCGTCGGCATGGCGCGTCGTACATTTCTGCCTATGTGTTTCCCATGTGCGGCACTTCGTACGTGTACTGAGGAGTTCGTCATCTAGTAGTGCATTAGCATCGACGGCGTGGAAGGGCCGACTCCGACAACTCGAGTGCACCACGATGCCGCTTTTAAAAGAAAAGTCATCGCGCGTGCAGTAACAGACGGAAATCGGGCCGCATCGCGGTCGTTCGGAGTTCCCGAAACGTGCGTGCGGGACCGCCGGAAACAAGAGCAGAAGATTGTCGACAGCAAAGCTTCACGCAAAGGCTTCAGTGGACCAGAGCAGGGTCGGTTTCCGCAAATTAAAGAGCTGCTCGCCGAGTATGTGCTTGAGCAGCGAGCGGCACAGCGGCCCGTGACGACAGAACTGCTTTAAGTGCGGGCTACGCAGTTAGCTTTATAAAAAGGGCTAACGCGGAGCCAGTTCAAAGCGAGCAGGTGCTGGCTAACTAACTTTATGAAGAGGAAAGGCTTTTTCCTCCGAAGGGGAACATGCATATGCGAAAAGTTTTGCGGAGGAGTACGATGAAAAGCTTCACAGTTTTCAGAGATTCGTCCTAAACTTGCGGCGCAACAACGGCTATCTGCTTGGGCAAATCAGGAATGCCGATCAGACGCCTCTTTACTTCGACATGCCTGGCACCACAACCGTCGAAAAGAAGGGGGCGAAGCAAGTTCGCGTGCTGACATCGGTCCACGGTAAAACTACAGTGACGGCAAAGCTCTGTTACACGTCAGATGGGCACAAGCTTTGCCCGGACCTCATATTTAAATGGAAGACGCTCCCGAAAGGAGTCGTTTTTTTCGAGTGGTGTGATCGTGCGGGCCAACGAGATAAATGGGTGCGCGTTGCAATCGATGTCTTACGTTTTTTTTTTTTTCGCGGTGGAAATCGGGTGCGCGTTACAATCGAGGGCGCGGTAGAATCGAGTAAATACGGTAAACCCCTGCCCAAAAATATGCCGGCAGGAATACATGAGGAGAGACGAAACGCAAGAGCAGAAAACATCGCAAAACAATTTCAGGATCGCCCGAACGTTCTGTATGTTGACGCCGCTCGACAAGCGAGAGACCATTACACCATTACGAGGTGACCAGCAAAGGGGAACTTATTACTGCAGCCACCGTAAAAATGGCCTCAGCATTAGAGGCAGAAGATGCCACGATTGCGCTGGCCACCTCGATTACGGCTATCAATTTCATCCTGAGTGATTTGAAAAGAGCGATCATGAAAATTACGATGGGCTGTGTTGGGCCGATCGCGGCCAACATTATCAAAAATAAGAAACGAGACAATAAAATACAACTTATAGGGGGCCCACTCAAGCAAGGAATCCAGAGAATGAGACGGCCCATCGCTTAGCCCGAGGCTTAGTCAACCGGGACATGGACCCCTCCACCCTGAACTTCCCGCAGGAAGGGATCACCACGTATAACGAAATTACAGCCTATTATCGAGAGACTCGCAAGACATACGCGGCCCCGCATGCAGATATGTCAAGGAAACAGGCCAGGATCTGGAGGCAAATCCAAACAGAGTATTTTCCCAGCCCTCATCGGCTGTCTAAAGTTTATCCAGAAGAGATTACACCAAACTGCTGACATTGCAGCTGCATGAAAGCTACCCACAATCACATTCTTTGGGAATGCGAGGGTAACCCCCCACCTAGAACAATACTGCCAGCTTCCTCCGTCGAGGCGTGGAAGTTGCTCGTGTCGTCAGCTGACTACCGTCTTCAGGCAGAAGTGGTTAACTGGGCCAAAACGGTCGTGGCAAGCTTTTGGCCACCTCCCTTCGAACCATCGGCAAATTAAGTTTACAGACCTTGCTATGCCGTCAATAAAGTTGTTTCTCTCACTCTCTCCCTTTCTGTTTGAGCATTCTACAGCAGTTCAAACACACCGGTGATGTTATCTTATGCGCCTTCTAGGCACTAGAGATGGGCCAGCTCATTTGATCTGAGCTTCAGCAGCGCTCGTGCGCCTTAACAGTCTCGAGAAAGTTGCGATGTGTGGGGGCATGTTATCAATTTAAACTTGTTACGGAACATGGCAGAGAGAGCAAAAACATGCCAGGAGTGTCCGTACAATTGCTACCAGCAATAATAATGCTGTTTTTTACCACCAAATAAGTGTTTTGGGTTAGCTCTGCCTTCAGTCCCCTTTTTGTTTGATTTGCACGTTTATTTTCATACTGAACCTCCATATCACGAAATCCTCTTCATTACAAATTTTTCCGGGAATTTATCGATTTCATTATATTCGGGTGCAACTGTATTGAGCGCCTTGAAATCACATGAATTTCACAAGTTGGTAAACAGTGCATCACAATTTGAGCCTCAAGAGGACATGATGAGATACACAAATGAAATTCTAACATATATCGCAACAGCACCAATGCTAGATGTAACAGGACAAGCATTAACCTCACAAAAGATGTCTCGGTGCAGTCATTTTTTCTCTGCTGTATTTACTGAGAGGGCTTTTTTAGTCATCAGTTTGACTGTTAGCCTAAGCGTTTTTTTTTAATCTGTCCTTTTGCATACCATACATTATCACATTCTCCGTTAAGTTTTTTTCTCCCACTGTTCACTGCATTGCTAGTTTTCCTGCTGCCTCACTTTTCTGTCCCATCTGTTGCATTTCACTTTACCGGGTATGCATTTTTGTGCCTATGCTTTTGCTGCTCGTTTCTATCACAGAAGGGTGACTTGAAGGGCAAGTTTGTACACGATACTGAGGGGGGAACAGTGCAAAAAACGAAACGAAGAAAGACTGAACACTGATAATTCTTTCTTTGTCTCATTTTTGATGCCATTTTCCTCTCAGTACTATTCTATCGATCTATATGCTAACACATCTTCAATTGTTTCAATGCGTCTTGAACATCTTCAAATGTTTCAATGCGTCTTGAAGTGTCATAGTACATACAATAATTGGGGTTGTATCTTGTATCTCTCCCTCAAATACTTGTTGCCGAAGAATCATTTATCATATCGCACCATATCACAATACAATTACCAAGTATGCTTGCCCAGCCCTGTGCAGCGAAACTGACGTTGTACTGATTACATTAGCACTGACCCACTACTAGCTTTCTAAAAATATGTCACACGACAAGTTGGTTTTACTTTTCAGTGTTTTCGTCTCTTCGCAAGTATCTGAGAACTCACTTGACGCTGTAGCGCTCCCGGAACATGATGTGGTTTCGGTACGTCCTGTTGACGTCCAAGTCAATCTGTCGGATGTCTGGGGACCACATGCGTGCACGCTCTCGCATCTCCTGCAAATGTGGAGCACAAGGGTAGAGAGTCAAATGTCACATTAAAAGTGCAAAGGGAGCACACGTGCTTTTTCTGGCCAAACTGATGGGCTGAAGTTTTGAACAACACTTTTTCAATTTCATGGTGCCAGCAGACTAACCATGTAAAGCTGCACTAACTCAGTTAGACATCGTTGATGTTCTTATGTTTGAAGTAAGGTTGCGGGGGTTTATTAAGAAAAGAAGGCTCGGATAGCGAGACCGCACGGGACAAAGCTGCCGAGAGACCTTTTTTCTACGCCCACACTTCTAATCCCTCTTCTCAGTCCGGCACATACACGCCGTAATAATATGTACCAGTTTTAAGTGCACTAAATGTTCAAATCTAAGGGGAGATGCTGCTCACTATAATACATTTTTTTAGTATTCTTGACCATTCTAGCTGTAACTTGTCGCGGATATGTTTGCGTGCCGATTTCAAACATAGTCATTTTTATTGCAGAGAATGTAGTTTTTCAAATGTAAGCATTTTAATGTGCTTTTTTGGGAGCAAAATTTTTTCTAGGCTGAGACCGTACATGTGAACATGGCATAAGCGCACTAAATGCGTTCATTGATCACTGTAACAAGTTTCACTCTAGTATTAAATTTGCCATGTAGGATTCTTCCAATGAAATTGACTTCCTAGACACGACAGTATCTATTGAAGCATGAAAATTAAAGGCGACGCTTTACAGAAAACCGACATACAGCCTACAATACCTAGATTACACTAGTCACCACCTGCGAAACTGCAAACAGGGAATTTTCGTTGGAAAAGCGAGGCGTATAAGAAAGATCTGTAGCGACGAGGGTGGATACAATCACCACTTGAGTAACCTAAAGGAAACATTAGTTGAAAGAAACTACCCGCAAAAACACCTTAAACAAGGTCTACAATGAAGCATAAACTAAGACAAGAAAACAATACTAGCAAAAGAGAAAAAACCCTGCCTGTCGCACAACAAAACCAGTCTCCAGCATTTATAACCAAACAATTGAATGAGCTCCCAAACATATAAAATATCCTTCATAAGTATTATCCAATACTTGCAAGCAACGAGCACCTTAGAAAAGTGTTTCCGAAAGTACCAAAGGTCATGTATCGCCGCAAGGAGAAATTTAAGACATGTTAGTGCAAACAAAGGTAGACTCTCATTCTACTGCCCAAATAAGACCTTGCTCCTGTCCGAGATGCTAGAAATTGTAAATAACTTCAAGATGACATGATAGTTAAAGGTACCAGAAGCGCATCATATAAAACCTAGTTTTACCTGCACTAGTGAAAACGCTATCTACGCAATTGAATGCTCAAAATCTCATAAACAGTACATTGCGAAACAGGGCCGCCTGTTAATGTTAGATTAAACGGCCATAGCACGGGCACGGCAGAGAAATGAGTGGCACAGGATTTTGATGTAGCAGGACACAACTTCGACTAACTCAAACTCTATATACTTCAATAAAACTTCTGGTCCTCAAGAGCCAGAAAATATACAAAATTATACTTTATTCCCAAGTTCAAGACACTCTAGCCAGTAGGTATAAACGTTTCTGAAGGAACTCTAGAATAGATAGGGTATATAGTAGATACACAAAGAAAACCAGTGCAAGTTGAGCCCTCTGCCTAGGAATTTCAAACCTGCCATTGTTAACTTCGTCAGCGGTGCACTAAAGAGTAACGCCTAAACTTTGCCTCTGCTTTTTGCAGGTCAGCAGTAAATTTCTTATTAAGCCAATAATACATAAACTGTGCACTGCTGCCAAACTTGTCAGTTTTCCGTTTTTTGTGAACTTGTTTGATTGTTTGTAAGGATTTCTTGTGTTTTTGTAATGTCTAAGGAGGCTAAGGCCATTGAGAAATTGAGACGGTAACTCAGGGCAGACTTGAGAAGTATAAAAGAAGAGTTACAAGAAGTGGCTGAGCTGAAAGTAGAAATACAGCAGGTTCTAAAAATAAACCAAGATCTTTGCGCCGAGAATGCTAAGCTTTCATGTTGAATTGAGAAACTAGAACAATACCTTTGTGCCAATAACATTGAAACAAAGGGAATCCCACTTGATGGTGAACCTCTATCCATAGAGTAGCAAAGGGGGGGGGGGGGGTGATTAAAAAAATCACAGCGTATACACAGGGTGAATGATGATGAGTGGGCGAAGCTCCTGAGGGGAAATCATTGGTAAAACCGTGGCTCTTCAGTGAAAGTTTGCTCCACTACATCATCAAGAAAGACGTGAGAAACACTGTGTGTATATATACTCGTGCTGCAGAACGCGATGGCATTGGCGCGAGCCTGGTCGTTCTTGATGGAAGATATTGTGACTAGACTGTTTGAGAACCACAATCTGTCGCACACTGCAACTGTGTCCGAACGTAATGTCTAGAAAGTTTCGCTTAAAGCGCGCGTCGACACCTGCGGGCTGAGCTCGCCTGATGAATTTTGCAGGTGCCTCACGAGCTCTCACTGCATCGGGGTCTGCTTGCCGATACGCGCGCTTTCTCGCTGCTTCCCGTTCTCTGGCGTTTTGGAGATCTTCGCGCCGCAGATCTGCCGCTTCGTGTATTCGCATATGGCAAGGTCCTCACGCCGCCTCCATGACGCTTGGGCCTCTCGTTCTCGAATGCTGGGATCTTAGAGGCGGCGTCACGCAGCCAGACGACACGCTTTGGCCTCACACTCTCGCGGCAGAATCTTGGCGATGGCGTCGCGCAGCTTCACGGAGCGCTTCTGCCTGGCTGGCTCACACATCGGGATTCTGTCTGCGAGCACGCGCTGCCGCTGCCTTGCGCGCTCGACGCTCTGCGGCCTTATCCATCGGGCAACTCCGAGCGCGTGCCAACAGCGAACAGATTCTATCACAAACTAGAAGTGGCCTTATCCATCCCACAACTCCAAGTGTGCGCCATCAGCCATCAGCGTATGGATTCTATTACAAACTAGAGGTGGCTACATACACACGCCGAGAATAGACAGACCCACGCCTTAAGGAGCTCCGCCCCTAAAAAGAAATCTCGGAGGCTGATACTGACATCTGCCGCCGAGTGCCTACTGCTAGACATGACCAGTCAAACATAATTGTTCATTTTGTTCGCAGAACCAAGAGGAATGCCTTTCTCAGCAAAGCTAAGAAATAAAAAATAGACACGACAGCACTGGGATTTGAACAATCATCAAGGTGTTCGTCAACAGACACCTTACTCGGTATAGTAAACGACTTCTTGGTGCGATCGTAGAAAAGAAAAAGGAACTGAAATGGCGGTTCGTGTGGACGGCTGGTGGCAAAGTGTTCTTACGAAAGGACGAAAACGCCCCGGTAGTTAGAAGTGCCAGCTCGGAAAACTGAAAAAATGGAGGCATGAGCATTACGTTGTATCTTTATTAAACTTAGCTTCATCAAATGGAGAGTACATATTACTATATTCCATCGTTGAATAAATTAGTTCCTAATAGCAAACTACTTGAACTTTTCTGCCTTGATGTGCGGATTATTAAAAACAGAGGACAAACTGAATTGCCTGTACAAGTCAATAACGCAAAATTTTCACATCTTATTGTAATGTGAAACATGGCTCACTATGAATGACCCCCATATTGTCAAACATAAATACCACGGTCTAGTAAGAACAAACAGCAGAGGTGGGGGGCGTAGCAGTCTATGTTAAGCAATGCCTCGCTCATGAGCTAGTTCAAGAATTTTCTTATGTAACGAGGGATGCAGAGAGCATAATGATACGCTTGGAGCATGTCACAATTGTGCTTATATATCGGCCTCCATTAAGAAACAACCTCACCTTTTTCAATTTCTTAGAACAACTTTTGAATTTCCTCAGCCATTCGTCTTGCCCCTTTGTCATATTGAGTGACGCAAACAGAAATATGTTGGCTTATAACATATCATTTAAACAGCTTTCTGGTTTAATTAATTCATTCATGCACGCAAATGTAAGTACAGAACCTACCAGGCTCACTGTACAAACGTGTACTTGACATATGTACAACTAACATTCACCCAACTGACTATGTTGCTGGATAGTTATCTGCTGAGATAAGGGATCATTTGCCTATATTCTGCTTCATTCCTTATGTTCGTAAGCTAAGGGAAGGAAGAAAAGAAGTACTGTCTTGTAGTTTTCATGCCATAGCATCGGAAACTTTCCGTTTTTTGATACTGCCAACAGATCGGTCATGTGTGTTTGAAAAGCAAGACCCAAATGCTGCGTACGATTTGTTTTTTGAAAAAATGATCCACTGTTATGACCAAGCATTTTTGCTACAACCACGCAACCGAAAGAACAGGAAGATACACAAACCTTAGATAAATACCCACTTGTTAAAAATGATAACGACAAAAAACTCATTGCATCACAAGTTTGTAAAATGCAGAAGTGCTGATCTGTTTAGTGACTTTAGGAAATTTGGAAATAAGGCGAATGCTGAACTGAAGCAGGTGAAAATTAGGTATTACACACAATTATTTGATAAGATAAAGAATGATCTCAGAAAAGTCTGGAATGAAGTCAGAGAGCTCAATGCTATGAAGACAAAGAGCACTGACATCAGCATAACAACACCCACTGGAGTGTTGACAGGTACAGAGGCAGCAGCCGCTTTACATAAATATTATGTTTCTAGCGCGCAGTATCCTAATAAGGAAGAACATATGACCACACCTATCGTGAACAGTACCCGTCTCTCTAACTCAATTACACTTATGCTTGTTACAGCTGCTGAAGTTACTCAACTACTCCTTAAAGTGAAAAACATTGTATCTGCTGGTCATGATGACGTTAAACCAGCACCAATCAAAAATATTGTGGATATTATCACACCCATTTTAGTTCATATCATAAACAGGATGTTCGGAAGTGGTATATTTCCCGATCTACTAAAATAGCAGGAGTGTGCCCAATCTACAAAGGAGGGGATGAACATATTACGGCAAATTACCGGCCCATTTCTGTTTTACCTGTCTTATCATAAGTCTTTGAGAGTGCCTTGAACATTAGACTACAGAAATTCTTTTTGTAAGTACAATGTAATCAGTGACATGCAGTACGGTTTTCAGAAAAAGAAATATTGTGAAGAAGCTGCTCTTAATATGAAACATGCAATTAATACCAAATATTGAAAATCGAATGTATAGATTAGGTCTATTTGTTGATCTCGGAAAAGCCTTTGACTCTGTTTGCCACAACTTATTAATTAAGAAACTTGAAAAGTGTGGTATACGGGGTAACGCACTCAAACTATTGCATAATTACCTAACAAAGCGATATCAGTATGTCAGCATAAATAATTATGTTTCGTCTTACGCGGAAATCACTACGGATGTCCCACAAGGTTCAATATTTGAACCTCTGATGTTCATCATGTATTTTAATGACTTGTGTGAAGTGCCCGAGTCGCCACATTTAGTTTTGTACGCAGACACTAACATTTTCTTTACAGCAGCCACTATACCAGATCTCGAGACAAAGGTGAAATACTATATGAAGCGACTCTCTTCATGATTATGACAGAACTAATTACAAATGAACACTTCTAAAACATAATACATGATATTTACCCCAACTAATAAACCACGAAACTGCAACGCGACTATTGTTTTTGATGACAGAATAATCAAGAAGGTTAAATGTAAAAAATCTCTAGGAGTGTGGTGTCAGAAAGATCTGGCCTGGAACACACATGTAGACAAAACTGTAACAGAATTAAGTAAAACTGTTGGCTGCTTATACAGATTGAATACTCTGGTTCCTTCTTGGCTGGAAATTTCGTTGTATTACGCACTATTTTACTCCCAACTAACTTGCTGCATATTAATCTGAAGCACAACCACACAAAAAAAATTATAAGAAGCTGATTGTGCTGCAAAAACGAGTCCTACGGGCATTTGAGGGTTATCGTGGACCTTTACAGAATTTTAGAACACAGCCTGTTTTTATCAAGTACTCTATGTTAAAGGCAAATCAGGTGTACTATTACAAGTTGTTGCAACATATCAAGCAAAACACGACACACTATATCACTGATGCACCCACCAACCCGTGTTACAGCTTTAGGCAACACTATCTGAAAACACCAAAATTAAGAACAAATTATGGCAAACAGCTACAAAGTTACCAAGCACCTTCACTGCTCAATAAAATACATGAATTTCACAACAGAGTTATGCAAGTGCCAAGTAAATCATTTAAAACATTGCTCATTTCACAAAATACTGAATTTGTCTGACAAAGTTGCTGTATGTATTTTCAATTGCCGTGTCTGAATTGCAAATTTCAGTTGTTGACTTGGGCAAAATGACGTATCAATGTATTATGTAATATTTTTTTGTAGTTTCTTTACAGACATAATGTGTTTATTCTCGCTTTTCCACTTTTTTGTACACATGTTCTTTTAATTTCGTGACTATTCAGAGCAATATGTCTGTACAGTATACTTTGTATTGACTTGCGCTATGTATGGCCTGCGTATCAAACTGTCGTACGAGCAGAAGCCTTTGTCAGGCCACATAGCCTTTAGCTTCTGCTTCCTTTCTGTTATAAACAGAAGAAATAAAGTCAATTCAATTCAACTTCTGCCAACTGGTTCACGACATGAGTATCTTCACCTCCCTACCGCTTCCTTATTTTCTTTTATTGCGATAGCAATTACATGGACACTCTTGGTTGGACTTTGCCGCCTGCGTCCGCTTCGATGGGGGCGTCGCCGTCACTCACCGTATATGTATACGCATCTATATATATTAAAACTCAAGAAAGAGAAAAATCCAGAAAAAGACCCTGGCACGCAGAATCAAACTTGGGACTTCTGAAACGTGCGTGCGAGGCGTTAACCACTGAGTCACGGAAGAGCACGTCCCTCAATGTTTAAACGGCAGGCTATATTTACACTTACCGCTGATGAAAGGCATCTATGGGGGAGGGGGGGCAACTATTGTGTTTTTAGCATTACCAGCAAGATGGTGCAATCAGCGCGCGCCACTACATTGTCACGATGCAGCAGCGCGCGCTATCATTTCCCACGCGGACTTTGCCCCACAAAGTGGAGGGGGTGGACGCCAAGTCGTGTGCCATTATCTTGAGGTGGGGAGGATCATACGTCTTGGCTGGCCATTGGCTTACACTGGAACAATTATGTTGTAGTTACCGGCCGCACAAATGTCACTGCAATCCTTGCAGTCTTCGTTTGCGAAAAGAGCTCACTTTTCAGACACAGCGAATCAACTGAGACCCTTATTCGCGTTCATCTGTACCTTTGAGTACACTTCATCTGTTAATTGTGTGTGAGAAACACAGGGCACATTTCGATCTGCTTGCCATTTTCCACATGACATTCTAATTTGTTGCTACTGCATTCATTGCTTCGCCTTTGCGGCAAAGCTGAGACTGTTATTCCTGTTCCTGCTTTGCTCATACAAGTGGCCCCTCCCCCTCTTTTGTTAGAATGCAGCAGAAAATACAAAGTGTAGACATGCTAGCGCCAAAGAAATCAGATCTGTTCTAGCCTTGAGGAAGACAAGTTCGCTTTTTCAAAACTTCGGCTCAACACAACCCTTGTTTACAAATTTTTCTTCGCAAGCTTCCATCTTCCCCTAGCTGCCATTTTTAAGAAGTAAATTAGCATGACATTTAATGACAAATGCATGCAGTAGAACAATAGACATTCTAAATCCATTTGTACAAAAGTTGTCACACGAACATGCTTAAGTGTCGCAAACATTCAGGAGTTGAACACTCACGAATGAACATTCGCGAGTTGAATGCTCACGAGTTCAACGCTCACGAATGAAATTTCCCCCACTAATGTTTCAAAGCTCTCTTGGTCAAATCGACCCAGTAAAAGCAGTTTTCTTACCAAATACTTGCCCTCCTGCTCAGCCTTGATGCGAGCCACGTCGAGTAGCCGAAGCCAGACTTCAGCTCGAACTGCGTTGGGTATACCCTTAAAGACTCTTCGCCGCAACTGCAGAAATGTGTAGGCAGCGACGTATAAGCCACAGCATGGCAGCACAGAGAGAATGTCCAGCAATTGCCTTTGCACTAAGCTTGAATGAGTAGTCGTGGGGTTCAAGTATTCACACAACTACTACAGTTCTTGAATTCACTTTGATAAGATTTAAAAACTTTCGAAACTTTTAATTGTTCGTAAGAATGAATACATAAACTACATGTAATCCATCTGAGGAGGTGGTTTGACAGCATTGTGGTGTTGCTAAGCCATGAAACCCCCTAATATGCAAAATCTGCAGTAACGCGAACCCACACTTCAAGGTAAATAGTTCATAGTTCCTGCACACAGTGGCATCGCCAGGGGTTGCATAACGAGACTGTGTCCCTCCTGGAGTTTTTTATGTCATGGCATACAGAGCAGAAAATGTCATTCATCATCATCACCATCAGCCTGACTACGTCCACTGCAGGACATACATACAAACACTGCAGGTCATGGCATACAGAGCAGAAAATGTCATTCAGCCACCTCTTTTGAGATAAAAACTTTTGATATATATATATAAAAAAATGCTGCCAAAAACAGCATGGCAGTTATGAAAAAAAAAAGGGCCAGGAGCATCTGTTAGGCAATGCTATGTTCCAGAAATTCTGGTGTTCCCAAGGGTTCAAAAGAAAATCCGTTTCGTTATTAGTAGAATCTCGATGATTCGAATTCATAGGGAGCACACAAAATATTTGTATCATCCTGAGTTCGTATGAACTAAAGCTAGCTGAAACTAATAATTCAAATAAACGAAAGCTCTATTGGGGTCAACTACTTCTTGCTGAAAAAGTCCATGGCCTGTTTTTTCAACTTTTCTGCCTTCGCTGTCTCTCAAGAAAGCCACATGAAAGGAATAAAACTGCTGCGGTTTCCTCCCTCACGCTGCTGACACTTGAGGTGCGTTCATACTTGGCCTATAAGGGAGGCTGCAAAACTCGCTAAATTCACTCGATTTGTTGCCTAAGCTGCTGGAAAACTGCACCGCAAAGTTGACAGAAAAAAAATTGCGATAAAGCATTTACACTTGAGAAGCGAAGCAAAAAAAAAAAACGACAGAGCGGCAGGAAAACCACATCTACGTACGTCATAAATGTTCACATTCGTTCTGCCCCTCGTACATGCCCTCCCCACTCCCATCTTCGCCACTTTGTGAATTTATTCCACTTCGCCAATTTACTGAGCATTAAAATTCCTACCAAGTTCTAGTTGTGCACGCAGCGCACTAAAAAGAAACAGTTCACACCTTAAGCGCTGTTAGGGGAGGTATGCGAGCAGAAATGACACGAGCGGACATACCTGCGGCAGCGGTGGATTTAGCCCTTACGCGAGACACGGCATGCCCACGTGAGACACGTAGGGGCATGCCGACTTGCTGCTGCTGTACCTTTTACTTACCGTGTTCTAGGGGATTTTAATTCAAACCAGGCTCTCAATAAATGCATCCTCGTTGAGGCTGTGAGCTTGGTGTGAGCTTGGTCACGCTGCATGAGTAGTTTGCAATTGCCTCGACGATGCGAGACGCTGCTGACACCTTTGCTAAAACATTGAATTTGTGGCATTTTGTTCCCAAATTAAACCACATGGTTTGAGCTAGTGCAGCCAAAACCGAGCGGGAAGGCAATTTGACTTGCGTGGTGAAAAAATCGGTCTCCGCCTGATTTTTTTCACGTCGGCTTTGTGACGTGGTTTTCCGGCCACTTAGGCAGCAAAGCAAGGGAAATTCCGGTGAGCTTTCCTGCATTCGTTCTCTTTGAGGCCAAGTGTGAACAGGCCTTCTAAAAACAAGCCTTTTCGCTTGTGTGCAGTGGTTAATTGCATGTTTGTATGATCCGTGGTGGCTGGGGGAACTGTTCATATAACACCAAATCATAGCACAATTTATGCAACATAGTTAGTCTGAGCATACCTTGAAATTCATATCATGAAATTCAGATCAACTGTAATTGTATCATCGAGATTCTATTATCAATATGACAGGCAAGATAATTTATCGAGCTTAGGTGAAAAAAAGCGAGTGGACACAAGCATTAGTAGAATGGAATGCTTGCATGATTGACAGAGCGCTACTGATGAAGAAATACAGGTTTTGTGATTGCACTCTGGCGGATGAAAGCCATTTGTCGTTCCATGTGGCGAGATACGATGTAGTGAGTGGGTGTGTTTAAATCTGTCCCATTGAAAGCACCAGCTACCAATCTCAATGGAATCTCTGCTTGTTTTTTATGCTTTTAATTAGTATAGCCTACTGGCTAGAATATTTTGAAATGGTGTTAAGAGCGTATCGAAGAATTGGGAAAAGACGAGACAATAGAAGCAAAGAGTGCCGACTTCCAACTAGTTTTTTATTTCGATAAGTCGCACCCTCACTATGCGATGCAAGAGTGAGGGTGCGACACCTAGAAAAAAAAAAAGAAACAGTAAAGGATGTACTATCAGCGCCAAATTAAACTCGAACAGCGGCAAGCCTTCGCGATGGTTCAGTGCATGCCATGTGGCTATCACGATTGGCAGCCGCGCGCGCCCTGTTTGGCAGCTCTGCGCATCATTTGACGCAGATAGTACATGTGCGACGAGCATTCCTTCATCATTTCACTTCGAGCATATCACCACATGCGCCCTAAAACCCAGCCAGGTAATACCTATTTGTTTATTTAAAGTGAAATGGATGGTGTGCTAACGCACTTATCGACTAGCTTGCTGTTGGATTATGGAAAAGGTGCGCACATGGGCAGGTGCAAGAGTGTAGACAGAGTGCAGGCGTACCTTAGTGGTGTATTTGGTGCTCTTGGTTCGCTCCTGCTGGACAATCAGCCATTTTTGTTTAGAGAAGCAGAGGAAGAAGGCAATGCACACCACAGTGAGAAGTTAGCAGGAGAGAGGGAAATTAGTAGAAAGACACACTGGTAAAACTGTAAGAATAAATAAGGAATCTTTTATTGCTGGTATTTAGTAGCACAGATCCTACACTTAGGCAACCTAACTGCATAATCACACAATAGTAATTGTTATTCTTACTTACGTCTTGCACGTAGCAGTAAAACTTTGGTTGGGCCTACTTGATACATAGCATTCAAAATGAAAACTTGAGCGCCAACCAAGATGGCCCACAAAGAATAGAAGAGACAAGCACTGGCACCAGTTTTCATCTCTCCGATTCTTAGTGGTCCATCTTGGCTTGCACTGAAGCCTAAGTGCACATAGCAACTTCTTTCATCTATGTAATAGTTGTCCTAGCTTTGCATCGTACACACTATTTGATCATATTACTTTGTGAGCCCTTCTAGCTGTGATTGTTTCAAATAGACCCGCATGGAACTTCTCTGTGCCAACAGTGAGTAATGGCAACACTCAGCCAGCTTGTTACAGTAACTATACAAAGGAATTATTGCACAGCATTTGATCCTCAGGTTTCTTTAATTGCAATTAGAATCACTGAGCCCAGCACATGTCTTAGGCAAGGTTCGACATTTCATTGGAGGCCAGGAGTCTTTGTTAGTGTTCACATTGCTCGATTAGGGATTCTGCAATCTGGGAAGCGCTCTTAGATGACACCGCTGCCCTGCAAGATTTTCTGAGCATAGTCGCACTTTGCTAGTCTAGCCAGAACTGTGTTCTCACGAGTGGGCACACGAACTTGCCTTCTCGTTCGGGTAGTACTTGTCCCAACTCTCGAGCATCTTACGCCACTTGTTGAGACGCACATTCTCCTGGTCACGAACCTGCACAATGGACGACTGCTGGTCAGTGCAGCCCTCACAGTCAGGAGTTTCCACAGAGTAATAAACGTCGGTATCGTATCTGTTTGCACAAAATCTATAGCCCAGGAGAAAGCACAAGATACAAGTTGAACAAGATCTTAGCACATTGCAATGATGCCAAAATGCCATTACCGTATTTACTCGCATAATCCTTGCACTCACATAATTCTCGCACCCCCCACATCGCCCAAGAAAAACTACGATTTTTTTTTCCTAGAGTAAGTATCGCAGCCCCGAAAACTGCCGCAATAATGTCTGCTCGTTCCAGCCAATAATGATGATAGCGCACACCATCTGGCGCCATCTCTTAAGTATCAAGCGTACTATTGCACGGAGATTCAATCCAAGCCGAAGTGGCCAGTGCGCGTTGCGGCGTTTTTTGTATGTTGTGTCAATAATCTTGGCACGTTATGGGGTGATACTGAAGCCACACGGCTGCTTCAAGTTGCAAATGATAGATCATGCGCTAAACAACGGCAACAGGGCCTCCGGTAGGCCCTTCGAAGCCTACGAGTTTTGTGTTCGGTACTGGTGACGGCAGCTGAAATCCACGAAGACGCGTTGGGCCTGCCGTGTGCCTAAAACTGGGATTGATGGTAAACTTTATTTCTTCGGAAGGAAACTGCGGACGATTCTGTTAAATAGCCATCAGTCCAATACTGACGTCCTACGCTTACCTTTTGAGGGCTCCTGTTGAGCGCCGACCGCTACCGCTACACCCGCAACGCCCACAAGCTTCGCGTATGGTATTCTAATTCTCGACTATTTGCTTCCACTTTTTGTGTCTCAAATAAATCTTGCCTTGTGTTGAACCGCTGCTTTTATTGTTGAGGTAAGTTCTAATTAGTACTTCTTAAAGCTTGCTGTAAGTTGCTGATGTGAAAATCACGATTTGCGGCCACTTCGTTTTCTTTTTCGCTTTCTGCGGTTTCGTGGAAAGTTTTCCCCGCGTAATTCTCACACCCCCCAACTTTGCATCGATTTTCTGGCAAAAAGGGTGCGAGGATTATGCGAGTAAATACGGTATAACCTACGTCTTAATACAGCATCAGATATGGCATGATGCAGCATCAAACAGACTGCCTTGCTCGGCCCCCAAACTATTGAGATAATCTCAAAGAGGATAAATGAACACTTCAGACAGGCTCAGTTTTATATGTATTGTTACTTGAAGATGTTCAATAATTTCATTAAAACAGTACATGGGATACCTACTGGCCATCGCACTGCTTAATTAGCAAATACACAAAAAAGAAAGTTTTCGAATAGGTCCCAAAGAAATAGAGTTAAGGCCACTGCGCATGTGCAAAACCCAAACTGCTTTTGAATTTTGGGTTGGGAACCCTATTTCTCGAATTTATCGGATGTTCCAAAGCCTGCCCCAAAAGTTTTGGGTCAGAAAAACGCGATGGCACCCACTGAAGTGATGGCTCTCTACCAAGATTAGAGCGACATGAAATATGAAGTGTCCAAAGCGCTGCAGACCCTATTCGAAAACTCATTGCTCCTGCTGGACCCAAAGCGTCCATACGCAAGAAGCTTCGGGGCCACTATTCAAAACTTCCTAATGTTTCTTTCCAAGCTCGTAGTTTGGAAAAAAATGATACAAATAACATAGAGGACGGCATAATGAGAACAGACAAGACTTGCATATATCTAAGCTGACATCGAGCAGAAGAATAAGGGACCTTGGCTGGTCATACAATGCATAGAATGAACAACTGGCGGACATTAAGAGCAAGCAACCGAATGGATGGGAAGGCAGAGAGTTAGATGAAGTGACGAAATTTGGAAGCTCACAGCAATAAAATGAAACTAGCTCGCACAAGATAGGCTGAATTGGAGATTGTGCAGTGAACTAACAGGCTGAGAATGACGATTTCTTCTGAATTGGCTGGTAGGTAGCAGTGAATATAACACATGCACTCTCCATTTTATACTTTGCAGGCAATGTCGTCAAAGCTACCACAGTACACTCAATGTGGCCCTAAATTATCAATCTGCACATTTTTTATGCTTTTCGTCAACATGTACCAAACATTTTCTACAACACAACTACCTCAAGAGGAGAGATTCCCCTACAGCTATTTATTGCACAATGTTCAGAAACAATTTTCTGGAAAGAAAGCTGCTATTTTTATCAAAAACTCTTACTGGTCTGTAATTCAAACCATGGACCTTTTCTATCTCACTCTATGATCACTCTATGGTCTACTAGAATATTGCAGTGAAGCATGAATCAATATGCTGACTTGTAATCATATTCGTAGAGCAAAAAACCAGATGCAAACACAAGATCACAGGAATTCAAACACAACTTTGACTGCGAAATAAATCGAATATCTTTCAAATATTTCTGAAACATTTCTGAATTGTTTTTTATACTCCGAAGTGAAACTGCAGAAAATAAATGACAGAATTTCTAAGCATATTCTTTTTAAATAGCAACATGAAAGTATTTTTTCTTTTAGCTAGGTTGACAAAGTGCCGGCGGGATAGTGTTTCATAGTTGTTTCATAGAGGATGAGGCAATTCAAAAGCCTAATTGTATTTATGTACATTATTTGATGTAAAAAAGTATTCACTTAGACTATACCTCTGCCAAAGCTGTCATCTCCACATTGGCGCAAGCGTTTTTTGAAGTCGATACATTTGCAACTGAAGCAGAATCTGAAAGGCAGCTTTGCCGCAATAACAAAGTGTGACAGGGTGAAGCATATTAAAAATTTGAAGGGGCCACTGTCAATCGAACGTTGACTGTAGTTCCCTTTGAAAAATTCGAATACAATAGTTAAAATATTGTGAATATGGAATCAAATAGTAAACAACATTCCAAAAATTTTCGAAAACTTCAATATTTGCACAACCCTATCAATAGGCTGAGACACTAACATGGTGAGTACAGAAAGTTCAAAAAGCTGAAAAATGACCGACTAATTTTACATTAAGCAAGACGTAATCCAAGTAATCTGTATGGATTTATTCTGTAGCTTTATGCAACAAACTCCCAGAAGTATTCAGCCAAACTTATTTTCAGGGTAACCAGCAAGTACGTAGCTGTACACTATTTAATTTATGTGTGTAGCCTAGATGAAATATGCAGAAAATTGAAAATTAGCATTTGGATGGCGGTTGCAGTGAGCTAATTTCAGTGCAGAAGTCGACATTGCGGTATGACAAGAAAGGCAGTTTTATGGCAATATGTTGAAATCTTTCCCTCCTTCTCCCCAGTTTCAGTTAGCAATCTGGTTATACGCAGGGGCGTATTACATGAGAAAAAATGTGGTACTAGTTTCAAGCAAAAGCTTTGGACATACGCACATTTGGCAAGTCCGTGCACTACCCATCCCATGACTACTATAGCACCAGAGTTTCCTCTAGTGTACTTAACTTAGCTTGTATTAGCGCGGCACATATTAAAATAAAAGGAAAAAGACCACAGAGACGTCTAGAAAGGGAGACGCTAAACTTCCAACTATTTATTTCATGCCCTTTGCATCCATCTTAAAAACACAACACATCTTGCACGTGGTGTCATTCCAAGAAACGTCATTTCTTTATCTGTCAGTGCAAATGATGGTGAAATCACACACAAGTTTCCTATTTATGCTACAGCTTAAGCTTCTTTAATTTCAAGTGTCAGTTGATTACGAGACCAGCTGTAAGGATCGGGGAGCACCCACAACCTTTGCAGTGCGCTGCTAGGAATCCTCCTGCTGAAAGTTTTTTTTGCGTTGTGATCATGTTCCCGTAGCCTATCATCAAGACACCATTTAGTCAGCCCTATATAATACCTTCTGCATGATACCCAGAACATGTACACAATGCAGCACACGCAATGACATGGTTGTGTCACATTAATATCAGATTGTTTGCTGATGACTGTGTTCTGTATAAGAAAGTTATATTCCAACAAGATCAGGTTGATTTAAGTCTTGCAATAACACATGTTAGTGAGTGGTGTACTTCGTCGTCAATGACATTAAGCCCTGATATAACTACCTAGGAGTAACCATTACAAGCACACTATTCTGGTCCTCATATATAACAAATGTCTGTGCATCAGCTTCTTGTAAGCTTGGTTTTCTGAGGCACAAATTGAAAAAAGCCCCTCCGAAATCAAAAATGCCCATGTACAAAGCGCATATTTTGACTACACTTGAATATGCATCAATGGTTTGGGAACCTTTTCACAAAAAGGATATTCAAAAACTTGAAATGGTTCAAAGACGCACTGTACATTGTATTTTTTTGAAGTTTAAATCAACTGATTCTCCCACAGAATTAATGAACGGCAACGACATCCCTGTACTTGAAAAACGCCGCAGAATAGCATGCCTGAAATTTTTGCATTCCATTTTTAAGTGCAAGCTGAATATTCCTGCCCACAAATACATACAACCATTTTCCCCTTACGCATCTAGGCATCGTCGTATGCAAAACCTGCTCCCATACTCTGCTTGGACTAACATCTTTAAAAATTCCTTCTTTCCCCAAACAATTATTCAATAGAATAGCTTACCACCTGATGTCGTTTCATGTGATGACTTTCAAAAAGTGTTGCTCGGAGCATCCGAACTGTGACATGAGCGCACCTTCTCTATATTTCTAGTGCTTGTTTTGTCTATACACAGCTCTCATGCAATATCAATCCTTTGGATTTTTAATCCTCGTTATTTGTAATGCTTCAGACATTTTGTGTGTATAAATTTGGCTGTGCATATGTGTATATTGTTTTTCTTAGTGCTTTAAGACATCACTCCATTTCTGCTGTTGTTTATTCTTATATATATATGTTGTTATATTTTTGTTACATTTCTCGTAGCACCCTTTTTATATTCTTGCAATTTGTTTATTGTGGAACGGGGTTTATTGGCACAAGTAGCACTTGAACGGTAGGTCTATTGACGCGGAAAGCGGGCGGCAGCAACGGACTCAGGAATCACAGCAATCGGGGCAAACGCTCGCGCCTTGCTCCTCCTGCTAAAGGCGTGACCCACTGCGGCACATATTCTTCTTCCTCTCTACAATACCCCGGCGACGAAGACGAGCCATCCTGGCAAGTCAAGGTGACGAGATTAGGAGTGGGTCGTGATAGGGCTTGAGACGACTCACGTGGACAGTCTCACGACCAAGGCATCGCCTGTCTGTAGATGGCGTGATCGGCTCGATCACGTATGTGACAGGAGATCGACGTTCGACGACGCGATAAGGACCGTGAAACTTGGGGGCAAACTTAGCGGACAGACCTGGGGAGTGGAAGGGAAGTCGGAGCCAGACAAGCGAGCCCACGGCAAAAGTCTCGACTTGCTGGTCGCGGTCGTGGCGGTCTTTTTCGAATGCTTGCTTGTCCGAGGTGAATGATCGGGCCAACTGACGACACTCTTCAGCGTGGTGCAAAATTTCAGAAAGAGGGCTGAACTCTGAGACGTCGGGACGATACGGCAAAATGGTGTCAAGGGTGGAGCATGGCTCACGCCCATATAGAAGAAAGAAAGGCGAGAAGCCTGTGGTTGACTGCGTCGCGGTGTTGTACGCATAGGTCACAAATGGGAGAATGACATCCCAGTTTGAGTGATCGGTATTGACATACATGGCGAGCATGTCTCCTAGCGTTCGGTTGAAGCGCTCAGTTAGACCGTTGGTCTGCGGGTGGTAGGCTGTAGAGGTGCGGTGCACCGTGTGGCATGCCCGAAGGAGTTGTTGTACAACTTCGGATAAAAAGACACGCCCTCGATCACTTAGTAGTTCACGTGGTGCCCCATGACGCAGTACGAAGCGTCGCAAAACGAAATTGGCTACGTCACGTGCACCTGCCGTAGGTAGTGGAGCTGTTTCAGCATACCTCGTCAGATGATCGACGGCGACAATGATCCATCGATTTCCAGTGGCAGTGTAAGGAAGGGGACCATATAGATCGATACCAATGCGGTCGAAAGGGCGCGCCGGACACGGTAGAGGCTGTAATAATCCGGGTGAATGGGCAGCTGTCTTTCGTCGTTGGCATAATGAACAAGACCGAATGTATTTTCGTACAAAAGTGTACATACCACGCCAGTAGTAACGCTGGCGGATCCGCTGATATGTTTTTAACACACCAGCGTGAGCATGTTGTGGGTCGGCATGGAAATACGCACAGACATCAGATCGCATGTGGTGTGGTATAACCAAGAGCCATTTACGACCATCCGCGTGGTAGTTTCTGCGGTATAGTTGCGCATCCCGTATGCCGAAATGTGTGGCTTGTCGGCGAAGAGCGCGTGGGTATGCAGACGTTGAAGAGTCAGAAAGAATGTTAAGGAGAGATGTTATCCATGGGTCTTTCCGCTGTTCAGACGACATGCTTGTGACGGAAATGGGAGCGAGGGAGAAGTTGGTGTCCGAATGCAGGTCTGCGGTGGATTTCACTGGTGATCGTGAGAGGGCGTCCGCATCAGAGTGTTTTCGTCCTGAGCGGTAGACGACACGAATGTCGAATTCTTGTAGGCGAAGAGCCCAACGTCCAAGGCGACCTGAAGGATCTTTTAGCGACGCCAACCAACAAAGCGCGTGGTGATCGGTCACAACGTCGAAACTCTGTCCGTACAAGTAAGGACGAAACTTGCTTAACGCCCAAACGATTGCGAGGCATTCTTTTTCAGTTACGGAGTAGTTCATCTCCGCTTTTGTGAGTGCGCGGCTTGCGTATGCGACGACGTACTCCGGAATACCGGGCTTTCGTTGCGCGAGTACTGCTCCCAGACCAACGCCACTGGCATCTGTGTGCACTTCAGTGGGGGCACTTGGGTCGTAATGACGTAGAATTGGTGGGGACGTAAGTAGGCGGCGCAGTGTAAGGAAAGCTTCGTCGCATGCCGGGGACCAGTTAGAAAGATTAGCTGGACCGTTCAGTAGTTGTGTAAGTGGGGCTATTATTGTTGCAAAGTTGTGGACGAAACGACGAAAATACGAGCACAAGCCGATGAAGCTCCTAAGTTCTTTGAGTGAAGTCGGCTTCGGAAAGTCGGCTACGGCTCGAAGTTTGTCGGGGTCGGGGCAAATTCCATCCTTTGACACAACGTGACCAAGTATAGTAAGTTGGCGAGCCCCAAAGCGGCACTTCTTTAGGTTAAGTTGGAGGTTTGCCTTGGTAAGACACTGAAGAATGGTGCGCAGACGGTCGACGTGGGTAGGGAAATCAGGCGAAAATACGATAACATCATCGAGGTAACATAAGCATATCTGCCATTTAAGGCCGCGTAAAATGCTGTCCATCATTCGCTCAAACGTTGCAGGTGCATTGCACAGACCGAATGGCATAACCATGAATTCGTATAGGCCATCCGGCGTAACGAACGCTGTTTTGGGACGGTCACACTCTGCCATCGGAACCTGCCAGTAACCTGAACGTAAGTCCAGCGAAGAAAAGAATTCGGCACCTTGTAGGCAATCGATAGCGTCGTCGATGCGGGGAAGAGGGTATACGTCTTTCCGTGTAATTTTGTTCAGTCGCCGGTAGTCGACACAAAATCTAATCGAACCGTCTTTTTTCTTCACTAGCACAACAGGTGAAGACCAGGGGCTAGAAGATGGTTTGATGACACCGCGCTGAAGCATATCATCCACCTGCTCTGCAATTACACTTCGTTCCTTGGGTGATACGCGGTAGGGGCGTTGCCGCAAAGGAGGGTGCGTTCCGGTGTAGATTGTGTGAGCGACGGTGTTAGTTTGACTCAGTGCCTTTTGAGGAAGGTCAAATGAATCTCGGAATTCATGCAGAAGGGCTATTAGCTGGTCCCGTTGATCCGAAGGAAGCTTGCTGTCGATGGAACGATTGAAGATATCCGAGGAGTAGTCATCCCGCGTAAAAAGAGGAGTAACGGCGTTCAGCTGAAGTTGCTGGCCAGGGTCGTGGGACTCAATAGGCACAATAACGTTGTCGTCAACAGGATGTACATAGCCCAGTGTTTCAAGAGCTCTTAAGGTGAGAGGGCATGAGCTAGGATTGCAAACGACAATTCCGGAAGTATCTTGATGAGGTGGCAGAACGGCGTAGGGCAGAGACGTACCGTGGCGGCGACTGAAAACGTCAGATGGAGAGAACACAACGGTAGAGCCGGACAATTCAGTGCGATTGACGGGGACAACGATGGCACTAAAAGGAGGAACATCAACGTCGGAAGCTACAAGAAGCTTGCCCAGCTGAGTGCGTTCATTGTCAGTAGATGGCGCATCTGAAAACACAGATAATTCTACCTGCGCGCGAGCGCAGTCAATTACGGCGTGGTGCCGTGACAAAAAATCCCATCCTAGTATCACGTCGTGGGCACAAGTGGTCAACACGAGAAACTCGATGTGGTACAGGACGTTCTGAATGATTACTCTCGCTGTACATGCTCCGACTGGTCGAATAGGTTGCGAGCTCGCGGTATTCAGCAATACGTCGGAAGGCGGCGTCGTTACTTTTCGTATCGAACGGCAGAGTTTTTGACTCATCACAGATACGGCGGCACCCGTGTCAACAAGCGCAAGAGTTCGTAGACCTTTAACATACAGTTCCAGAACGTTTGTGGGGGACGGGCGAGGACTTCTACAATGCGACGATTTCGCAGCTCGTCCCTCCGGAGCTGCGGCAGTCAGTTTTCCGTCTCTGCGGGGTTCGGTCGGCGACGCAGCGGGGACGGAGAACGGTAGCGGCGTGGTGAGGATGAGCGCCGGGGACCGAATGGTCGGTAGTCGGCAGCGGGGTGGTGGTCTATTTCGGATGGGGACGGGTCGCGTTGCACTGATTGTCGGTCGTATTGACGGGGAATTTCTCGTTGCGCGTTGTACGGGGCCGGGAAAGAGTCGTCAGAGTACCTTGGAGCTGCAGCCGGGCCCGTTGCGAAGCGCCGGCGACAGAAGCGCGCCACGTGACCTGGATATCCGCATGCATAACAGATCGGACGATTGTCAACTGTGCGCCAAGGGTTTCCGTGATAGCGCTGTTGTGTTGCTGGAACTGGCGTCGTTGGTGCTCGTAGAGGCTGGGGAGTCGGCCGAAGTGGAGGTCGTGGTGGAGTAGCAGCAACAGCAGCGTAAGTCAATGGCGCGGTGACAGGTGTTGTCTGAGAGACGGGCGGCAGTGCCTCAGATACCTGCGCCTGTATTACCTGTCTGATGGCGGGCGCGAGACGCTCAGAAGAGGGCTCCGTTGCCGGTTGATACGACAGACACGAAAGTTGTCGGGCCACCTCCTCGCGTACATATCGTTTGATTTCCGTAATGATTGTGTTGTTGTCTCCACCTAGGGTCAATGCCGCGAGAGTTTCGTCGGTAGTCGCTGGCCGCCGTGTCATGACCCGCTGCTTGCGCAATTCCTCGAAGCTCTGGCAAAGAGTGGCGAGTTCAGACACGGTACGGGGGCCCTTGGCCAGCAGCATCTGGAAGGCGTCGTCTATCCCCTTCAAGATGTGCTTGATCTTGTCTGCCTCGATCATTGAAGGGTCAAGGCGCTTGCACAAGTCGAGCACATCCTCGATGTAGCTCGTGAAGCCTTCCCCCTGAAGCTGTGCGCGTCCCCGTAGGCGCTGTTCGGCACGGAGCTTGCGTACCTCGGGGCGACCGAACACATCGGTAATGCGTAGCTTGAAGGCACCCCAAGTGGCGAATTCCGAGTGGTGGTTGTTAAACCAGAGACTCGCCACCTCTTTCAGGTAGAAGGGTACATATTGAAGCTTCGAAGGGTCGTCCCACTTGTTGCTTGCGCCTACCTTTTCAAATGTCGACAGCCAATCTTCTACGTCTTGCTCATCGGTACCGTCGAAAAAAGGTGGATCGCGCACGCGTAGCGAAGTGGGCACGATGACCATCGGAGGCTGGGTCGTACCTTGCTGGGTGGTTTCTTCAGCCATTTCTGGGATGGCAGGTAGTTTCCTGTTGCGGAGTTCCAGGTTGAAGTACCCCGCACCTCCACCACTCTGGAACGGGGTTTATTGGCACAAGTAGCACTTGAACGGTAGGTCTATTGACGCGGAAAGCGGGCGGCAGCAACGGACTCAGGAATCACAGCAATCGGGGCAAACGCTCGCGCTTGGCTCCTCCTGCTAAAGGCGTGACCCACTGCGGCACATATTCTTCTTCCTCTCTACAATTGTAATAATTTTTCTCGATGTCTGCATATATTGTTTATTGTAATGTTCTCCACCTACCTGGGCTTCAGTGAGCACAGTATTTTCTAAATAAATACATAAATGTAGATTTCCTTTTTAGTTGGTGCAACTTGTCACGTGGTCATGACTTTCATTGCACATGCCCTTAGTTTGTTTCATAAGGGTGAAGTATGTTTCAATAAACCAGCTGTTAGTCTGCGATTGTGCTGTCAACTTTGTTTGTGGCATCTCATCTTTAGTGCAGTTAAATTTCTTAATAATGTCTTAGAAACTAGGCCCTCAACATACAGCTCTCACGTTCTATATAATTTTCAGAAGTTCTGTTCTCATGAGTAGTATTATAAACTATGCACCGTAGTGAAACAACACAGGCAGTGTTCCGTTTTTTTCCTTTCGTCATTTGCTGATACCCTGCAGGTGAGTGAAATTTCGTTTTGAAATGTAAAGTGACCTAATGGGATCCATTTACAAAGCTCTTGTTTTAGAAAACCTTGATTTGCACAGTTCACTTCTGAGCCGAAGCCTCGCTTAGAACTGGCCAACACAAAGGCTTGATTGATATGTGGGGTTTAACGTCCCAAAACCACCATATGATTATGAGAGACGCCGTAGTGGAGGGCTCCGGAAATTTCGACCACCTGGGGTTCTTTAACGTGCACCCAAATCTGAGCACACCGGCCTACAACATTTCCGCCTCCATCGGAAATGCAGCCGCCGCAGCCGGGATTTGAACCCGCGACCTGCGGGTCAGCAGCCGAGTACCTTAGCCACTAGACCACCGCGGCGGGGCAACACAAAGGCTTGCAGACACATATCATTCCTATTGCAGCACAGCGCCCCACGGAAATTCGCATAGACCATGGTGCCAGATTTTCGTCTAGGTACCTAACACCTGTAAAGGAGTCATACGAGAAGTGGACACTGACATCAGCAAGGCCCAGCTCTAAACAATGATCGTCTACTATTACTGGGAGAAACTGAATGGTGGTGTCGCGTGCAGTGTCCAGGTAAGCTCACCTTTGCCTCGTGAACCGTGTACTTCTCAGGCAGCCGCTCATTGCTGAAACAGACAAGGCAGCAAACGTCAACGCTCTGCATGCTACATCGTGTCACTACACTCTCTTTATGCCTCACCGACCAAACAAGGATCTGTGCAAACCCACAAAAATGGAAGTTTGTGCCGAATGAGAACAAGAAAGAAGCATGCCCTTTCCTCTTTCTTGTCTTCTTTTCAAAACTGAACATATGTAACAGTTGAAATCCATTTCACTTTTTTTCAAATAACCAGCTGACTGTCATCAGTCATGCCCATGGCTCAATATGACAACAGTTACATGACAATGTCAGAGTCAATGAGGGGGCAAAACTAAAGTTAAGTGTATCGTTAAAGATGTTGCTTCAGTAGATCCCAAATTTCTTCACAGTTCCATGAAGTAGAAAACATTAGGCAAGATTGGTAGTTTGATCTAACACCCTAAGAGACTCTGGCTGAGTAGAGAGGTTGAATTCACTGAATAAGTTTGACCGCCTTGTGTTCTATAACGTGCTGTAACACAGCCTCTTACTTTATCTCCGCTTAAATCTGACCACCGAGGCTAGGGTCAAAGCCGCATTTCACGGCACAGGATTACCGAAAACGGAGAATGCACAAGAAAATGCCACGGAACAGATACACTCTTCCTTTTTCAGTGAAATGCAAGCATGCCACCATTTTCCTTAACACATTTTTCTGTGAAACCAAGCATTTGAGATGACCTGCCTATTAACTGAGAAAGCAGATTCTGTGAATGAACAGATTAGATAGCCAACGGCAAAACCATAGTGGCGTGACACCATTACAGGAATGCTTCACTGATTATATTAGCAGCCAAACATTAAACAATTTACAAATTTGTTTACTTGCCACAGCTCAATGAACCAGTAAGCCCAAACTATAGTTTATTCATGCTCCCATTTTTTTTTACCAAAGAGCATCGCTCATTTTCGCCAATTCTTGAAAGTGTCTCAATTTGCAAAAAGAAATATTGCAGATTCAAGGCTGCAGTCGGGTCCCTGAGAAAGAAAAATACACACCAAATGCTTGTTGATGCATCAAAAGTTAATTTGGAAAATCGGGTAATTGAGACATTCTCTGGCATGGGCAAACTGATGTCTCGTTAAAACCTTTTTTTGAGTGTGTAAATTCTGGACACGCTTGTTCACGTTGATGTCGGTGATATGTATGCCCCTCCTGCTTTGGGCCGGCACTCGGCCCGCAGTATGATGAAATAAATAAATAAATAAATAAAAATGGCATGGAACTCCCGCTACTTACATCATATTAGACCACAATGCAGTCGATTCGAGCTACTTTCAGAGCATTCCGAGCATGAAGTGTGTGACATAAAGGAACCAAAATGGTGTTTTTGCACCACCAAAACAAGGCAGAGCAGTTTACATCACCATTGCCATCTTTGCCAACTGTACGGTAACAATGATAAGAGTATTTCTAGTTAATTTTGGGAAAGCACGTTTCAGGTTAGTAGAGACTAGAAGGCCTTAAGCAACAGCCACATTTGTAAACGATGGTACAAGTCGCAGAAATTGCGGCTTTTAAACTGCTCTTATCTTTATTAAGAACAGAATTTACGTATTCATAAAGAGAAGAAAAAAGTATTGACAAAATCGATTTTTGTTTATTGTTTTCTTGACAATTTCGATGATTCGAAATTTGGTTGATTCAAACATTTCTCCGGTCCCAGGAAATCCAAGCTAAACAAGCTTTTACTGTAGAGCATTCTCAGGGAAGTTAAACAGTTCAACAAAAACTGACCTGGCTAAGGGATCAAGTCATTATTGCACAACATTCGCCGCTGGATTTGGTTTAATGGTGTCCGAAAGCAACTAAGGCTATGAGAGACAACGTAGTAGAGAGCATACATGGACGATTTCAATCAGCCGGATTTTTCCAACTCGCACCAACATCGGAACAGTACATCGGCCTTGAGCTATTCGGCTTCATCAAGTTCGAATGCTATAGCAATCATGTTGACATCTCTCAGGTCAGCAGCCAAGCACTGCAGTCTCTGTAGCACCACAGCAGCACAAGCAAAAAGCCAAATGCAGCATGTTTTTGAGAGGCTTTACTCTGTTAAAGGCACACACGAAAAAATATAAATTGAACATCACAGTGCCATGGTTTAAGTATGAAATAACACGTAGGTTTGACCTTGAAAATAACCTTTTATCCTGACAAAAGCAGCTCTAAAACGATCTTCTGCAGATATGGACACTCACTGGATGAAGCCGTACTTGTCGGTGACGTGGTACAACTCGAACTTTGGATCCTCCCAGGGGTCGATCTGGGCGACATTTTCCTTTTCTCGGCCACGGTCGTAGCGTGCAACTATGGCCGCCCGCTCCTCCGCAGCCCGCTCCAGAAGCTCCGCTTCGGTCAGGTTCCCACTACCTGCAGCACGCCAGCTCCCTTCTATGCAGCCATTTGCGTCAAGACATGCACAAATAGTATGTATGAATGATGTGCGATGCTCAGAATGTGGCTGTCAGTGAGCTACAAGAAAGACCGCCCCTCAGCACTGGCCAAATGTATATGTTGGAATTCCATTCTTAATGCCTTGCAGTGCTTTGTGCAACGCCATGTCACACAATGTTTCTCACTGTTGGGTATGACATGAGAAACAACACTCCGTGTTTTTTTCGGTCCGTATCATACCTGGCACTGCATCACAACATGAAGACGTACCAACTAGCCCTTGCTGCAGCCTTTTAGTAGCTGTCTGCAATGTAACTAAACTGCATTGTTTTCACTGTGAAGCACTTGCACAACTCTTCTAAAGGCTCAGATGGTGCACAATTTTGTGATCGTCATTGCCGAGGAGTGCTTGCTGTATGGCAAACAAAGTGTACAGTACCATCACAAAAAAAGCAGTAATGTGAACGGTAGATGAAACAAATCACTTGGCACAAACACCAGAGCCGTGGAACAGCTAAGTGAATCCTGAGAGGAAAAGAAATAAAGAGAGCTTGAACTTAGGGAATAACGCAGAACACCTCATACGCACAAATGGTTCAAGGCAGAAACCTCTCCTCTGGCCCAACAGAAGCTAGTTTTCCAGGGGAGATTCATAACTTGGCTTTATGAGTTTGGTATTATGTGAACTCAAAGAGCACTTAGTACAGGAAACTAGAGTAGAAGCAGAGAGAATGAATGTAGATTAATAAGTGATTTACTGCAATCACACAATCTTGCTTCCTGGAGCAATGTGTGTGGCTCAAAAAACAGTCATGACTGCAGGATAATACTAGTACGCACTTCCACCAAGACCCCTGTCTAAGCAAGAAAAGCAAGCTCTTCCCTAGAAAAATAGACCGATGTATCAGTGACACACCTACCTGGGTCCATGTCCAGTAATCCACGATTTCACATTCCCTTTGGGGGGAGTGTACTATTGTCACGCGGTGACGACTATTTTTTGCATGGATGCATTGTTCAAAGAGACAAGACTATGTGATTTTAATAAATCAGTAGTTAGTCTACGTTCCTCCTGTCAGCCTCTACTCTGGTGTCCCATCCCAAGTGCAGTTTAGGTTAACAAAATACGTCCCCCAACTAGCCCCCCAAAACACACTTGTGAGTTTGGTGATGCATATTTATGAATGTGTGTACACTATACAAGCTACTTTGTTAAACATATGTGCAGATTGTTCAGAATATGTGCGCACATTAACATATCTAGTATTTTTGAGATTTGCCAAATACTAAGAAAGCTGTCCCTAAAAACATGCTTTATGAAAAGTGCAGCCCTCCCTCCATATATCTCATCTTTTAGTTGTCTTTGTTGGTCTTCCAAGTTCTTTCTAAGAACAATTATTAACTAACCAAATCTGATATGATTTTGAAGTACAATTTCTATCAAAACTCTCCGGACAAAAAATAAACTTTCTTTTGGCAGAGCCATATGCAACATGGCCCTGGTGAAACATTAATATTTGGGCTATATTCATACACAATTTCAGCCTCAATGCCCACCTAGCAAAAAATAACTTCTTTTATGGCATAGACACTATCAGGGGCTTTTGGTCTTAACAGTACACTTGTGAGCAATACAAAATGAGATGTTGAATTTGTGCATAAGTAATGATTACTTGTGATGTGCACAAAGGATTTTGATGCATGTGTTTGCAAGAAGTGCATTTCCACACAAACATCTAGCGAAATGAACCCTTTTGTGCTCTTTAAATGCATTCAGTCATTATACATGTTGAAGGTGATTTCGGCGTTACACTGCGCCCATACAGCACACTATAAGGAAAAGAGAGAGACACAAGAGGGGGGCCGTACTCATGGCTTATTGGCCGGTGCTGTGGAGAGCAGCCCGAGGGGGGCGTCCACGCATGCTGGCCAACGATGCCCGCGCTTCAGCTCCCCGGCAATGTCGCCAGAGGCACATGGGGCACACCTCGCTCACAGCCGGACTGCTGCTGCTGTTCCACCTGCAGAGAAATGAGCACACACACACACCATTGGACGAGGACCAGATGCAAAGAACAGGGTTGCAACAAGAGGTACTTGGGCACGTCCCTGAAAAAGTACAGTAGACTCTTAGTAAACGGAAATCTGTTACACGGAACTACTGCTTAAACGGAACTATTGCCTCTGCAATGCTTGGTTTTGGGCGTGTATTCTGCAGCCATGTTCACCTCTCAGTAAAAGAAACTCCTGTTAAATGAAACAATTTACCGGTCCCTTCAGGTTCCGTTTACTGAGAATCTACTGTACACAGCACCTTCTATGCCTATTGTAGCCCACCGTCTCACTTGTGCACTAATTAGTACTTTTTTTGTGCCAACACTACACAGGCCATTCTAAAGTAGTAGCTGAAAATTTACATCGCTCTTAATAATTATGCCATTCACACCTTCCTTCTTTTGGCATTTCTTTTTGCTCTAAATTGGTGTTGTTTCTTGCTCAACATGTATTCCTGACACATTCTTATGTTTGCATTTTTAAATACATTCTTATGCACATTCGCTCCTCTTGCGGGCCTGCAGTATGCTGTAAGTAAAATCCTGAAACAGTCATTTAAAGCAAACGATCGGCAAAAACAAACAAACAACAAATTCAATATTGTCAATAAAAGCTAACTTATCAGAGGAGTGCCAAGCAAGGGACAGGAAAGAGTGCAGCCTTAGGGTGTGAAAGAAAAAAAAATGCCCCCGTCATGTGTAACACTTCGTGTGCACATATGGCCACCATAGTGTAAAAGAAGCATTTGTTTTTTGTCAAGATAGGCCGCCACATAACCTTTTTATCACTTTTAGGTACACCACATGAATGGAGCTGACAAGTGTATATGTATACCTCTCGTCTTTCTTTTTTAAAATAAAATTCAGTTTTAGTAGGCGTACATCTGTGCCCATTCTCGTCAAGGTGGACGATTGGGCGAGTTGGTGATGCATGATCGACTCGTGCTCGCCTCACTGGCACCTTATTCCTTTTATTATTGAGTATCAAGAAGCCCAAGGAAATATTCTGCATGACTACCATGCCTATCTTCACGTGTGTGACGGAAGACTGGGAAGCGATGACCATTTACTGTGGCCTTCGGCACTTTGAACAATCTTGCGGGTTAGTAAGAGAGCTTCTGCCATGCTCAAGCAGCCCAGAGATGCCTGTAGAGTAAAAGCTAGTTATGCATGAAACCTGAATAAATGTCCAAATTTACCAAATGCCTAGTTACCAAAAGTATCGAGACACTAAACGAGTATCTCAAACGATTGAGTAAGACTTGTTAGGCGAGTTGATTAACATCGATGGAGTACATAGTAGTGCAAACTTGGAAAACAGACAAATTCGAGAAAAGAAGTAGGAGGAGCAGATAGGTCGACCTTTCTGCTCCCCCTTAATTCTTTTCGCTGTCTTTTTCCAAGTTTGAACTACTATGCACTCCGGTGCAGTATCTCTCACTTTCATACATGTTAATTTCTTTGATGAATACATAATTAAGTAGTCATCTTGCATAACAGCAGAGTAAAAGACCAAACTTTCATCATCCTACAACTTCATTCCCAGCATTGGCACAGACTACGGGAGATGCTCGTCAGTGCTTCAGTTCCGCGATCATTCTTTCCCCGTTTTTGCATCGTTTCTTCTCAGTTGCTCGATTGGTGTCTTTGTATATCTCTCCCACCATTCCTTTTTCTGTCTCACTCTTTTTTTCTGTCTTGCTCTCTCATGCTTCTATACCTTCGTCTGCTTCTGTCTGCCTGTTCCACTGTCTCTTGATCTTATCCCCTCTCTGCTCATTAAAGTCACAGCATCCCACACCAGACAAATCGATCTCCTTGAGCAAAGCACAAAATTAACAGGAAGAAGAGGACAAAGAGCATGTGCCAGTTTATTATGATGATACTTTTCCTTTTGCTCTGCACGGACTAAAGGTCAGTTGCACAGACAAATGGTGAATTCCATTGAGAAAACAGGAGTAGAAGGGCAGGGCAGTGAGGAGTGGGGGCAGAGCACTGAGAGCAGGGCCACTCAACCTGCCACTGGAATGCGGTGCGCTCCCGGAGGGCATGTGGAGGGGGTAATGAGTGGGGAGACCATGGGATCGAAACATTTAAACCCCAGCATATTCTGTGGGGTAGCAGCAAAATACGCGTGAAGTCAACCAGCCACATGTTCTTCATTATCCTAATACCTAGTATGTTTGCACAATGACACATTGGGCAAACGTCCAGCTGTCATCGTAGCCATATGTACAAAACAGCGGTATCAAACTACACACGGTTGCTACCATTGCCGCCGCACATGCCGAATGAAGAAAACTTCGGAGATTGTAACGTTCAAGGGCCACCTGACTCATCGTACTGCGCCTACTTCGCTTTTCAGGCGAGAGCACTGCAAACTGCTCCTGGCTGCTCTCGGCGCAGCAAAAGCACTCTCGCTCTCTCAATGGATGACAGTGCTCCGGCACCTGTTCGACGACTGAAGCACACTGGCTCTGAAGAGATCACTTTCAGCGTGCTTTTGAGTGATGCTGCTCTCCCAATAGAATTCGCCATAAGAGTCAGACACACAATTACATTAACATTAGTTACTTAACTGGCAGAGAAAAACACATTCCTTCATTATCTTGCTTGGAATGTAATACAGTTAAAGCTGCTTGTAACAAACCTCCATGTAACGAATTCCTTGATATGACGAAGTTTTTCAATTCCCCGTCGTCGCTCCATAAAAGCACATGTATTTGCAACCTCTATGTAACAAAGTAACAGCGGGAGACAACCTTGATATAACGAAATTTCCCCACGGACAATCTAGGAATTTCGCTCCACGTTTTGGCATTTCGGTACGAGCGTGCATCTTCTGCGGCTGCCCCGCCATCGACGAAGCGGCGGCGGCGCGCACGGCGCGCCAGGGAGCGCTCGTTATTGCGCGCGGGTGTGCGCCAGGCGGGAAGGCGGGCCTGCACCTTACGAAAAGGCGTGGCCGCCGTTCTCGCCGCCGCGGGCGCATGCGCAGGTGTGCCCCCTTTCCCCCCCCCGACTCTTAACCAATATATAAAAAAGAAAGCAGTGCCACGCTTTTAGTTAGCGTCACATATGTGGGGCCAGGCGCTTTACCGAATAGTTTTCCGTGGTATCCGTGTCTGTGTCCGTGTCGTTCGCTCTTCGTTTTCTACGCCTCGCGCGCATGGTGTGGCCCCGACAACGTTCAGCTTTTTTTTTCTTCTTACTGCGATAGCAAGTATATGAACAGTCTCGGCTGAATTTTGTTTTTAGTTTTATTTTTGGCGCCGCCACCGCCATTCATTATATATATATATATATATATATATATATATATATATATATATATATATATATATATATATATATATATATATATATATACACACACAAGAAGGACGAAAAATTGGCCCCGTATCTGCGTATCTGCATATTATACTGCAAATGTCGAATGACGATAGTCTTGCGTGTGGAGAGAGTAACAAAACATTGATTTGATGTTCTGCGCAACAAAATCGGTGAATGGTATTCCGTGGGCGCTGCATTAGAGTGCCTCGAGCGTGCAGAGGAGGCGAACGAGCGCATCAGGCCACCTCACGCGTCAGACATGAGCGCCATCTGGCACTTGAAAAACAAAGCGCGTGGCTTTGGAACGTGTGCGCGCCAGTCTCAGAGCAGATAAGGTGTAGAATGCAAGGCGACGGGGAGGTGCCACCACCATCTCGTCTTAGCAAAGCGTCGGAAACACTCCCCGTTCCGTGCAAGCGTTGCAAGGTTAGCGCAGCGTATGCATTTGAAATGTATGCATTATCTAGTAAATGACGCACATGCAGAATATATACGTGTTGTTATGGTGCTCCAGACATGCGCAATAATTGATGTTTAATTGACAATTTGCACAAGTATGAACGCCGAATCTTGAGCAACATTGGTGGGCGTGCGGTTGGAGTTGGCCGTTTCAAGTACCCGATGCCGTTAAGAATGGACAAACAGACAAATCTACAGACAGAAGACAGACCAAATTTTTTGCGTCAAAGGTCCTCAAGAATGACTATCGTCTTTAAAAAAAGCCGCCCACGCTCGGCGCCCTGCAGCTCGTCACGATGCGCCGACGCGCGCTTACCTCCGACCTCCGACGCGTATACTTTGCTCCGCGAGTTGGGGTGTGGGTCAGATGCTTGCGCGCGCTTATCCTTCGGTGGGGACAATCGCGCGCCTTCGACTTTGACCGGAATGATTGAGCTTAGTTGCCGGGCACACAAAGATCTCTTCGCTCGCTGGGCAGGCGCCGTTTGCGAAAAGAGTGCGCTTTTCAACACAGCGCAGTAACAAAATTAACTGGGGCACTTGTTAGTTCGCACTCATATCTGCACCTGTGATTACGTTTCGTGCCTCCTTTTTGTTTAAACAGCGCGTTAAGTAGCGAACAATAAACGTTGTTAGTTCGTACTCGTCCTGTGTATGCCGTTTTCGTGCGTCATTCATGCGTGAGTCGCGCGCTGCACGTTTCGATCTACATGCCGTTCTCAGCGTTACATTGCAAGTAGTTGCCATCGCATTCATTGCTTCGCGGTTGCGGCGAAACTGTGACCTTTCTCAATTTCGGACAACCGTGCCCTCACCACCGCGGGGATGTCAGATTATCGCTTATGGAAACTCTCCGTGACCACGGTGACGACAGATCTTCGAAGATCGGCTCGTAACGCGCTTCCGTTTTTTGCCACGCCACGAGTTCGTAGTCTGGTAGCTTTCGCGATTAGCCGATTAGTTCTGGCAACATGACGGCGCGTTGAATGCAGTGCTATGAACGCGATAGCGAAAAAATTGTAATGTTACAAGTAAGGCCTGCGGCCAATTATTTTGGATCCGATATCACGGAACTCGTACAAAACGCTGGTGTGAGCAAATACGGCCGCTTCAGGGAGAAGTGCTCGTTCAAGACGGGTGGTTTACTTTCTGTTTGAGCATTCGACAGCAGTTATAACACGCGGGATATGTTATCTTATGCAGTCCCCAGGCCATATGAAATGTACCGATTCTTGATTTCTGCTTCAGCAGCGCTCGCAACCTTTTACCCGCTCGTGAAAGTTACGATGCGCAAGTGCATGTTGCGGAACATGGCGGCGACGGCAAAAACACGCGGAGAGTGACCATACAATTGCCACCGCAATAATAACGCGGTTTCTTTTTTTGCTGTCAAATAAGTGTTTTTGGTTAGCTCTGCCTTTAGTCCCCCTTTTGTTTATTTGTGCGTTTATTTTTCGAATTTTCGGGCCGAACCTGCATATAACAAAATCCTCTTTATAACAAGTTTTTTTTTTTCAGGATTTCTCAGTTTCATTCTATCCAGGTTTAATTGTACTACTCAGAGCTTCGAAATCAAGCCATGCAAACTTGATGCATTTGCCAGGCAGTGCATCATGAATCACACTTGTATATAACGAATTGTCAGCTATAACGATATAAGTGAATAGTTTTGTGATAAATACGGTGCTACGAATATATGTCTATACATAACAAATTTTTCGATATAAAGTATTTTCGTGGCAGGATTCACCATAGGTTCGGCGAACTCATTCACGAGTCTACTCACTCAGACTCGGATCGAGTCTGAGCCTGAGCGAGTCCAGGGGATTAATATTTTGGCGAGTGTGAGCAATTTCAGTTGAAGAAAATGTTCGTGAAAGTGAGTCAAAGTGAGTTCAGCACAGAAAAATTTTGAAAAGTCCGAGTTCAATTGAGTTCCAAGTTATTTTGCCGACCTATGGGTGTGAATGTTATCAGGTCTGAGAGTACCGCTACCTTTGACTACCAGCTAACTGAGAAAGTTCACACTAGCAAAAACCTCACCAGGTGCCCCCGCCCGTCAATAGAAACTGCTACGGGGATACCTAGAAAAGGCTCACTCAGTAAAGAACAAAACAAGACAGCTCACCTTGCCTACCTGTCCAGAGCTTATGATGATAATATTACGATGGACATGCCCTGAAAACTAGCCATGACACTGCTTTTTAACTAAACACCTCCGTTTTTTTTTTCACCTCTGATAAGAGAGTATGTGTCTGGAGTAAAAACAATGGTGAACAAAGTTTTTTCATTGACAGGCATACCTATGTCATGCAAAGATAAACCAAGAGGCTCGCATTTGTCCATACTCGTAGGGAATGCCACTACTTAAAGGAGCAGCGGCATCAACTTCGCGCATGACACATTATTACTTTTTTTTCCTCAACACGTGGTTATCATCATTATCAGCCTGACTACGCATACTGCAGGGAAAATGCACCTCCCACGATCCGCCAATCAGCGCGGTTTTGTGCTTTCCGTTGCCACGTCATACCTGCGAACTTTTTAATCTCGTCGGCGTACCTAACTTTATGTCTCCCCTTCGTGCGCTTCCCCTCTCTGGGAATCCAGTCAGTTATTCTTAATGACCAGCGGTTATCCTGCCTACGTGCTACATTCCCGACCTTTGTCCATCTTTTCTTCTTGATTTCAAATGTGATATCCACAACCCCGGTTAGTTCCCTGACCCACTGCTAACACGACACGAGAATGCCGCTTCCGCCTTTCTCGAAAGTCTCGACACTCGAACCACCACCCGTGTGGCGCCTAACAAGATTTGCCGACGCCTGCATTTCCCCGACGCAAAGACATCTGTTTCCTGCCCGTGTGCGTAGCTGAACACGAGTCGAAAGCAACGGCGGCAGATATGCCCTGCACTAGGCACGTGAACTTTCCATTGCCGTTGTGTATACTTTAAAAGGGTAGAAACTTGAGCTTGTTGCCATCGTAATAGACAGAGAATAACAAGTCCTGTCGCATTTCTTCTTCTCTCGTAAACCTGCGCCGTTTTTTACGTCGAACCGTTATGCACATCAAAAATTTCTGAGCGCAAAAAAACGAGACATTCACAGGACCAGAGAGACACCTGGAACGCCCGGGCGCTATTGCCCGTCCCGTCTCTCCCATTCTTGTGAATGTCTGGTTTTTTGCTCTCAAAGATTTCCCATTCGCAACACACCATCTCGCTCTCGCTGAATTTCAGGTTTCGTGAAACCATTAATGTCGCAAGGGAGAACTGTTCAGGTTAGTTACGAAAAAAAGTCAAGTTAACGGTAATAAGAGAAACGTCCCCGACCAAATTCCGCGCTAAATATTCCTCGAATTCTAAGAAAAAACCGAATGATTACGGTTGTTCCCGTATACATCTGGAAGCGCATCTGTCCCCACCGACGAGCTTTCGGCGAGAAACGACAGAAAAAAACTTGGCCCCGTATCAGCATGTTTCTGCAAATGTCATCGAAAGACGATAGTCTTGCGTGTGGATAGAAAGAACAAGACATTTATTTGATGTTCTGTGCAAGAAAGTCGGTGAGTGGTATTCTGGAGGCGTTGCATTAGAGTGCCTCGAGCGTGCAGCGGAGGCGAACGAGCGCATCAAGTCACGTCACATGTGAGACGTGAGCGTTACCTGGTAGTTTTCTTAAAAAACAAAGCGCGTGGCTCTGACACGGGTGTGCGCGCCTGTCTCGAGAGGTGATATGGTGTAGGACACAAGGCGACGGGCAGGTGCCACCACCGTCTCGTATTAGCAAAGCGTTGGAAACACTCCCCGTTCCGTGCAAGCGTTGCATGGTAAGCGCAGCGTGATAAGTGCTACGGTCCTAATATTACTTATGTATGCCTTTTCTAGTAAACGACGCACATGAACAATATATACGTGTTGTTATGGTGCCCCAGGCATGCGCGATAATTGCTTTTCACAATTGCACAAACATGAACGCTCAATTTTAAGCAACATTGGTGGGCGCTGCTGATGAGGTCGGCCGTTTCAAGTACCCGATCCGTAAAGAGTGGACAGCGAAATGTACAGACAGACAGACAGACAGACAGACAGACAGACAGACAGACCAAAACGTTTGCGTCGAAGGTCCCCAAGAAAGACTATCGTCTATAAAACTGCGAAGTTACTCGAGCATGATGATTGGCACACTAACTGCTGACCCAACACGCGCCGCGCGTGTTATCAGTCGAAACTCGTCGTCATATCTAGAATCAAAATTGCGAAAGCGCCCCGAGCGGGCGTGCACCTTCAGTAAAACAAACGCAGATTTCAACGCGACCGCGCAAAGGTGGTCTATTTGGCCGCGCATGCTCCTTGGCACACCACGTCAGAGCCCGCAACACAGGCTGCCATCGGTCAGTTTCCAAGACCCAACTAAGATTTTCAAAAGTCCCCGATAATTCCACGTTTTAGATGCGGAGCATCTAATACTCGAGGCTTGTAGTGCGGCGCCGTCCGCAAGCTTCTTCCTCCTTCTTCCACCATCTGTGCATCCCTTCCTCCTCTACACACCGCGCGCGCTTCACTCCTCCACCATCTGTGCACCCTTCCTCCTTTACACACCGCGTGCGCTTCTCCTCTTCACGAACATTCGCTAGCTGTATAATGTAGCGCGCATGCGCCGTCACGCTTCGAGAACATCGGCAGCTGACGCGCGCGCATGCGCCGTCGCGCTTCGAGAACATCGGCAGCTGACGCGCGCGCATGCGCCGTTGCGCTTCTCCCCCTTCTCGAAAATTCGACAGCTGACAGTGCATGCGCCGTCGCGCTGTATATATACTCAAGGTCGGCGCTCGCTCGCTCAGTTGCCGCTCGTCGGTTGGTTTGTACGGCGCGTCGACGTCCAAGGTCGCGGTGAAATGAATTCCAACGAATCCGCAAACACAATGATCGACGTCCCTTCGACCAACGCCGCCCTTTCGCATACGTGTGTACGTGTTCACTCATTTAACACCCCCTCCTACAACTACGTTAACCAATTTAGCCATCGACCCAAGTAAGTCGCAATTTAACACCCCATTTCACAACCACGTTAACCAATTTAGCCATCGACCCAAGTAAGTCGCACTTTAACACCCCGTTAACCAATTATATGCTCCGCATCCTCCTCAGTGTTCCCCCGAGGGAAGCTGCGGGCAATTTTTTTTCCAACTCTAAGCAAGGCCACTTCGGGCAAGCAGTAGAGCATCATTGCCCATAACGTAAATGGTGGGTGACACGTTTTCAAACACATGCATCCGTGGAGAAAGATCATCACCATTACACAAAATGGGCATCCTGGCAATTAGCAGGGTGTACACCAATTCTTTTTTGCACATTCCTTGACTTACCGGGTCTTTCGCGACGATTCTTAGCATATTCACTGACTGGTGGGCCTGCTTAGAAAACTGTCATCTCTTCACTACGGCAGAGCGGCGCCAATTATAAGGCTGCAGTGAAACACATTTGACGCAGCGCCGGATTGTGTGGGTTCACGCACTGTCCTTATAACGAACTACGCGCTATCCTTGTATATAATGTCAGCAAACCAACCCAACTAATGAGCGCACTTGCGTATATACTTAAAACAAGCCCTCGAATGGTAAGGAAAGAAATAAGGTGCTTGCACAAACAGCATGCAGAACTGCGAACGTGTATGGTGGCATAGCCACTTAATGAGCTGGTACGGGAGCCTCTTCTCAAAATACTTTTTCCCAACTAGAATGCGTTCAAACCAAGCTCAAGTGTCTGCGGCTAAGAGAAACGATCAGAAATTTATGGGCGTGAGAAACATCAGCATGCTTAGGAATTAAATGTGATTTCAAAACAGCATGTGTTACTCTTTTCTTCGTGCTTCTGCTTAGCTGCTCACTCAAGTTGCAGAAAAGCCCCGCCGCGGTGGTCCAGTGGCCAAGGTACACGGCTGCTGACCTGCAGGTAACGGGATCGAATCCCGGCTGCAGCGGCTGCGATGGCGGCGAAAATGCTGTACACTATAGGTCCATGTGCTCAGATTTGGGTGCACGGTAAAGATCCCCAGGAGGTCGAAATTTTCGGAGCCGCCCACTACGGCGTCTCTCACAATTATATGGTGGTTTTAGGACATTAAACCTCACATATCAATCAATCATCGAAGTTGCAGAAAAGTAACAACTTCGTAAGCTTTGATCAAATGTAAAGATTGTCTTCATGGCAGTCACGCATGCTGTCATCAGCGAGTTTCCATGACCCGGCCAAGCTTCTCAAAACTAACCTTATGATTCCAGGTTTTCCAGACTAGCAAACACCGTTATTTGGTATCAACTAGAGATGCGAAATTTCCGGAAACTTTGAGCAGCAAAAAAAAAAATTCTGTTTTCTTCCCGTGAGCGCGTATTCCAAGAACTGCTACGGCAGATAGAAAAAAGAACCCAGAAAATGTCTTATTTCGTCGTGACTTCGATTATACTATAAGCATAGGATGGTAAAAGGACAAGCCTCTTAGAGTCAGTATCTTTGGCTTCATCTGTAGCTTGTTTCACCATGCCAAGATGTCCCATTGGGAAAAATGTGGCTGCTGTTGCAGAGCTTAAAGACAGCTAGAACGCGTTTCCCGCCATTGGTCTCTTCGACAGTGAAGTACATCTACATCAGAAATTAGCCCAATCGTTGCAGAATCTGCTTGCGCACGCCTTTATAAGCAGACTTTCCCCGCAAGTCACAGAGGTGTACGTGAGAAACTTAAAACTGAATAATAACGAGTACCAAAAGCAAACCACCCCCAACATGACCACACCCGAACGACGCAACTACGTTAAGACAAGTTGACGATTAGATTAATTGATATGTGGGGTTTCAAATCCCAACATCACCATATAGGATCATGAGAGCTAGACGCCATAGTGGAAGGCTCCGGAAATTTCGACCACCTGAGGTTCTTTAATGCGACCCCAATCTGAGCCCACGGGCCTATAGCGTTCTCACCTCCATCGAAAATGGAGTCGCCGCAGCAGGGATTCGATCCTGCGATCTGCGGGTCAGTAGCCGAGTACCTTAGCCACTAGCTTGGATTGTAAAAACAGCGCAAAAAATATAGACAAGGACAGAAGAAGAGACGACAACGTTCTTCCTCTGTCCTTGTGTATATTTTTTGCGCTGTTTTTTCATCCTAAGCATGAACCACTAACTAGCTCAGCTTTCGCTATTATTGCAATCTTAGCCACTAGACCACCGCGGCGGGGTCAGGTTAATAAGCTGACGCTGAAGCTAACTTAATGTGATGTCGATGGTGAGTGGTCAGCCGTCGTTTGGTGTTTTGGTATCAAGTGCAATGTTTTGGTTTCACATTCAACTTTGGCTGTTTCCTCAGCCTTATTTCAGTACGTTTTAGGCCATGAAAATCTTAGCCAAATTTTCTAACAGCGCGGGAAAAAAATAAAAAAATTTCTCTTTCGAAATTTCCCCGTTTTTTTTTTTTTGCACTTTGCATCTCTAGTCAAAACGAGTCTGCATTTTCTATACATAACCACATACGTTTCTGGTTGCACGAGTATAAGCTTTCTCTTAAACGAAAATAATGTCATGGATAAAATCCTGGAGCGGCCGATCGAGTGGTAGGAAGCGTGAAGCCGCGCCGCACATATATATTCAAGCGTTCATGCTGCCGCCATTGCATGCAGTTATACTAACGTTCAACCATTATTTTTCGATGCAAGTGCCCAGACGCTGCTGTTGGATGCTCGCAACTATACGGCGCACACGGCGCCATGGACCACGCATCACTAAATTATTCGAAGCGGTCCTGCAGGCTCCAATTCTTTCTGTGCTCATGAATGACGCTTCCCGACTTGTGCGTCATCCACCAGAAAGAACTTTTTTGCTTAAATGTTCTCGCTCAATAATCACCCCCGTTGAGATTGTGTTCGGTGTTGTGCCGTTATGTCGGAAAGCGAGAGTTATGTCGTTATGTCGGCTTTTCAGGCGTTATGACGGAAAGCGGGGCTTAACAGAGTTAATACACTGACTCTAGAAAAATAAAAAGCTCCCTATAAGGCCCATGCATTGAAACCTATAACCGCTCGGCTGCCGCCATGATGGATCCATACTCGGCTTTCGGGTGACGTTCACTCAGTCGCCACTGCATGCTGCAACAACAGCTGGTATTTTTTCTGTTTCGTGGATCTATGTAACATACCGCAGTAAGAGACTGTCACATGAAATCGAGATATTGGCTCATGGCAACAAAAAACACGGACGCAAGCAAATCGGCGTATTCGGCCACACACCTCATCGCCTTGCTTTCAACGTTACAAAGATAGTGGCGTCATCTACCGAATAAACCTGCAAACGCTCCCATCCACGCTCAGTAATTGTAGAAATGCCGATTGCTTCTTTCCTAAAAGTAGTTCATATCAATTTCATACAATTTTCGTTTATTTATAATACGTAAACACGCTTATTTACGATTTATATTGCGAAACTTGTGCGTTTAAAAGGTCTAAATTTAGCGTTCTATAAAATTGTGCGATGGGAACAATGACAACGTTCCGAGCGCTTTGGTGGTTATAGTTTTTCCGGCCCAGCTTTCCCTCTAGAGTCAGTATATTAACTCCATGAGGCTAAAATCCCGAGATTTTTCCCTCTTCTTTTTCGGGACTTTAAGCGGGGCCTTGAAAGCACAACCTCACTGGAGCACTTTTGGGTGGAGGGTCACGCCTATAAGCGCAGCCCAGAAAGGACTACCAAGGAGCCGTTTTTGAAAAGGTAACATTTTCGACTAGACACACAATACAATAGAACACTTCGCAGGAGCGACGTCACTATAAAAAAAAGTATAATTGCACACTGAAGTCGCCTCGACCTCGTAAACGCGCAGTCGCTTGTGTGAGCCTGTCCAGTGGATAACTCGCACGGATTCCGTTCAGAACAAAAACAACCCACCGGCCGGCGTTTCTCAGTTAGGCCATGGCCACGGCTGTCACTGCTAGAAGGGATGGCGGCGCTACACAGGAGCACGCTGGCTGCAGGCCTTTCAGACAGGCTCGGCGCGGAATGTCCCAAGCGGCGATATCGCATTGGTTCTCCAAAACCGGGAGAAGTGAGCCGGAGAAAATGACCCATTGTGCGCCAACAGCACCGCTCCAAAGAAGGGCATCGGCCACTGAGAACCACTGCTCGCTCAATGATCGGTGCACTCTTCTGGACAAAAGGCGTCCCCCGCTAGAGCCACGTGGAACACCACTCATATCGCTAGGCTATTTATGGCTGTGGATGAGTGAAGGTCAGAAGTGATCAAGTCCGCCAGCTTAGCGAGAACATCCAAATCATTCCGCACCCTGATTGCTTCAATCGGAGAGCGCTGCTAGCAATGGGCTTGCGCCGCGTCCTTCATTTAAACAGAAATTCTACCCAACTCTTCAACATGCCGAGGTTACTATAGTCGGTTAAAACTTCAGAAGTCAGCGGCGTTTCCTCCTCAAACGCGGATCGATTGATTCATATGCGGGGTTCAACGTACCGAAACTGTCATATCATTATAAGAACGCCGTAGTGGAGGGCTCCGGAAATCTTTACTGCCCGGCGTTCTTTAACAGGCACCCATGTCGGAGCCCACGCGCCTAAAACATTTTCGCCTCCATCGAAAATGCAGCCTCCGCAGCCGGGATTCGAACCCGCGACCAGCGCGTCAGCAGCTGAGTACCTTAGCCACTAGACCACCGCGGCGGGACCCTCAAAGGCGGATGCACACAAGCCTGCACCAATGGGCGCAGGCTTCACACACCCAAGACCTACGAGGGGCCAAAATATAGGTAATTAAGAATTAAAAAATAATCATTATGGGGAGAAATAAAAAAAATTAGCCTGAGTATCTACAGGCTAGTGCGAGTAGTACGCGTTTGGTTCAATTCGCCTCCTAAGTGTCTCGCTTTCAAATTCTTGGCTCAAGTTATATGGGACACCCTGTATATTGCGTTCGAGTGACCGAAACATTTCCGAAACCATCTTTAGTCAATAAGTTCACGCTGTCTTTCCATGTTATACTTGTTTCCATGTTATACTTGTTAAATTTCAATTTTGTGTCGCCTCATTCAAAAGTAGAATGAAATTTGCATCCTTTGTTCCATTTCACCTTAGCAAATGTATGGGTGGAGGGACCTTAGTCAGGCAGAGGTAATCTGCCTTTAGTCCCTTCAACCTAGGCAATCATTGTTTTTGTCTGAATAAACAGTGAATGAATGAATAAATGAATGTTCAATGCACTGGGTAGGATTACCACCTGCCCGGTGTTAGACCGGTCGTCAATGGCCACCTTCCTTCCACCCCCTTCTCCCATCGTATAGAGATTACGACTCTTTTGCCTTTTTGCATATCGTAAGCATAAGTTAAACAAATACGAAGCTTAAACTATGCTTATTTTGTGCATTTCCGAAACTTTACCGTAATTTAGGCTTCTTTGCACAACCTACAGCACACGAGCGTTTTGCACTCGAGCTCGATCTAAATGCCAACGGGAATCGAAACGTACATGAACTTCGTGGCACTCATTTGTTGGACAGGCTCATTCCGCGACAATGTTTCCTCGACATCTTTCCGGTGTCGCTTTTGCAACCACACTCTACAAATATAGAAGTATAAAAAAATCGGCCCTCAGTTAAACATTGGTCTCGCAATACGGCACAGCTGCTGCCAAGCTGACATCCGCGCATCTAAAGGGTCGCACGCAACTTGAAGCCTACAAACAGTTTAGTCTGTTCCTTGTACACAGTATGTAAAGCACCAACAGTTTAGTCTATCTCTCGTTCGCTGTATACATGCAAGCCTTGTGGCGAGAGTTCAATATGCTGGTGTGGGTGTTCATCTCGCGCAGGAAACCCAGTTATTCGCAATTACGCGTGCTGCGAAATCTTTCCAAGTATTTCCTCGATTATTTCGGGCCGCGCATTAACAGTATTAGAAACGGTAAAAACGTGATGCAGTCCGTCTTTTGAGTCAAGAAGACCTAAGTGAGATGCCGCTACAATTGACGTTACCATGCCAATTCTTAGGCGAAATCTACAGTGTGCCTGTGTGCATGCGTGTGTGCGCGCTATGTGTGTGTGCGTGCGCGAAGCGTATCTAAAACGAGTCATCGCGCTATGGAATTCGACGTGGCGTTCTAGAAGCTACTAGACAAACACGCGGCCGGATCCGACTCCCGACCACGACGGCCGCATTTCCAGGAGTTTATACAGTTAGGTTGAGTGGTCGAAATTCAACCAGAGGCACTCAAATGAGGGCGATCGTGGAGCCGTCAGGCCTACGCGCGACTCGGGCTCACACTTCCCATATAGATCAGGGATCTCATCTAGACCTGCGGGCCGCAGTCACGAACATTTAGCTCCGCAAGAACTGGGGCAGCGAAGAAAGCAGGCGGGTACGCGGGCTACCGTGTACATAACAGCTCTGTTCGAAAGACATTTCGCTCTCCCCACAAAGTAGCCGTACTCTCATAGAGTAAAGTTCACTCAGTCTCGCACCATTTCTTTCCCGCCATCAAAGAAATAACGAAAATGAGCGCCAATCAGCGCAAGCGACCGGAGGAGACAGAAAAGGGGATCGCCGATCTGTGTCCTCTCTTCTGTCCCCTCTGGTCGGCGGCACTGATGTGCACTCATTACCGTGGCGTACCAACACGGCCAATCCTACACAGTCTCATAAATAGAAAGAAAACAAGGCTGCCAACGAGAGCGGTGGATGAACAACACCGGTGTTTTCGCGCAGTTTACTCTCGTGAGGATGGACGCCCATTCTGAAAAATAAACGCGACGCGTACCGTAAACGAGCAGCAGTTAGTGCGTGGCAGACTTACGCAACCAGTCGTCGCGCCCACAACGCTGGAAGCATGCCAGTGAGGAGCGACACAGCCGGTCACTCGCGAGTGGCCACAACGGTGTGCGCAAAGCCAGTTTCATGGCTTCTGGTTACGCAGCGCACGACGAGACTACCGGACAGGTGGTGCACAAACTCGCAACTGGTTTATCTTGCGATGCGCCAGGTTTACAATCAGAGAGGATGGATGGGGTAAAGGACGGGTGATAAAAGAAACCCAAGTATGGTATATATACCATACCTGTGCCAGTCTTTCCGCATACCAGCTTACGTCACTGAAAACTATTATTTCTGCCCGCGTTGAATGTGACGAAGGTGCCCTGATGCACTGCTCTTTTGCAGCTACGAAGGCACACACTTTTTATTACCTGCCTGGTGTCTTCGGCACCACCACGTGCTAGCGACGCCGGCAGGAACATCGCTTAAAATGTGACGCGAAGCGACCCGCTCTGTAAAACATCGTTGGCGCAAAGACGACCAAGTAAGAGACACGGAAAAGCGCACACTCGCAACTGACTTGCCCATCTTCTTTGTAAACCTTCACGCATTCGTACAACCACACGAAAAGCTCAAACAACTGTCATGCCAACTTATCAGATAAAAAAGTAAATTAATTATCATAAAATGACAAGGAGCGAACACTAATACATTGCTCACCAAATTCCTAAATGTACAGCCATCAGCAGCTTTAACTCGAACGCTCCAATGCATTGCCTTGACTCGCTTGAACTGAGGTCAGCGCCACCAAGCGTTGATATGCTTGATGCAGTTAACAATAGATGCAGCGCAAGTCGGTTTTACTAGTACATTTCTGTTTCCAGTCTGCCTGACCTGCGGGTTGAGTGCGCTCACTTCGCATCCCGTTTTCGCCACGTTTCGCTCGTGGCTACGTTATCGATACAACGGCGTTCGCTGTTGTATGCTTATCTCGACAATAAACAGTTTGCAATAATCTGCAAGTCGGCTTTCCTGTAAAGCTTGTTTTCCGACCGAAAACTAGTACGAAGACTGCTTTTCTCACTCATTGTACAGCGAAGGCACGCGAGTAGAACACAATGAGCAAAAAAAGCAGTCTGTGAACGAGAGTTTTTGGTTGTAAAACAAACCTTACAGAAACGCCACCTTGCAGATTATTGCAAGCTGTCCATTATTGAGCCATTGCGTGCGATAGTTTACGCACCTTACGAATTTGAATTCGCAGCAGGGAATCACATGTATAAATAGCAGGGCAAACGCAAGTTCATGGCGTTTGCAAAAGTTGCACAATACAGAAATATCAAATAAAGCGGCGTTGTTCATGTTCTGATTCAATCATTTTCAGACAGCGTCAACTGAACTGTTCTCGCAATTATAGTGTGTGCCTTTCTGTTCAGTTAACGCTGCACGAAAGATGTCGTATGAAGCGCAATGGTTATGCGTGCATGTTCTCAGCAATAAAGACGCATGGTTACAATGCAAACAAAGAAATTTTCATGCGTAGTTATCCCATAAAAGCTTAAACTGCCATCTTATTATCAAATCGGGGCTCTGGGACGCTATAGGTCATACTGTTACCCGCATAATTGTTGTGCTCCAAGACCACATCTTCCGTGCAGCGCGAACCGAGCAGGAAGGCACACTCTAAATTGCGAGAACAGTACGATTCACGCTGTTTGAAAATTATTGAATCAGAGCATGAACAACGTCCCTGCATTCCAGAATCATTGTGCAACTTTCACAAACGCCTTGAACGCGCGTTTGCTCTGCTTTTTATACATTTGATTCCTTTTGAGCAGTAGCTGCGAATTCAAACACGAGCGTAAGCTGCCGCACGGAATGGTTCGTTTTCGAGACAATTATCAGACAACGAACGCCACGGGTGCGCGCGCGATAATACAGCCACGAGGGAAACGTGGCGAAAGTGGGATGCGAAGTGAGTGCAATCAACCCGCCGGTCACGCAGACTGGAAACAAATTTACTTGTGAAGCCGACGCGCTACATTTGTCCTTGACTGCATATCACTTTCAAAGTGTGGTGGCGCTGCCATCAGTCCAAGCGTGCCGAGGCTACGCGTCGGAGCGTTCAAGCTAAAAAGGTGCAGGCGGCTGCATATCGTTTCTGCCTATTCACGTGCAACTTTGTCTCCTGCGTCTTCGTAAAATTCTCAGTAACGGTTGACACGAGCACTCATTACAATGTCACGGCAAATGCGAACCCGTTTCGCTTCTCATTGACAGCACACGCTCTCTTAGGCGATCATTTATACATTTGCCTCAACTAAGCAGGATCATGCAGACAACACTACCAAACAATTCAAAATATTTTTTTTTTCGTGCTTCATCACATAATCAGCTCTTGGTATGTGCTCGTTCATGCTGATTGCGCAATCAGCACGAACGAGCACAAATATGCGAAAGCCTCCGAGGGGCCGAGAACACGACTGGGACCTCAAAACGAGAGGCCACGTTCTTTGAATTGAACTGACTTTCTTCTGTTTATAACAGAAAGGAAACAGAACTATATATAAAGACCATGTAGCATGACAAAGAATTCTGTTCCTACGACAGTTCAGCACGCAGGCACAAGTCAATACAAATTATATTGTACAGCCACTCTGTGTAGACAGGGAATGACTACAGGGCACTTCTGTGTTTATTTTTTTTTCTTTTGTGCCTAAATCACTGGTGGTATCATGTCAAAATTCACGTCAAATCATGTCAGAACCCGCAGACACAAGCCCGGATGTTTGCACTTAAACTTTCCTCAAGAACATGGTGGCGAGACCTGGTAAGAGCAAACTTTAAGCTCGTACTAGCAATGGCCCTCTTTACACTTAAAAATGGGCGGAATGATACGGCAAACAAGCCTTCTCAGCACAAGGGTGACACATCCAAGACATGTTTTTTTGCAAGCACGAGATTAAGATTTAAAAACTGCTTTTAGAGTTCCCCCTCAAGCTCAAAAGGCCTGTTTGCCATATATATATATATATATATATATATATATATATATATATATACAAGAAATTATGAACCAGCACCAACTAGCCCTATTAATCGCTCGATCTGCTTCAAAGGCTGTCGGTTCGTCTGCGATTCCACACATTGGATGGCATTTTCCTACGAGATGGGGGCGGGGATGGTGAAATGTCATCGAGACGTTTCTGTATATCCGGGCTTTTTTTTTTCTCTTGCTCTATACAGCAAGAGTTCCCTCTAAATACGCTGGAGAAAACTGTCGCTATATAGTGTCTATGGGAGCTGCGACGCATGGCACTTCCCTGCGCATGGAAACGACCGGTAGTGCACGGATTGGTCAAGGCTTCGTTCTCCCCGCTCCGTTTGCATCCGCTATGTCTGGAGCCGCTTTTTCGCAAGAGTTCAGCGAATGTGCAGCACTTTCAGTCCAACACCACAACCTGTCGGGCTCACCAATTTAAATCGGATCACGAAATTTTTAATCACCCATTCTTTTATCAAACAAACGCCAAAACACAGCAGTAAGTGAAGCCACACGTGTGTTCGAAGCTTCAAGCACGATGACAAGGCAAATCCGTGTACTGTAAGCATCATTATCATGGTATATTTGAACAATCCCAGCGCCAGAGTTCCCTCTACAGCAAATATAGTAGGGGACAGCAACGACCTGGTGTATAGATAACGACCGCCTAGACAGACAGAATAACGATTTCGAATGGAAAAACAGCGCCAGAAAACAGGGATGGTAAGGGCCGCACAAACGTATATTAATTTCATTCAGCGCACAAAAAAAGAAAGCGGACAACACAAGCGAGTGCACGCAGCGCTTGTGTCGCGCACTGTCTTGTTTTGCGCGCTGATCGAAATGAGTATGTTCGAACTAGCCCAATTGGCTACTCTAAATTACACTGTGCGAACACTCCCCCTATTCCAGGTCACTCTATAGCCTACATTTAGAGAGAAAGATCGAGGGAAGTTGTTCGGGAGCCCACTGAGGTATCTCATCGGCCGGGTTTGTTTTTATTGTTTTTATCTACAGTGATCGCTGAACGCAAGATTGAAACATTTCCGTGAGGTGCGTGCATAGCTTCAAGCCTTCACCACACGCAATAAAAACAGTTTCAAATAACTCACTATTAACTTCCGATGTTTTGAAGGTTCATAGCGCTTATAGCATTGGCACGGCTGAGAGACATGAAATTCAATTGTTCCCGTATCAATGGAGTGCGCATCAGCCGGGCACCTGACTGAATTTTTTTTTGCATTTTTTTTGATGAGCACAATATGGCGTATACACTACCCCCCCCCCCTTTTTTTTTGCTTAGGCTCCGTGGTACTGCGACACAGCTAAAAATCTTCCCATTAACTGACGCTGTCATATCTCTTTATTAAATGTAAAGAGATATAGGTAAACCAAGTATCTTGTGTACCAGGGGCTGATTGTCAAGCTTGTTTCCCCGTGATCACTCATAACATGAACTGAGGCGTACATAATGGTGCACTGTTATCAATTAATTTACTTTTGTTTCATTGTCCTGTTTTTTTTTCTCAAGGTGAAAGCCTTAGAGCCTCATCAAACACGGGTTTAACCGCCAGCGTCCCCCGTCATCAACAGGAGTGGTGCAAAATAATTATCACGTGATGACATCACAGATCGATAAAATTTGTGACATCACGTCGTCATTCAGCGTGTGACATATGATGACGTCATCACCCGGCATGGTCACATTGCGTTGCCTCCGTGTTCCCATCACAGAGGCTATGTAAAACCAGGTCACATGCATAAACCTTTCAATGTTCATTACGACAGTGCGGAACCACATCATGCATGTGCAGAAAGCTTCCGGGGGGGGGGGGGGGGTTGGAGGGTTGTCAAGGAAGGCAAAGAAAAACGGGGCTTTCACTGTCAAGTCGTCTTACGTGAATCCATAAAAACCTTGTATTTTAAAGGGACCTTCGACGCCAAAGCTTTGGTCTGTCTTTCTGTGCACTTGTCTGTCTGTCTGCGGTAACGAATTCCCAAGCTGCACCAAACAATTCCTCAGACGGCCAACCCCATCCGCCGCGCCCACCAATATTTTTTTTTTCGTTTCAGCGTTCATACTTGTACGACTGTCAGTTAAAAGGCAATTATTGCGCATATCTGAAACATCATAAGAACACCTCGATGTTTGTATGTGTGCCTTCACTAGAGAAGGCACACACAAGTAATTCTAAGGACCGTAGCGTTTATCACGCTGCGCTGACAGTGCAAAGCGATGCTCAAAAAGGCAAGTGTTTCCAACGTTTTGCTAAAACCACGGTGGTGGCACCTGCCCGTCACTTTACGTTCTACACCTTATCGCATCCGAGGCAGGCGCGCATCTTTCTCCGCGGGCGCACACGCCTTCCTTCGCTTTTGAAGATAACGGCCAGATGGCGCTCGTGTCTAACGTGCCTCGATGTTCTCGTTCGCCTTCGCTGCACGGATGGAGACTCTCTAACGCACCGCTTCCACAATACAATTCACCGATTTTCTCGCGCAGAACATCAAACGCTTTGTTCACTCTCACCACACGCAAGACTACCATCTTTCGACATTTGCAGTGAAACATGCAAATACGGGGCCATATTTTTTTGTACAGTTAAGTTACGCGCTAGTTTATTCAAAATGTACAGGTTTAAGTTCTAAATTTTGAGATTGATGTTGCTGATTACCACATTTTCCATCCATGGTGGGGAAAAATCATCAGACCATGCATCGTCAGAATTATTTCTGGCCGATGAAAGTGGATTTGTGCGCCACACACCACATTATTACCATAATTACGATAATCAAAAGCAGGTGAAGTTACTGATCGACCTTTCCAAGTGAACGGTCACGCGAGAGTTACGCGAGTTTTTACTTTTGGTACCACGGCCACGCCGACGAAGGCTACTCCACTTCCCACGAAAATGCTTGAAACAGCAGAGGGCGGAACCCAGTCATCCAAAGCAAATCGATTGCGCTAGGTAAGATAAATGATCCGAGGCGTGAAAGCGCGTTACTTTGAGATATACCACATGCTTATATGCGAGTGAAGCGCGTTAAGGCGAGTCTGTGAGAGCATACGATGGAGCGGGGGATAATTGGAAGACGAGGAAGAAGAAAAGCACGTTATTAAGAGAGACAAAAATGAAAAGGGGCGGGGGGGGTCGATTGATTTGTAGGGTTTAACGTCCCAAAACCACCATATAATTATGAGAGACGCCGTAGTGGAGGGCTCCGGAAATTTCGACCACCTGGGGTTCTTTAACGTGCACCCAAATCTGAGCACACGGGCCTACAACATTTCCGCCTCCATGCAGCCGCCGCAGCCGGGATTTGAACCCGCGACATGCGGGTCAGCAGCCAAGTACCTTAGCCACTAGACCACCGCGGCGGGGCAGAGGGGGGGGGGGGGGGGTCTCTCGCGCAGAAAGCGGTCAGAGCGGGCCGGACGGCTACCGAACCCACTTCGTACCGCCTCACAGGTTCTTCTTGGTTATCTTTGCGACCTGAAGCATATACTCTCACACGTTTGTCATTCCAAATGAAACTAAGTTAGGTAGTATCTTCGCTTACGACGGGTGCGCGTAGTATGCATTGTTCATACAGGCGACTAAGCACGGATGATTGCCGTGACAAAACCGCTGAAATAAAGTACAAGATCTCCGCTCCAGAGCTACCAAACGTGTTATCTGTATCGTGAGTCGCTACAGCACAATGTTCAAGTGACGCAATATTAAATATTATTCACATTACCGGAACGTTGGCTTTCAACTCCACGGCTGGGGCAGGGCAGCGCCGCGGGAGTTCACCACAAAAGGGCCCTCACTGCTCCCATGTATTTGCGCCCGCCCGCGCGTCTTTTCAGTGACTGGGGCGTCGCCCGTGCGTGTCGTCGTCGTATAAGCGGTGACGAAACATCGCCACGACGGCGTCCCGAAGTCTTCGCTGGGGCGAGACGGGCGTGGCCGTAAGCCACAGCCATTGCCTGGAAGACCACACGCGCGGGATCGATACCTGTTCGTCGACAGCTGAAAAACGCAACTCGAGAACATACTCGGCACCAACAATTAACACGACACCACAACGCGCTTCGTGTGGTGTCGTTCCTCTCACGTCTTAATCGCTGGCTATATGCTTTCGAGATGCGTTTATTAGCATGGGGGAAAAAATGGCAAGGATGACGAACGCACCGAGGGCCCTCGCCAACACGACCCGACAGCCTTTCAATGCGAGGGTCGTGTTGGCGAGGGCCCTCGGTGACATGCGTGTCATGTAACAACATGACTGCCCTCATAGTGCGCTCGCGGTCTTTTCGCTAGCTTCACATATACGAAATTTGGTGTTGCGTGACGTCAATGGATGACGAAGGCATATGACTGGTGCAAACATTGTAATCATGAATTGCGTCTCATGGAAGAAAATGACAACATACCACGCTCACGATGCGCTCGCGTCCGTTTCGCTAGCTGAACATATACCAAATTTTTATGACGTGACGTGATTACACGACGAAGGTATATGTGACACGTCCAAACATGATAGTTATGGCATGCGTGTCATGTAAAACATGATTACATGCTAGGCTCATTGCACACTCACGGCCGTTTCGCTAGCTACAAATATACCAAACTTATCATCCCGTGACGTGAATTGACGACGAAATAAAAGACACGTCCGTCCATGACAACCATGACATGGAAGTAATGTACGGCATAATTTACGTTCGCCTCGTAACGTTGTGACGTATCAACCTTCCTCATACGTGCTTCGCATATCATCGATTCCCACTGTACGAGCAGGCATGCAAAAACCATGAAGCGGCGATTATTAGAACAAATTATTCCTAAACGGAGGCCCACCCTATAATCTTTCTTTACATTGCCGAGAGCGTAAGTGCACGCAAAAAACCAGATGAATACGCAGTTCTGTACCAGCACAGAAACCAAAAAACGCGTCTGATTGGTTGAGGCTCGTCATATCGATATTAGGAGTAGTCCATGCGTGAGCCAACCATCTTATAGGGCGTTCAGGTAAAGTGCGCGCACGCGCAGCCCACACCCGGTATATCGATTGATATGTGTAGTTTAACGTCCCAAAATCACCACATGCTTACGAGAGACGCCGTAGTGGAGGGCTCCGGAAATTTAGACCACCTGGGGTTCTTTAACGTGCACCCAAATCTGAGCACACGGGCTACAACATTTCCGCCCCCATCGAAAATGCGACCGTCGCAGCCAGGATGTGATCCTGCGAACTGCGGGTCAGCAGCCTTAGCCACTAGACCACCGCGGCGGGGCTCCACACCCGGTATAAGCAAAATGGTTCGCGTACAGCGCAATACCGGATATAGACAAACGTTTTACTGGTCTCAATTTCCACCGCTAACTAGTGATACGGTGAACTTCACGAAAACATGCATATCGAACAATGCTGCACGTGGCAGCCAACGCCACTGCGGTGAGGCGAATGTTTTCGGGTGGCCGGAATAGATCGCGCGCAAAGCCAGCAGCGAAAACAAACGGCACGCGACGTGCGGGCCCTAAAAAAAGGCTCCCCCTCGGAAAACGCACGAGGATGGCCTTGGGGTTTGGTCAGACAGAACTTCGCTGTGATACTTTCAGGGGCGAAGCTAACCTTGTCATGCATCACGCGTAACCGAGAGAAGAGACGAGGAAGCCAGTATCTCCCGAACAGCACAATAAGTGGCGCTGTCTCGTAGAAGTACACAAAATCTGCAGTTGAGTAAGGATATTCTAGATGGCCGGCACTGTACCGCTATTCTCCGATTGGCTGTTGCGCATGCAGGCAGCGCTTTGGTACGCGGCGAACGAGTGCCTCTCTCTGCCTCCTGGATAGTCGCCGTACCTAACGGATCGTTGGTGGGACGAAGCAGAGCGGTGGGCGCGTTCAAGACGTTTGGGCTCGGCTTCGTTGGTTCGCGTCTCGTCGGTGTTATCCGCGCGCCGTCTGCATTCTCGAACGCGATGGGACGCATGCACGGACGGACGCTTCGCCCTACTGATCATTCAATACGTGGATACGCTGTATTTTTTCTTACTGCTACATATATTTCCCTTAAGGCATTACATATGTGTATGTGGGAATTCAAGCAGCCCTCCAACACCTTTTGCGCACAGTCAGAAAACGCTGCCGATCAGTCGTCGGGACTGCTGCGAACACGCGTGCCAAGTCTAGCGCAGCACGCGGCCTAGAATTTACAATTATTTCTCAAAATCAGCTATAAGTCACTTTCACTCCTCTCCACGAATTACGCTAGCTCTAAAATCGCTGCGTCACCCACCCAAGTATTCCGATGATGATATGTGGGGTTTAACGTCCCAAAACCACGATATGCTTATGAGAGACGTCGTATTAGAGGGTCACGGGAATCTTCACCACCTGGGGTTCTTTAACGTGCACTCAAATCTGAGCACGCAGGCCTACAACATTTCCGCCTTCATAGGAATTGCAGCCGCGGCCACCGGGATTCGATCCCGCAAACTGCGGGTCAGCAGCCGAGTACCACGCCCAAGTATCCCCATTGGCAGATTTGAGCCCAGCGCGCGCGTTCTTTATCCACACCACGACCTGTCTCATGGTGGCTAGAATGACGATGAGCAAGCCTGCAAAGATGGATAACTCGTTCACGCACTGCTTCACCTTCAAAAAACTGAGAGCTAACATCGTAATGGACTTGCTTTCAGCGCTAATGAAAAATAAACTGATTTGTGTTGGCTGCAGACAACGTTCCACAGATTTAACAGCCTGATCAAGTTTTATGCAATGACAAAGCAGCATTTTATAGTAAAGGCACGTGGCATTATTATTATTTACTCGGAAAATATTCTATTTGCAAGTTTCTCGATTTTTCGGGCAAGGTGATTATTTTTGGCTCACAAGCGCCGACGCTGACTCCAAAGCCCACGTCGAGATTTATGCGAAATGACCGCGTTCACGTTAAATTTAATTGATTTTAAAGCTCTCGAAGTTCCTACCCTCTCGTTCGCCGCGCGACTGGAAGCTTGGCCGCAGCCGCGACCGGCCGATCTCAGCCGCTCCCCCACGGGTACGTGCGCGCGTGATCGCACTAAAGACCGCGAGTTCGAAAAAACAAAGAGTGCTCCAGGCGTCGCGCGTGACGTAATTTGTTCCCGTGCTGTCCCTCCCCGTTTAGCTTTCGTCGAGACGAGAGATAATGAAATTGCAGCGTCTCCGCTAGTACTGAACAAATCCTGACAATTTTTGCGGCAATCAATTCGCGGGGCAATTATTTCCGTTGGTGAATCTATTCTACGACTACTTGGAAAAGTGTTGCGGGACCCCTTTAATTGGGCGTCGCTCAGGCGGCGTTGTGTATGAAGCGTTTTGTGAAATGTGTTGAGTTTGCGCATGCGCATATACGCTCATTACAGGCATGCGGCTTTTAAGTGCCACATGGACACTCGGGGAAATGTTAAAAAGGAGGTGCCACCAAAATCGTGGCGTGCGCGTTCTCAGCTGCGAGCGTTTCTTATAGCTCGGTATGTGCATGGTTACGAATCAGCTAAATACGTTTAGCTATGGCTTCTGTGATTTGAAAAAAAGAAAACAAGACCATGCAACCAACGCCGTCACATAGGTTTAGTGACGAGTACGTGTATTTCCATCATTTGGTGATGTTCGCGACGATAGCTTTCCGGTTACAGACTTGCGCAGAGACTGGTCCATGGCGACCTGCGTTTCTATAGGCCTAAGTTAAACTGAATAACAATAAAAGAACACATCAAGTGCCTTGTTGGAGGGCTTCGGAAGTGCCGACTACGTCGTCGGACGGGCCGCTTCATCCCCAGCTGAACACGGCAGGCCAAAACCAAACACGCGAACTTCCGGTCAGGCGCCGAGAACCGCTGCACCACCGCGGCGCATTATAGGTTATAAACAAACGAAGTACCGCCGTTCAGTGCTTGTGACAACATAAACCCTTCGAGCACAAGGTAAATTCTTTCCCGTGCTTTGTATTAATAATAAGCCTGGTTATTGGGGAAGGACTCCCTAAAGCAGCACCTCTACCGAGAGTCGGTCCGGTCTGCGGTATAATATATGTATGTATATATATATATATATATATATACTTTACACAGACAGCAAAAAAAAAAAAAGTTAACCTAGCCTTCATAGAAAGCGTTTAGCTCCGAAATGATTATCCCAAACATAGGTCAATCAAGGGGTTATAAAACATAACTGTTGGGGTTCAACGATATGATTATGAGAGACGCCGCAGCGCCGGAAGTTTCGACCACCTTAGGTTCTTCAACGTGGACCTAAATCTAAGTACACAGGCCTCGAGCATTTTGGCCCTCATCGAAAATACGGCAGCGGCGCCTGGGATTCCATCCCGCGACCTGCGACTCAGCAGTGTGACGCCATAGCTGTTATAGAGCTGATCTTGGTCGCAGGCACCAGGTCCGGACATATGCACTAAGCGTGTAAATCTGGTAAGCAGACCCCCAACACGAAGCGGCCATAACACGCCCGCGACCCACTTCTCGAGGAGTGGCCTTGGCACCGTGCCCACTGGTCGGGTGAGCGCAGCCGAGTGCTTCTTCGCTTCGGCGAGAGGACCACCAGAACTTCGCAGACAAGAAGCAGAGACACCGCGAGCGTTTATGAAAAGCGTCGTTGCTGGGCAAGTTGGTGATTGTAAGTACTTGGCACAGCTTGGGAGTTCCACAAAAAACACATTCACACACGCTTACACTCGAGAAACACTGGTGGTGTGCGAGTACAAGCGTGTGCGAATGTGAGTGCTTTTCGATTATAATAGTAGATACGACTAAACGTACCAAAACCACGATATGATTACGAGAGACGCCGTAGTGGAGGGCTTTAGAAATTTCGCCAATTTAGTGTTATTTAACGTGACATATCAGTGTTCCTTAAGGAACTACCAAGTTGCACTACAGGTACAGTAACCCCCAACAATAAGTTGGCGCCATTGCTTGCAACAGAATCAACATAAGTTGGGCTAGTTGAATGGTATAAGCGTGGTTTACGCGCTCGAGGAAACACAAAGAAACAGAGGACCAGCGCTTGTGCTGTGTTCCTTCGTGCGCATCAACTACACCGTGTCATGGCTTCTTCCTTGCGTGCGCGTCTTCTTACAGCGCGAACTACCGTGGCTCCTGCGCTTCAACTCTTTACCTATATGGATCCGATAATTTTCAACTCCAAAGGCATAACAGAAACAATAGACAGCCTTAAGCTTACGTCTTCATGCGGAATCAATAAAGTTGCGGCGAAATTTTTCAAATACACCAGTGAATAGCTATCAATTGTCTTAGAGACCTTTTTTCTTTCACAATAATACACGTCTTTCACTTCATCTCCCGACTCGAAAACAGCAAAAATTATTCCGATTCCCTCATCCGGTGATAGTCATGACCCATTTGATTACAGGCCCATATTGTTATCTTCGATACCATGCAAAATAATGGAACACATTTTCTAACCTTGTTACGTTTATAGAAGAAAACTTTTTCTCTGGGTGTCAACACTGCTTTCGCAAATCCCTTTCCTGTGAGATTCAGTTGGTAACTTTTACAAATGACTTGCACGTGTATCTTGATCACGGTTTTTTCACAGACTGTATTTTTCGGGACTTTTAAAAAGCATTTCACGGGGTTAAGCCTTTATTGCTTCTACACAAAGTAAGCGCACTAAACATTGACCCTGGAGTACTTGGCTGGATACGAAGTTGTCTTTCTTTCCGTTCTCAGTGTGTAGTTGCTAATGACTCCACATTTGATCCGGCTTCTATTGAATCGGGTGTTTCTCAAAGTTTTGTTTAAGACCCTCTTTTATTTTTAATATATATTAATGATAAGGCCGATAACACTTGCCCAAAAAAATTCTTATTCGCGGATGACTGCATTGTATATCGCAAAATTAATGATGTCTCTGACATAGCAACCCTAAAATCCGACTTAAACAACACATATAAGTGGTACCTCACATTGTACACAGAACTCAACATTAATAAAAGTAAATCGATGCACATTTCTTGCTCTAACACAACCTGTCCTGCCTTCACACTAAATAACTGCCACCTTCAATCTGTTAGCAGCTACAGTTATCTAGGCATTCATATTATCAACAACCTCTCTTGGAAGCAGCACACACAATCCATAACATCAAAGCTAACCACTCGATAAAATATTTTAAAAGAAATTTTTGCTTGCACCTATCTAAATAAAACGACTGCTAAATATAACCTACGTTCACCCCAAACTGTAATACACCTCATCCATCTTAGATCCTCATCAAGTCACATTTATTAACGAAATAGAATCGGTACAAAATCGCGCAGTTCGTTCGATTTCATGCAAGTATCATCGCACTGCTAGTGTTTCATTAATGAAAAGTACGCTCCGTATTTTATCACTCTATTTGCAGAAAGGAATGACGCATTTCATTGTTTCAAAAAATGTTTTCCTTCGCTCACTTTGGATTCACCCGGCACCGTATCATTCAGCTCGCCACGATCACGAGCATAACGTCAACGTGCCACGTCGCAACACCTTAGCATATCCAAAATCATTCCTTCCTAAGACCTCAATTGATTGGAATACTGCATCATTAGCAAACATCACCGGCTCCACTCACTTCAAGAATGCACTAATGGACTTGCAATCGTGAATCGTCCTAACCAGCGTAAGTAATATTGGCTGTTTAGTATATTTGTGGTTTCAGTTCAGTTGTCTTAATAAAATGCACTCCTTGCATGCAAAATTCATCATTATGTTTATGTCCACGGTAATGTATTTACATAATGCTGTATTTATTTTGTTATTCAAGTATATTTCCGCCCCTCCCCTTTATAATGTACAAATGTACCCTAAGAGTTTCACAAATAAACAATAAATAAAAAATTAATGTAGCACGCCAGACTGCACCACCACCTGCTGAACACGCTGCCAAATATATATGCACGGCTGGGTTCGTTTTTCCACATTAACAACAAACGGTCACCAACATTAAAGAAAAAAAAAGTTGGCCGCTAAGCCAGTGAAACCGATATAACATTGCAAGTTGCCCTGGCATGCGAGGCTCGGGGACATGGAGGAAAGAAAAAGAGAGAAGGGTGTATTACGTCAAACGATAGAGGCCCACTGCGTCAGCCCAACGCGAGGTCAAAACATCAAAAATTGGCAGATCCCACGTACAGTGGGTATCGATGATAAGCGAAGCACGAATGAGGAAGATTGATATGTGACTTTAAAATCAGCTCAACGCTACGAGGAAGACGTAAATCAAGCCGCAGATGACTTCCATGTCATGATTATCATGTTTGCACCACATACCTTCGTCGTGGGTTCGCGTCACGTAATACCGAATTCGGCAACGTGAAGCTAGCGAAACGGCCGCAAGCGTATCACGAGCGTGGTATGTAGTCATGTTGTCACGTGACAGGCGTGTCACGATCACGCGTTAGGGTCTGTCAGTTATGTTCGTCATGCAGTGATGTTATACCATACCAGTTTTGCAACGTGTCATGTGAACAAAACCACCGCTAGAGCAGCCAGACCATGAAATGTAAATTACGACATTCATGGCATACATGACACGATTTTCATGTTATGAATAGTCAATCACGCTCTAACCGCTCTACTTGGCCCACGTCACCACGCTGAAGCCAGCAGAAATGAGGACGTCAATGCAGCCATTTCTGTTTCGCCGAGCTTCCACCAGTGGACTACTATATACTCTATCGGCGACTGCTCTCCATGGCGCACGTGTTGGAAGTTCTGTGTATGGCCATGCTGCCGTCCTGTTTGTCGTTCGAAATGAACTTTTGATGCGGACCATGCGGATGTGCGTCACAGTTCTGTGTGCTGACGTAGTAGAGCGTTGAATATATGTTAGGTGGTGGCAGTTGCATCCAGCGGCTTGTTTTTGGAGCTCCCTCAAACCGAAACTTGTCTGCAATGAAGATCAGTTTAAAGGGCTAGTCAACAGGCGATGCTTTTTTTTTTACACCCCCCAAACAAGCTCGACAAATCGAATTCTGCAACAATTACAACTCATAACATTGGCTACATTTTCCTTGCCATGTTTTCATTAACATTGATTGATTGATATGTGGTGTTTAACGTCCCAAAACCACTATTTGATTATGAGAGAAGCCGTAGTGGAGGGCTCGGGAGATTTCGAACATCCGGGGTTCTTTAACGTGCACCCAAATCTGAGCACACAGGCCTACAACATTTCCGCCTCCATCGGAAATGCAGCCGCCGCAGCCGGGATTCGAACCCGCGACCTGCGGGTCAGTAGCCGAATACCTTAGCCACTAGACCACCGCGGCGGGGCTTCTCATTAATACTGTGCTGGCAAGGACGAGCCCTTCTTTCAGCATTCAGCACGGCTGGCTGAGGGTTACTTCAGCAGTGAAAAGAACAAAAAGAGAAATCTTTGTTCAACAGTGGCGAGCAGAGTGCGGCGGAGTCCGAGGAGCGAATGAGCAGGTAAAAAGAGCGGCGCACACGGAAGCGTTTTCTGGAGGCGGAAGCGACAGCATCGCTTCCGGGTGCATGTGTGAATGTGTGTGCGCGCACGCAGAGGCGTTTCACCGGATGGCGGCCCACTTTCGCCCGATAAACGGCGCCGCCCCTCAGTCGCCATAGAAAGGAGGCGATCGATTAGCTCACGGCGGTGTCGACGTAATACACACACGGTCACCACGACCGGTCGCGCAATCAACGCCACGCGGATGGCCTCGCGGCACTGGCGTAACCACGTCGGGGGGTGTACAACCCCGATTCTACAGCTTTGAAGTGCATGTGCATGCACCCATACGTACGCACGCACCAAGTATACGGCTGAGACTTACTTTCCCCGAATAAGATTTATGAAGGACATTCAATCCCGGACATACGGAGGAGGTGGTCGGGACACCTATTTGTTAACTTAAGTTGCGCACAATGGCGGAAGGAAAAGAGAGGCGCGAAAGCCATATGCAAACCTATCAATCTGGCATTCGCAGATACGTTTTTGTGTTTTCGTCCTTTTCCGTTGCATCTCGGGGTAGTGCATGTAAGCGCTTATGGTGTCGTTAAAATGAATAAATTCTAAAATTTCTGACTATGGCCACGTCTGGCGGTGTAACGTCAATAACCTGTTATCCCACTTAGTGCTGTCTAGGGAACGAATGGATTTTCTCGTACATCACCTTCCTCGTTCATTGGCCTTGGCCGTGTTATTCGCGCAGCACCTTATCTACATAGCAGTGATGCACGACCGACTCGCCCAGCCACGCGCACTTTAGTTCAACAACAACAATAATAATAATAATATTATAATAATGATAATAATCAGCCTAGCTACATCCACTGCAGGACAAAGGCCTCTCCCATGTTCCGCCCGTTAACCCGGTCCTGTGCTTGCTGCTGCCAATTTATACCCGCCAACTTCTTAATCTCATCTGCCAACCTAACCTTATGTCTCCCCTTAACTCGTTTGCCTTCTCTGGGAATCCAGTTAGTTACCCTTAATGACCAGCGGTTATCCTGTCTACGTGCTACATGCCCGGTCCACGTCCATTTCTTCTTGATTTCAACTATCATATCTCAACCCTGGTTTATTCCCTGATCTACTCTGCTCTCATCTTCAAGTCAAGTCAAGTCAAGTCAAGTCAAGTCAAGTTTATTTCCAACAACATCAAGTCGGAGGTCCTTAGGCGAAAAGATGTCGGAGACATCTTGAGAGAGCCCAAGAACCCGTTCCAGAGCAGCAGGCATTTTACAAAAATATCGCGTAATTCACTGTACATGCATAAGCCAAAATGAGAGCTTAGTACTTTTTCCTTTTAGTGAACAAAATACACACATAATTTCACGTAGGTCGCATAAATCTTGTATGCACATGCGCAAAACAACAATTCTTATACAAAAAGGAAAGAAAACATGTAAAAAACATGATAACGAAAGATAGCTAGTGCTGTTTGAGCAATTCCTATGCGTGTAACAACATACTTCGTACATGTTTCTTGAATATACGTTCAGGCAGTTCGAAGTCGATACTGGTTAAGAATTTGTTCAATATTGTTGGTATCTGGTGGTGTAGAAGGCATTCTCCGTAACGTGTGCGAGAAAAGGGAACTGGTCTTAGTTGATTTCGGAGAGCGTATCGACAGGAGCTGTCAATTGAATGCTGATGAAGTTTGTTTTTCTGAATATAAAGTATTAGTTTATATGTGTAAAGGTCACTTGCTCTAATAAGATCATGATTTATAAAGAGCTGATGAGTACGTAGTTCGCTAGGAAGCCCATAAAATTTTTCAAATATTCTAAGAACCTTTTTCTGTAACGTCTCTAGTTTGTTGAGGTTCTGAGCAGACGTTTTTGCCCATACTAGTGCGCAGTAAGATAACCGAGAATAGAAATGGGCGTAGTATATAGCCTTTTTAAGCCATAATGGTACAAGGTCTGATAACTTATACATGCAGCCAACAGTTTTACCTAATTCAGAGACAAGTTTTGATATATGTGTGTTCCATGACATGTTTTCCTCAAACCATACTCCTAGAAATTTTTGCGTTTTAACACATTCCAGCGTGGTGCCCTGAAAGGAGAAATTCAGTGTAATGCATGGCTTATTAGGAGGCCTAAATATAACATATTTTGTTTTACTTGCGTTTAAGTCAAGCTTGTTTTCATGGAGCCACAGTTCCAGGTGTCTTAAATAATTAGTTACAGTAACTTGAAGATCGGCCACTGTATCAGCACTGAAAAAGGCATTCGTGTCATCTGCGTACATGACTAGTTTTTCTGTGTATGGGATATTACATATATCATCTATATAAAGTATAAATAACAAGGGTCCTAAGATAGAACCTTGTGGAACGCCTTGCTTAAGTTCTGTTGCTTCTGACGCTAAGCTTCCGAGTGTAACATATTGTTTTCTATCAGATAAGTAATTCGTAATAAGTTTAAGAGCAGCGCCACGCAATCCATAGTCAAATAATTTTTCTTCTAGAATGTCATGTTTTATGCTATCGAAAGCCTTCTTCAGGTCAAGGAACAGTCCTACTGTATATAGTCTTTTTTCAAAATTGTTCAGTATGACCTCTTTTACGTTTAATAGGGCTAATTCAGTGGACTTTCCTTTCTGGAAACCATACTGAGCAGGGTTTATTATTTGATACTTTGAAAGAAAGTTCCTTAGTCTACAATTTATGGCACTCTCAAATACCTTCGATAGCACTGGTAAAACAGAGATAGGCCTATAATTAGAAATGTCATTCAAAGCACCGCCTTTGTGCACAGGACATACACGCGCAAGCTTGAGTTCTGAGGGGAAAATACCAGAAACTAACATGCAATTAATAATATGAGCCAAGGGCTCCGATATGAGGTCCGCAACGTGCTTCAAGGGCGCTTGTCTCTTAATCTTAATCTTGTCTCTTAAGGTTACACCTACCATTTTTCTTTCCATTGCTCGCTGCGTCGTCCTCAATTTAAGTTGAACCCTCTTTGTGAGTCTCCAGGTTTCTGCTCCGTAGCTAAGTACCGGCAAGATACAGCTGTTATATACCTTCCTCTTGAGGGACAGTGGCAATCTACTTGTCATAATTTGAGAGTGCCTGCCGAATGTGCTCCACCCCATTCTTATTCTTCTAGTTACTTCAATCTCGTGGTTAGGCTCTGCGGTTATTTCCTGCCCTAAGTAGACATAGTCTTTTACAACTTCAAGTGCACTATTACCTATCGCAAAGCGCTGCTCCTTTCCGAGGTTGTTGTACATTACTTTCGTTTTCTGCAGATTAATTTTAAGACCCACCTTTCTGCTCTCCTTGTCTAACTCCGTAATCATGAGTTGCAATTCGTACCCTGAGTTACTATGCAATGCAATGTCATCGGCGAAGCGCAGGTTACTGAGGTACTCTCCATTAACTCTTACCCTAACTGTTCCCATTCTAGGCTTCTGAAAACGTCCTGTAAGCACGCAGTGAATAGAATTGGGGAGATTGTGTCTCCCTGCCTTACACCCTTCTTTATTGGTATTCTGTTGCTTTTTTATGAAGCACTATGGTAGCAGTTGATCCCCTGTAGATTTCTTCCAGAATGCTTATATATATTTCATCTACGCCCTGATTCCGCAGTGTCTGCATGACAGCTGATATTTCTACTGAATCAAACGCCTTCTCGTAATCTATGAAGGCTATGTATAGTGGTTGGTTATACTCTGAGCATTTCTCTATTACCTGATTGATAGTATGAATGTGGTCAATTGTTGAGTAGCCTGTTCTAAATCCTGCTTGTTCCTTTGGTTGATTGAATTCTAATGTTTTCTTTACTCTGTTAGCAATAATTACTTTTGTAAATAGCTTGTATACTACAGAGAGCAAGAAGATCGGCCTCTAATTCTTCAAGTCCTTGTCATCTCAATCACTCCTTACCAAATTCTCCTCGCTTGCCGCGAGAAGACGCGCAAAAAGAAAAATGTACGAACGGCGACGCCACCCCAAAATTCCTACACCATGACGTCACACATTTTGATGGCATCACTATATAGGGCCTACGTACCTCTTAAACAGTAAAAAAAGAATCCGATAAAAATGAAGCAAATCTTCCGAGGCGGTCAGATATTCAGTATGCGAAGTTTCAGTAAATTCCGTGCAGCCTAGATGGGCAAAACACGAAAGCCGCATTTTGAAACGCCTGACGTAACACGCGGTACTTTAGCTCCGGAACTTAAAATGAAATATTTTTATCATTTTCTCCACCAATAATAATACTATAACCGGAAGTTGAACGTCAATGGAGTTCACAAAGTACAACTTATCGATCTAAACTGAATATTTGCACCCTTTTAGTGTCTATAACGTCACAAATCTTCACTCTTAATAGCCCGAACGGGATATATAGCATGAAAACACCACTTCTCCTATTTTATGAAACATTTAAGAAAAATCAACACAGCAAGCGGCAGCACGCGATATACCTTACGCAAGACGTGCCAATTTTCACAATTTTGCATACAGCATACGTCATAAATGTATAAGAATATTCTATGTAGGTGCTTACAAAATGGTTCAGGGAATTCGGTGTTGCCGATAGCATGAGCACTTTGTTCATGCAACATTTCCCGGTGACACGAACAAATGTTCATGCTAACGGCAACTGTAGAGCAACAGACAAGTGGCAGAGTTTGAACAAGGTTAATACAGATATGTACACAAATAGATATGACCTCTGGATGATTCACGCGGTGCGCCGCATATACCGCTAGTTTCACGCGGAGATCTTGACCTTCGTTACTGGTATAAGCACAGTACTTTTTCACCAACATACTCTATCTTCACAGCGTTCACGTGTTCAATTTTATTATTAAGGCACTCAAGTTTTCATTTTGTATCGCGTATCTTGAGATCCTGGTAGAAAGTTTGTTCCGGGGCGTGTCATTAACTCTTTTGTTACCCCGCCAACCGATTACCGGTGATCGACGCTCTGAATCGTCAATTTTGGCATGTTAAATTTGTTTCTCGTGCACCGATCTCTTTAGAGTAGTTAGTCCAACCACTCAGCTTTCAGAAACAATATGAATTTGCCAGTTTTGGCAGCATAGCGACTTTTCGACAGACCTTTGCGCAAACCAATGTGCGTGCGTCGTTCTAAAAATGCACTTGGCCGGCGAACTCGACAAAAGCGTGTGCACCTCGTGATTATGGTACAGTAACATCGAAGTTCTGTAATGAAAATAACTTTTGCAAGTCAAATATCTTATCAATGGGTCAGCTTCGCAATCAGAGTACTGAGCAGTAGCAATTGACAAAATTTATGCCAGCTATTCAATATAGAGCTGTTGCTCCGAATCACGGAAAATTTATTGAACAAAAAATATGTCCGCCGCATGTTTAAAGTGCCTAGGTGACCTTCTCAGCCAGCTTCCAGCAGCTTTGGTGTTGCTTGTATCGCTATATCAGACACATGGGTCACATCGAATGTCATTCTTATGGCGGCGTCGCCTCGCGCGCCTACAGGTGCCAACTCGCGCTGCAAAACACAGGCGCTGCTCAAAACTCTCTTGCAACTCCACCTGAATTGAGTGAGGACGAGTGCGACAGCACCTCAGCTTCAACTTTTATGGCGAAGATGCTTTGCGTCAGCCTGAAACTGGTTGATATGCGTGGTTCACCATCCCGAAACTACCGTACAATTTTGAGAGGCGCTGTAATGGAGGACTCCGAAAATTTCAACCACCTGGCGTTTTTTTCTTAACGTGCACCGAAATCTGAGCACACGAGCCTAGAGCATTTTCGCCTCTATCGAGAATGCAGCCCCCGGAGCCGTGATTCGATCCCGCGGGTCAGCAGACGAGTACCTTATCCACTAGACCACTGCGGTGCGCACCAGCCTGAGACATTCGCAGCCGTTCATGATTTGTTTTGTTTATTGATTGATACGTGGTGTTTAACGTCCCAAAACCACCATAAGATTATGAGAGACGCCGTAGTGGAGGGCTCCGGAAATTTCGACCACCTGGGGTTCTATAACGTGCACCCAAATCTGAGCACACGGGTTTACGACATTTCCGCCTCCATCGAAAATGCAGCCGCCGCTGCCGTGATTCGATTCCAGCAGCCGAGTACCTTAGCCACTAGACCACCGCGGCGGGGCAGCCTGCTGCTAAACTCGATCTCAAAAAAGGTAGCGGCCCCGACGGTATACCTAACAGTTTTTTAAGGAGATATGCTGAATGGTGTAGTCAATATCTAGGCATCATTTTCCGAAAATCACTCAAGACTTCACAACTGGCTGGAAAGTAGCAAAAGTGGAAAGTAGCAAAAGTGATATCAACCCACTAGGAGGAGATGCATCGTTACCCTCAAATTGCAGACCTATCTCATTGACCATGTAAACTCCTTTAACACATAATAAAACACATGACATTATTCCTAGAGCACATTATTTTTTTCTCTACAAAACCAAGCAACATACCCAGCCTACTGAACTAGTTCACGACCTTGCTGTAACAGTTTCTGTACCTGTAATCAAACTGAATTAATTTCACTCGACCTATGTAAGGCATTTGACTGTGTATGTCAGGGCAAACTAATAGATAAAATCAAAAAGTGTTTTTGGAATAAGAGAAATTTCTGTCCGGATAAAAGGTTTCTTATTTAGCCGATCACAATTTGTACTTTGCGAACAAACGTTTTCTAACACAGTTCCAGTGACATCCGGAGTTCCTCACGCTACTGTGCTTGAGCCTCTGCTCTTCCTAATTTAGATTAGTGATGTTGCTAATAGCATTGCTTGCAATATAAAATTATTCGCGGACGACTGTGTCATTTATAAAGAAAATAATCTTTACAACAACCATATCAAGCTTAACGATTCTTTAGCTCTATATGGGAGATGAAAACAAACATACAAAAATCAGGCACATTGACTGTAAGCAGAAAAACATAACTATTTAACAACACATACACATTAATGGCACACCACTTAATAACGTTGAGCAACATAAATATCTAGGAGTTATACTCTGATATTAATTGTAACATGCCCCGCCGCGGTGGTCTAGTGGCTAAGGTACTCGGCTGCTGACCCGCAGGGCGCGGGTTCGGATCCCGGCTGCAGCGGCTCAATAAAGGCGAGAACGCTGTAGGCCCATACGCTCAGATTTGCAAGTACGTTAAAGAACCCCAGGTGGTCGAAATTTCCGGAGCCCTCCAATACGGAGTCTCTCATAATCATATAGTGGTTTTGAGGCGTTAAGCCCCATATATCATATCAATGAATCATTAAATAGGACAACACATAGAAGATATTACTTCAAAGACACCACGTAGACTATTTTTCTCATTTGGAAATCCAGTTCTCGAATACACTAACACAGTGTGGTTTCCACATACGCAGACCAACATAGGCAATACAAAGGAAGGCTTTTAGGTTCATCCAGAAGAAATCCTATATTCGCCAACAGATCTTTTCATCCAGTCTGGCTTACAAACACTGTCCGCAAGAGCGAAACACGCTTGCATAAAATTTCTGTTCCGGCTGCTAAAAAATTACAACATGATAGATACTTCCAAATACGTGTCACGTTCTCAGTCTCGACGAAGAGGCAATTATCATGCACACACATTGACAGAACACGTATGTAAAAACCACACATTTAAGTATTCATTCTTCCCGCTCGCAATAGCAGAAAAGAATAAACTTGATGCTTCTATCACCGACACAGAATCATTATCTGAATGTACGTCACAAATAGAAAAACTCTGCGCTCATAACAGAAGCTATGTATGAAAAGCCACCCACTCTGATCTATCTACAGTAGCGATACAGGCTCGCTTGTTTTTCTGTTCACACCGTCACCTGACAATAATTTAGACATTTTCAAACAAGCTCTTAGTGTTTACAATTCAAGTTTTTAATACGTTTTCAGTCCCGATACTGAAGTTATCGTAATTGCGTCTGTGCAGTCTTCATTTAGCGTTACATCATTTCCTCTTTTTTTGCATTTCATGTCAGTATTGCATAATGTTCAGAACTTGTATTATATTTTGTGGTCATTTATTATGTCAAGTATTACTATTTAACTCCAGCATTCTTCGATTGTATTGACAATATTTATGTTCTCTTGTTATGCTTGCAAGTGTTTGCTTTGCACTATGTTGTTTTTTTTTTCGTTAAAATGTTTTGCGAGAAATCATTGTACTGTCCAACTGCCACGCTCTAGAATCGAAAGCGAGTAGCAGTATAGTATATAAATAAATAAATACAATAATTAGAATAAACAGATTATTTTCAACGAGCTCCAAAGGAAATATTTGTTGTTTTTTTTTTTTGCGTGTGATGGGTCCCACACCGCCTTGGCATAATATAATTTGAGACACACTAATGACTGACCAAGTAGCAAGTTTAAGAATGATGGGACGTTATAGATAAAGTTGTGACGCAAGTAAACCGAGCGAGCTGTCAGCTTTACTGATTATGGATATACTCAATGTGAAGAAAACAGGTTAGCTTTGAGGTTATATGAGAGCCCACATATTTGTATGAATTCACAGGATCTACGGAAACATTATTCAGATATTAGAGTGAAAAGGTGGTAGAATTTCTATGAACCCGCAAAATTTAACATTTGTCAATATGTAGATTCATTCGCCAAGTTATTACACCAATCAGTGATGTAGTTCAGAAATGATAGAAGAACATTAGCACAGTTAGTAGTGGCTATTTTGCGGTAAATTACGGAATCGTCAGCAAACAATTGAACATGAGAAGTCATTGTGGATGGTATATCATTAATGTCGATTAATAAAAGTAGTGGTCCCAGTGCTGATCCCTGAGGCCCACTTGTAAAGGTGGGTAATGATTGATGACAGGAATAAACTGATAGCGGTTACAAAGAAAGTACACTGTAAGCAAAAACTATCCCGAGTTTGGGGTTTTTCTGGCTCATGACCTCTGAAAACTCTCTCGCGTTTAAAATTACTACCTCGCGTAGGAGTAAAAGATGGTACATGACATAGTTTTACCACCACCTCTCAGGCAAGTAGTAAAAGGATGTCAAAATCCAGTTTTACCACTTAGGGAGTTTTCTATCACGTGATTTTTAACCTGCGTTTCAGAGTTTAGTACCACGTGACTGAAATGTGCAGCTGCTTCGGCGGCTTTTGCCCCATACCCCCCTTGTGACGCTCTCGTGAATATTAAAGGTACGCGAAGCCCAAAGATTTTTTTGGTTTTTTTTTTTTGCATCGCCGGGCCTCTGGACCGACTTCGAGTCAGCGCACTTTTACTGGAACTAGGGGCAGCATAAGCACAACAAGCGAGAACAGCATTCTTTGAACGAAAAAAAAAAAGAAAAAGACGGAGGGGAGGCCTCTCAAAAGAGAAAAAAAAAGAAAACCTGCTGTGGAAAGTTGTCCTGCATATTTTCGCAAATTGTTGCTTTTGCTCGGCGGTGGCTTTGGAGACAGACAGTGCAAAAAGCTCGGTATCTGTGTGTCTGGTTGGGCTGATGGATCTCACGTGTTTCCTACATGATCGAGCGACCGTGCTCTTCCGAGCGCCTCCGAACCTGCACGTCGCGGATATCTTCAGTTCGCGGATATCTCCAGATCTGCCAGTGGTAACAAAATCAACCTGGTGTCATCGTCCGTGCTTGCCTGCTGGAGAAGCAATAAGCAAAATGCTTCACTCTGTCGTCGGCACCGAGCCGCGGCCACCAGTGACCAGTGGGAGTGTGTCGCCGGGGCAGGTGAAAGAAGCATCGCATATATTTTCTTCCACAGTAGGTGATGTCTGCATGAGTAAAGTGCTGCCAGAATTGCCCACCTCATGCACCAACTGTTCTCAAACTTGTAGCACGAAGCCGCTAAGAGGCAGACGGAACCAACAAGCGGCGGCTGGTGAGCACGAAGAAAACCCGGACCTGCCCGGAGGGTGGTCTTTCGTTGGAAGTATGCATACACCGCCCCGTCCCCGTAAGATAGTGGTCACGTGTTCTTTGGTGTCTGAAATGACGACGAAATTCGCACAGGATATGTGTTCTGTGATCGCCAGCTGTGTTTCACCAGATAGCCGTGCTCCTCGAAAAGGCCTAGAACGCCGTCGGTAAGCAGCTTGTACGCAGGCGTGGACCGCTCTTCTACGCCCGTTGTGATGAATACGTGCTGCTACTGTGTTTGTGCGCCGTCGCTGAATGAAAATCATTGAGCTACCATGCTTTGTGCGTACTTAGGTATATTTTATGGACTTGTGCATCAGCAGTGCTAAGACGCGTGGGGCAAAGAGCCCGATGTGCCAAGCAATTATTGGATAATCAAAAAGGTGAGATCGTGTAGATTTATAATAAAAGGTCGGTGTGACATTTAGTGCCCTGCAGTCCACCTGAAGCTTACGCTTGTACCTTCAAGTGTTGTTGTTAATCGATGCAAAAAAAGAGCTCTCCTACCGGTACTACATGGCCGGTCAAAAAGTCGCGCCTATATATATATACCGGATTGTCAAAGTGTATTAAAGCAACGCGTGCAGTCTGTTCTAGTGGTGTATTATTCTGCATTTGTTGTGTGTGCATGTTTGTCTGTATGTGAATAAATGTGTCACCAATTCTGCCGTTCAATAAATTCAATCAATTCTGCTATTCAATAAATTTGTCGTCTCTGGGCGAATGCACCCGTAAATTTTAATTTTTTACCACCAGAAATGACTCCCAGTAATCACCTCAAAAACCTTGTGAAGGTAGTAAAAATTTACTCTCTCTATACTCGCTGAAAACCTCACTGGGGTAAATAATTACTACTCTCCCGACGTTCAAAAACTCAGTTAGCACGAGAGTAAATTTTTACCTCGGTAGTAGGTGGTAAAAAAAACCCAGGAAAGGTAGTGCGCTAGAGGACAAATGGTTTACCCAGTTTGTGAGGTTATTTCAGGTTATTTTCGTTTAGTGTGTATTCAATCCATTTCAGTATATTTTAAAAGACTTAATTTGAAAAGAAGTAGTTGATGGCAAACCTGGTGAAATGTAAAATCTAAAAAATATTAACTGTCGGATGAGGCGCGATCTAAAACACAGGTTAGGCAAGGGTTGAATCATATACTTGCATTTCGCATGAGTATGTTTTGCAGAAACCATGCTGAGCTGTGGTGAAAAACGAGTTAGAATCGATAAAGTTACCCAGGCTGACCCAAAATTATGTGCGCCAAAAGTTTGCAACAGCTGCTGGTAAGAGAGATTGGATTACGGTAATTTATGGGTTGAGTTTTTGCAGACGGATTTATGTAGTGCAACCACCTCACCTATTTTGCATTGAGATGGCATAGTAGACGTGTTTATGGATTGCCGACAGATTTTGGTCAATGTGATGGAGCTGAAAACACTACAGTGCTCTTTTTTTTCCTAAATATTGCTGCCAAGGCCATTAAAACCCGCTGCTGAGTTAAAGGGTAAGTTGTCAATGAGCCAGATGAGAGCGAGAGAGATATGGAAAGGAAGGCCGAGATGTTACCGGTTGCTATAGAGCACTGGGAGATAAGGGGTTCAACTACGCAGCAGAATGTCTGTTTTGATCATTTCGAACATAGAGTTATTTATAAATACCCCACAGTGAATTCGGGCGCGCTAGCGTCCGTGGGAGCTGCAACGCATGGCGCTTCATCTAGCATGGGAATGATGGGGAGTAGATGGATGTGCTCCGTTTGGCTTCAAGCTGCTTTGTCATGAAAGAGAATCGGCAAATGTTGGGCAGGTGCACTTCACCACCTTAACCTTTCAAGCTCACCAATTCAAATCGGTTCAACAAGTTCACAACGCTCCGATAATTAATTGCAGATAAAACCAAAACAGAGTAATAAAGGAAGCCACAAGCCCGACCGAAAGCACGAACACTGTACTACACATCAATCCCAAGTCACTGAACTATCACAGCGCATCTCTGGTCAATCTAGGAAACTGATTTCTGGTACAGTAAAAAAAAAAAAGATCGAGTAAAATGGGCGCCTTTTTGTCCCACATCAATAATCGTCATCTATCTTGCGTTCCCTTCCTCGCACTATCACCACGCGCCCGGCACGAACGACATGCGCGCTAACTGTCGACATGACATAGCTTTCTTGATAAGCATATTATCCAGGCCAGCGCCGAGTCTTCAGGGAAAGAAGTGCGAGCAAGCCAGGTGACGATTATTGTTGCATACAAAAAAAAAATCTCCCTTCTTACGCGACCTTTTTATCTAGAGTGCTTTACCTCCTTGAGATAGTGTTCCTCAGGACCTCAATAAAGTTCTGTGTCTGAGAGGATGCGTCAAGTCTCTAGCTTCTTCAAGTGCGCGTAGAGATGCATGATTAGCAATTTTACGATTCCCAGCGTTCTCGATTAGAAGACGATTTTGCAAAGCGATAGAGCCATTTCTGCTAGACAGGCGCTTAATGTACGAGTTATACCAAGGGGCTTTTGTATTAAAAATGGCACGACTGGGGAAGCATTTTTCACTGAACAGACGTACTTGATTTACAAAAATGTCCCAGTTACTCTCAACCGCACCAGTATCAAAGTTAATAATAAAAAAAACTTTCGACAAATTAGCCATATTCGCTTTCCTCAAAATTATCCTTCTCACAATCACGAATAGTCTTGGTCGTTTAGGAGAGTTAGCGTCAATGCCACGACTGACTAAAGAACAATCGCTAGTATTGGGCAGAAGAGTTCAGAACGATCGCTAGTATTGGGCAGAAGAGTTCGCGGGGAAGTTGGATGTGGACGATTAGTTGAAATTAAGTCGAGCGCACTCGAACGAAGTGATTCGATGGGGCTGAAAACACGGAACGGTCACGGAATCCTTTTGCCCGAGTTGGAAAGGGTCAGTGTACCACAAGCAGTTGGTGAAAAAAAATTTGAGTAGGAAGAACAAATGCGATGAAGAAACGCGGCTCAAGTAAATCGCCAATGAAGGCGAGCATGCACCTTTGTGTGACAGCGTTCGGCAAGCCCACGTGTACTCAATACGAGTTTTTCTGTCTGCGTGAAAATATCTTTGCAAACGGCGAGAACGACAGCACCTCTCGAGGCCCAGTGGGTCACACCGGTTCTATCGCGGGCCCGATCTTGATCAAGACGACCGCGATCGACAGAAGTCTCCGTCGAACTCGACCATGATCAGCTTGAAGCGTGCAGAACCGGTGACTGCTAATCGTAATAAAAAAATCAGATCCGAGTTGGCGAAAATGGCAATCAAAAGTACCCGTGCGATCGCAGGTGACTGTCACGCTTCTACGCTGATGCTTGGTCCCGAAAACCCAGAACAGAGGACACGTTCCGGCGTCCCAACGCGGTATGTTCGAAGAGGGCCGAGTGCGACTTGTCGGGGTACGCGTCGAGATAGTACGTCAAAGTGCACATCGGGACCGGCATTATTTGCTCGTTCGCACAGCTGCGCAACGGTGGACGCAAAACGAATGAAACAGCAAGGCAGCGGCTGAGGGCAATACACCCGGCGACGACCTGCCGAACCTCCCTTCCACAGTTGAGTGCAGCACTCCGAAGCGCCAACTTGCAGTCGCCCTTTTGGAATGCACTAGACAAAGCACAGTTCGGGCATTCGTGCTTAAACCCCGTGGTTGCTGATTACAGGCGCTAAGCGGTTACGGATCTATTCCACATTATTTTACTTTTTGTACTGCATTACAGCCCATTTTTGGGAAACACGTGAAAGCGGAAGTGAACAGGGAGGAAACAAACAGGAAACCAAGTTTTCATTTTGCGGGCTCGAAATTGCGGCGATTTGCCCACCAACATCGTTGGGCGACACCACGAAGAAATTGAATGCGCCGCATCGATAAAAGCAGGAAGGTGCAATCCAAGCGTTAAGGCGATCGTACAGCGGCACACATGCGTGTGACGAGGGGGGGCTTTCTCTCGTACGAAGCAGGCATTGACGTCACTTTGCATCCGAAGGCAAGTTTCTTTCCAGTGCAGTCACCGATCGTGCATCGCTCAAAGCGGCGCCCACCGGTATCAACGAATGACATCACGTAGCGCACCTGCTGGCTTTTTCTACACGGGCCGCATACCGAGCTGCTACATTCCTCCTTCTCTGAGGAGGAAGCTGACGGGCCAAGCCGGCACGGCGCCGTGAGAAACATGGCTCAGCACCTTCGCCACTTTTCACGAGGGCCGCTGCGAAAAAATGCGCGTAGGCGCGCTCGACGAGGTGGCAACAGCGATCGCGGCCCCAGATGGAGAGAACATCGGTCGAACTCTCGGAGCCACCGCGAAGGGGGTGGTGTTCCGCAATCGTCAAACACGTTCGACGCAACCACGGTCACCCGTGGACAGGAGTACTTAACACACGAATGTATAAGCCTAACGAATATCGACCACGACCGACCGGGGGTCGGAGCTGGAGCGGAGCACGTTAGCTTCCCAAAGAGCAGCAAAATCACGGAGGTAGGTTTCTGGGGCTATGACTGGGGGCCCGCCGTTCGGGCCGCCGGCACTAGCGCGGCGCTCGTTGGCAGCGTCGCAGGGCCGGAAGAAGCGTGCCTACTCACCGGTTCCGTGCGATGTCGCATACGCCGGCTCTGGTAATCCTTTTTTGTTTTTCTTTGGGTGGCAGATTTCGTTCACGAAAACTCGGCAAGGGTCTGACAGAACGGGCTGCACAAACGGGCCATGGCGCATCCGCCTTCTTAAGTCACGTGACAACTTTTGTGGCGCCATCTCTTCGGCGCAAGTGCGAACACAACAATCTGTTGCCAGACTGCTAAAAGCGGCTTCGAGAGAGCGACGAATAGCGAAAGGGTTTCGGTTTCGCATATCCTCGCTAGTTTAAAACCAGGTCGTGCAACATTTTCACCGTAGGGCTGTGTGCACAATATAAGAAAGTAATATATACAAATGCATCTCCGCAGATCGCGCTCCTTTGGAACAGCAGCTACTTACGACTGACAGCCGGTCAGTTAGTAAGTAGCTGCTGCACTGCGCTGCATGCATTGTGTGTTTTTTTTTTTTAGCGCATTTGGGTGGGTGGTTCCATATATTATAGGGAGAGATATACAGAAAGAGGTTCCTTAGTGCAAGAACTGCTGTGAGACCCGTTGTTATAAAATACATAAAGAGAATAGAAACGGGAACAAGATAGAGAAAAACAAGTTTGATATGCGTGCAAAATAATAGGAGGGGCATTATGGTAAGCAATGACATTTCAAATATTGGACACTGATGTACATTTGTAAAATAGGTAAGCAAAATAAAACCTAATTAAGTGCAGCGATGCACTTGTCTGGAGTGTGCACTAATAAATGTTTCACAAGAAAAAGAAAGTAATGAACGTGGATAAAGAAAACATGAGATGCATTGTAAAGGCGACAGAAAAAAAGCAACTAGTGTAACTACACATGATTAAGAAATTGCAAGAATGATTCAGAGAAAGCCGAATTGAACGTTTGAATGCATTTAACTAAGGTGAAGTTTTAGTCCCCTGAGGCAACACGTGCAATACTTAGGTTGCGGATGATCTTACTGTTTTGAGTACGTAGTTGGCGCACCCCGGAGACTAAGATATTGTTTTGAAGGGAGAAACGTGTATTACTGGAAGAAGTAGTGAATTTATTACCTGCAATATACAAAACATTTAGAATACGTACCAGGCGTTAGGCAATCACGGCTACGTTAGAGATGATCATATTTGAGCAAGGAATAATATTCAGTGAAGAGAACATTGGAGCTGACTAGGCATCTGATAATCACTGTGCTTCATTATGCGGAGAGCCTGTTATTGCATATGCGCTTATGGGCTTAACCATGTTTTATATGTAAGTGCCTAAAGATCAAGTTTCTGAATTTTACCTTTATTTACTTAAGACAACCCGTATACATAACATAGTTGCCCAGAGGATTGGCGTAAAGGCAAAAAAAAAAAAAGCCTGACAAAGCGTCAGCTCCCTGTGTACCCACATACACGAGCGGTTATAAAAATTGAATGCCTACAATAGCATCAAACATTAGCAATTGTTTTTCTGACATGAAGGCATTTGATAAAAAATCTGTACTTAATTGTGATTAGCACATTAAGAATAATGAGAAACTGTTTATGCACAATAGTGGCAACCAAAATAAAAAAACTATAAAAAACACAGGTATGGACCACATACGCAAGTTACACAAAATAAGAAAATGAATTGCAAGAGCTATGAAAGTCTGTTTGAGTTTTTAGGAGGAGTGTGTGTATCTTCTGTTTGAAGACATCAATGGAGGAGCTTTGTTCAATTAATGTCATACCAGTGGGTGTTCATTAAGGAAGCGGGGAATCTGGTAGGTTAGTTTTTATGCACCGCAGTTAGTAGTAAGCGTTTTTTTTTTGTTTTTTGAAGCTGGTGTGTCGTAAATTATGACTGTGGTCTCGCACGAGAAACATGCTCAAAAATTCAATTCGATGAGATTTTACTTCACGATATATGGTCACTGCTAATTTTTATATCAGATATGAATAATGACCAGCAGTCCATGTTTTTCAAAAAAAAAAAGGGGGGGGGTCATGTGTTAACGAAAGGGTACGATTTCAAGTAATCGCACAATTCGTTTTTTATAGATACAAATCGATTACGTTAGTTTTTGTTGATTGATTGATTGATTTGTGGGGTTTAACGTCCCGAAACCACCATATGATTACGAGAGACGCCGTAGTGGAGGGCTCCGGAAATTTTGACCACCTGGGGTTCTTTAACGTGCACACAAAACTGAGTACACGGGCCTGCAACATTTCCGCCTCCATCGGAAATGCAGCCGCCGCAGCCGGGAATCGAACCCGCGACCTGCGGATCAGTAGCCGAGTACCTTAGCCACTAGACCACCGCGGCGGGGCACGTTAGTTTTTGTCTTTACGGCAAAAAGAGCCTTCCTCATACCAGAAGGCAATAGTGAAGGTGAGAATGCATTGTTGCGTAATACATCTGTCTCTTTAACCATACTGGTATTAAGTGGGGTAACGTGCAGAATATGCCAACTAGTCGAGAGATGTTTTTTCGTAAGTAATGTATATGCACAGACCAATCTAATTATTCGTGAAAGAATGCACTGAGGAACTGAATCCGTCTGTGCGTCCGTCTGTGCGTCCATCCATCCGTCCCTCTGTCTGTGCGTTCGTCCGTGCATCTGT